>JASEVX010000013.1:12792265-13260885 GCA_031761405.1 Serripes groenlandicus | reverse complement strand
TGCCTCAAACTGACTAAGTGTTGCATGAGGTCCTGTTTCGCCAAGTTGCGTCAGCCGACTACCATGCCCAGCAGGATTTGAGATTTGCCGACAAAGTCCCGATTTTTCACCTGACCTGTTCGAATTAGTGAGTGTAACTGGCATCCTGACATGTTTCAGGTGAATATGCCATACTCTGGCTCCGAGTCGCACAAGCCGGATTCCACCCGGATTTATGGCAGCTGGCTACAATGTTCAGATAAAGTTGGCATTTTAGCCAAGTCTACAGCCCAACTCTGGCTGCATATTGCTCCAATTAGAGAGCTTAACTGGCATCTTGACATATGCTGGTGAAAGTGATACACTCTGGCTCCGAGACGCGCTAGCCGGATTACACACAGGTTTGTGACAGCCGGCTGCTAAACCCAGCCGGTGTTGGGCCCACAATGTGGCTCCCACCCTCGCGTTGGCGTGCCTATTGATCTAGATAGATGGATTGGGTGGTTGAGTGATGCATGTCAGGTGGAAGCGCCTCAAACTGACTACGTGTTGAATGATGTACTGTTTCGCCAAGTTGCGTCGGCCGGCTTCCATGCGCAGCCGAAGTTGGGATTTCCCGACAAAGTCCCGACTTTAGACCCGTCCTGTTCGAAATAGAGACTTTAACTGGCATCCTGATATGTGTCTGGTGAAAGTGCCACACTCTTGCTCCGAGTCGCACTAGCCGGATTCAACCCGAACTTATGGCAGCATGATGCAATGTTCAGATGAAGTTGGCATGTTGGCCAAGTCTACAGCCCAACTCCGGCTGTATATTGCTCGAATTTGAGATTTTAACTGGCATGCTGACATATGTCAGGTGAAAGTGACACCCTCTGGTTTCGAGTCACGCTAGCCGGATTCCACCCGGATTTATGGCAGCCGGCTGCAAAACTCAGCATGAGTTGGGCCGACAGAGTGGCTCCTACCCTCGTTTTGGCGTGCCTATTGTTCGAGATAGATGGATTGGGCGGTTGATTGATGCATGCCAAGTGAAAGCGCCTCAATCTAACTTAGTGTTGCATGAGGTCCTGTTTCGATAAGTTGCGTCAGTCGTTTGCCATGCCCAGCCGGAGTTGGATTACTCGACAAAGTCCCGACTTTACACCCGTTATATTCGAATTATAGCGTTTAACTGGCATCCCTCTTGCCGGATTTTTGACAAAGTGACTCCCGATATAGAATTTGCGTGCCTCGTCTTCGAGAAAGATGGATTGAGCCGCCCATTGATACATGCCAGGTGAAAGCAATCCAAGTTGACTAAGAAACGACCTGTTCGAATTAGAGATTTTAACTGCAAAACCTAGCTTCAAGTCGCACTAAGTACAAGATCAAGACAAGATGAAAATTTCAAGATACTTCAGATGGTTCAAGCTTGTCCATTAGAACGTTCAGGCTCGCTAGAATTAATAAATTCGGAGTTGTCCGAACTTAGGCTGTTCCAGCGGATTGATACTCGTTATGATGGCCAGGATTTGCACCCGATATGTTTGAGTTAGGATTTTCCCAACAAAGTCCAAACTTTGCATCTGTTCGAGTTAGAGAGTTAGGCCTGCTGCAACCGATGTCCCGATCTGGCTTCGAGTCGCACTAGGTGGCAAATCAAGCCAAGAATAACGTTTCAAGACAATATATTCGTACATAATTCAAGCTTGTCCGTAAAGACAGTTCAGGCAAGCCAGAATTGCCGAAACGATTACTTTTACGGCTGATAAATACAGCTTGAGTTGGCGGAGCTCCGGCTGTTCAGGATGGTTGATACTGGTTCGATTTCTTGATATTTCATCCTGGCTGAGTTAAAAGAAAGTTTAACATGTGTAGCGATGACAGAATTGCTCCCACCAGGTTTGATTCTGCATTCGCGCAAGGCCTACGATATTCACTAGTTGCTGCCAGTTGCCGTTTTAGCATCAGAATCCAGCCGATATTACAATTTACAGACAATGTATTGCCATATATTGAATGTGGATGAGCTTAAAATGTAATATAGATGATAAGCAAAAATGAATAGGTGAACAAATGAAGTTAATGTAAAATTAATATATAAGCAAAATCAAGTCACTTTAACAGATAATCATATCTTTATCAAAATATATATATATATTCCTTAAGGACGCTTGACACAGTTTGGCCGCGCTGGGGTTTGAACTTACAACACCAAAATTGTTAGCCCGCATCGCTACCGACTGAGCTAACGGGACTCGTTTAAAAAGGTTTATAAAATATGGTACACAGTGTGCAGCATCCTCTCCTAGTAAATAAAAATGTGTAATCAAGTTCTTCACGCTGGGAAAATCTGAAAACTGTTAACAATTCTCCAATAATTATTTTCTTTATAGAATGCAACTTATTGTTGGTGTTCAGGGGATCTGTATTACGTTAGCCGGAGTAGCCGGAATAGCCGGATGTCAGGATGCCAGTTAAACTCTCTTATTCGGGCAATATACAGCCAGAGTTGGGCTGTAGACTTGGCCAAAATGCCAACTTCATATGAACATTGCAGCCAGCTGTCATAAATCCGGGTAGAATCCGGCTAGTGCGATGTCAGGATGCCAGATAAACGCTCTAATTAGAACAGGACGAGACAGGACGGGTGTAAAGTCGGGACTTTGTCTGGAAATCCTAACTCCGGCTGGGCGTAGCAGCCTACTGACACAACTTGGCGAAACAAGACCTCATGCAAGACGAAGTCAGTTTGAGGCGCTTTCACATGGCATGTTCTATCTCGAACAATAGGCACGCGAAAACGAGGATGGGAGCCACTCGGAGCCAGAATGTGTCACTTTCACCTGACGAATGTCAGGATTACAGTTAAACTCTCTATTTCGCGCAATATACAGCCGGAGTTGGACTGTAGACTTGGCAAAAATGCCAACTTCATTTGAACATTGCAGCCAGCTGACATAAATCCGGGTGGAATCCGGCTAGTGCGACTTGGAGACAGAGTTTGGAACTTTCACCTGACATATGTCAGGATGCCAGTTAAACTCTCTTATTCGAGCAATATACAGCCGGAGTTGGGCTGTAATATTGACCAAAAATGCCAACTTCATCTGAACATTGCAGCCGGCTGCCATATTTACGCATGGAATCCGGCTAGTGCGACTCTTTCACTTAACACATGTCAGGATGCCAGTTGTTTCTAATTCGAACAGGACGGGTGCAAAGTCGGGACTTTGTACGGTAATCCCAACTCCGGTGGGGCATGGCAGCCGGCGGACGCAACTTGGCGAAACAAGACCTAACGCATCACTTAGTCAGTTTGAGGCACTTTATCCCGGCATGCAACAATCAACCGCCAAATCAATCTATCTCGAACAATAGGCTCGCCAAAACGTGTGTGGAAGCCACTTTCTCCGGCCGGACAGCAAAAGCAAGGCAGGAATATAGTCGTTTCGTAACCATACGAAATTTATTTCGTAACCTTGTGTCCGTTATTTCGTCACCGCCTTTGAAACCAACATGCTGTTTGATGAATTCGTACAAATCAAATATTTGTCTAGAAAAATGGATATCTGAGCTTGTTTTAGTTTTAACTAATGTATGCCATTGTTTACGGGAAAAACAAGTAGGACTATAATGAGGAAATTGTTTAAAAGTGTAAACTTCCCTTGTACACTCGATACTGATTCCATTTAAATTTAAATATATCCATCACATTAAAGATTATAAATTCACTTTGTACATTTCTTTCATGAAATTAAAAGTTATCTGATCGAATATGAACTACATGACTGTGGCAAATAAGAGTATTGTTTTGATGTTTAAACTGTGGTAAGATAAGATAGTGAGAAAAAGTCTGGTAAACTCTGGCGCAGACTAACAGCTCGTAAAATAATATTTGGACGGTTAAAACAATTCCAACAATTATAGTTTATAATAATCTTATGAAACAGACTGGTAACATAAATGTGATATTGTCCAGGACGTCCGTGTTTGTCCCGAAAATCATATCACTGTCCCGGAGGTTTGCCATACAAAACGGAAACATTTATCAAGCACCGGATGTACGTCAGCCGCACAAGATACCACCAACACACCAGCATCGCAGACAGAATAGGATGGACCCCGACCCCCGGGGACGCTCAAGGTCGCTCACTTAAACGTCGGGGGATGGACACCGAATAACCACGACTTCCGATGTGCTATAATCAGTGCCATAGACGCTGACATTTACACTATATGCGAAACTCATCTATTAAGGAACAATGTTATATCTATTGCTAATTACACTTGGATTGGTTTTAATAGAAGTGAATTACACATAAACGCTCCAAAAGGGTCTGGAGGTGTTGGTATATTTATATAAAACTGTCTGCTTGAATAGTATGATGTAAATATTCTTGACAAATCTATTGAGGGCATAATATATCTATAGGTGCTACCTATTTACGAAAAAACGCAAGATAATTATAAACAAAAATTAAAGAGCATACTTTGGTCATAAAAAAGGATTTATAAGTAATTGACTAGACAATAATAATGTTAATGTCATGTTTCTTGCATTATCAAAACATATTTGAAATTCGTATTGCTGTTGTCTATTATTTGAACAGAAAATAATAAAGTAAAGACTTTCAGAAAATCAAGGAATACATTTATAATGAACGAGGTTAAAACATGAGGGCTAAGATGATCCTTAATCGATCACCTGCATTATGGTAAAGAAGCAAATACATCAGCCCTTTTCTGATGCCACCTGGCGACTGCCTCTTTCAACCAGTCAATATGACTGGAACAAATTATGTAAGGGGTCACATTTCTGCTAAACCCTTTCCCTATTAGAGACGGTATCTGAGGCCTATGCAACAGACGATTTAGGAAAAGATTGTCGCCACAAGAACAATTTCTCCTTATGAGAAAGTTATCCGTTTGCCACAAAGTTTGATAAATAATTATACTTTGAATGAGTGAGTCAATAGCTCATGTATAGGAATTTGGGGTCTTTCATGTTGATACCACTTTTTTGAGGGAAACGACGTCGCTCCATTGACGTTACGCCAAGATGAAGTGTAACGGAAATGACGTCACGTCCTTCTATGGCTACGATACAGTCAAAATTTAGTTTCCGGCGTAGAAGGCTAATGCTGTTGTTTTTTTTGACGAACGGGAAAACAGATTTCTTACAGATTTCCAATTATTTTTAACTTTTCGTACAAATGTTAATTCCCACATAACACAGCACTTTAATGTCTTAAATATCGATTTTAAAAGAAATGATTAAAAAGACGACAATAATTTTCAATCCGTGTTTTTCCGCTCATTTTATACATACCCAAAATACCGATTTTAAAAAAAATGATTAAAAAGACGACAATAATTTTCAATCCGTGTTTTTCTGCTCATTTTATACATACCCAAAATACCGATTTAAAAAAAAAATGATTAAAAAGACGACAATAATTTTCAATCTGTGTTTTACGGTTGCTTTTATACATATCCAAAATGGCGGCCCCCATGGATTTTTCCAGTTTCATTTCAGAAAGCTTCATGGGTTATTGAAAAAAAAAAAAAAAAAAAAAAAATCTCACACCTGTTAACTATAAGCGAAAAAACCCGTATTACTCATTGAACTGTGCAGCAAGGAAACTAACACAACTTTCATAATTTTCTCATGCTACCTACCTCCTGAAAACTCGGTTTGGGGTAGAGATTCACAAACATTCTTTTCACATATTTTGTCGTTGATGTATTTGCATAACAATTGTGACTTTGTTTTGTTATCCGGTAACTTTAACTCACGTACTGGTAACCTGTTTGATACAATGCATGAAGTTGACCAAGTGCCTTCAAGAACTGTTATTGATAATTGTATTAATCAGCATGGTCGAGATTTCATAGACATTCTGAATGATTCTAAGCTATGTGTATTGAAAGGTCGGTTTTCAGACAGTAATGAGTTCACATGCATCTCTCCCAAGCGTAAATCTGTTGTTGAATATTTTTGTGTATCACATGACCGTTATGATAATTGTTTTTCCTTTGAGGTGTTACCGATACAATCAATAGTTGATAAGTATAAACTTCATGGCTACTTAGGACAAAGATCAAAGATGCCTGACCACTCACTGTTACTGGGCCAGTTCAAAATAAGCGGCTTAACAAGGGGCATGACAACATAAACAGGTATGATGATGCTCACTCTGCTAACGGACCGAAATACAAACTTTACAAAATACAATGCAACTTTATGGACAGTGTTATTGCACGTAATGCATTAATTGAAGTGATAACCTTGATTGAAAATAGCCGAGAAAGCCAAGAGGTAATAGACTCAATATATTCAGAACTATGTGAAGCAATAAACGATGAAATGCGCCGAACTATACCTACATATACGACGTCGAAGCGCATCGGTAAACGACGCAAAATACACAAACCATTCTGGAACGAGGAACTCTCTACGCTTTGGAGTAAACTTAATGAAACAGAAAAAGACTATACCAAATGCACGGGCCCAAATCGAGTTCGTACTTATTTGCGGGCGTTATACTTTGAGGCCAGACAGCGTTTTGATAAACGGCTACTGCAAATCGAACGCGAATATGTACGCACGGTCTCGGTCGACATTGAAACCGCGACAAGCAACAACCCAAATGACTTCTGGGATAAAATAAAACGGCTCGGTCCGAGGAAAGACACGACAATTCCCACTGAAGTTGTCAACGTAAACGGCACATGTTCCACCAATGAAACACTAGTTTATGAGCGCTGGCGTAGTGATTTTGGGAAACTTTATAATAGTGAGAATAGGAGTGACTTTGATGAGAATTTCTATAATCGCGCAAAAATCCATAAACAATTGCTCGAAATGAACATTGAAGACCCACTTTATAACGCTAAAGATATTCTAAATCACCCATTCTCGTTGGAACAACGCAAATGTGTTCACTGCCTACATCGACCTTAAAAAGGCGTTCGATTTTGTGGACAGGGACTTGATGCTATACAAACTGTTGCTTTTGGGTGTCGATGGTAACATATATAACAGCATTAAGTCAGTCTACAAGCATACGACGTCCACAGTTAAAATTAACAACAAGTTGACAGAATGGTTTGACTGCAAATCTGGGGTAGCTCAGGGAAATAATTTGTCGCCGACAATTTTGCCGCATTTGTTAATGACCTAGTAACTGAAATCAATGACCTTGGCATTGCTGTGCAAGTTGGTGACCTCTTCGTGTCCATGTTACTCTATGCTGATGATATAGTGCTAATTGCTAACTCTAAAGAAACTTACAGACTATGCTCAATACTCTTTACGGTTGGTGCAAGAAATGGCGAGTTCTCATAAACACCTCTAAATCTAAATGCATGCATTTCCGGCGTCCACGGACGAGGCAAACAGACTTTCGTTTCCAAGTCGGTGACAACGTGCTCGAAACTGTTTCCGAATATAGATATCTCGGAGTAATCCTCGCAGACAAAGGTAACTTTGTATCTCACGCAGAAGCGCTCAGTCGCGGAGCAGGAAGAGCCCTAGGTAGCCTTATTCACAAATTAAGCGGCCTTAAAGACTTCGGCTTCAAATCATAGGAAAAGTTATTCAACAGTTGCATTGTACCGATACTGGATTACTGTTCAAGTATATGGGGGGGGGGGGGTATAAACATTACCAAGCCAGTGATAATGTTCAACACAGAGCCATACGTTACTTTTTGGGTGTACATCGGTTTGCTGCTATTTCCGGTGACGTCGGATGGCTCCCAGAACAGTCGCGGAGAAGGCTAAATATGCTCCGCTTATGGAACAGGCTCATACTTATGGACAGCGATAGAATTACAAAACGGGTGTTTGAAAGTGAATATAATAACCCGCGCACGAACAATTGGTGTAATGAGATAAAATCTATCATGGATGACCTTCAATTATCCGCTCACTACACCTCCAAATCTACAGCCGACCTACAATCAGCAAGGCTACTCATATTCAACGTTCACAACGTACGCTGGGCCCAATCATTACAGTCGTCGCCAAAATTACGGACATACAGGTCGTTTAAAGACACCTTAGAAGCGGAGAAATATGTGACGCTAAATTTCTCAAAACATGAACGCTCCACCATGGCACAATTCCGTTGTGCAATCCTCCCTTTGCGGATCGAGACTGGTCGTTACGTCAACGAGCCCCTGGACGAACGGTTATGCACCATGTGCGACTCCGGACAAATCGAGTCTGAGATTCACTTTCTCCTCGACTGCAAACTTTATGATGAACTAAGACGAGATATTTACCTAAATTTATTAGGTGAAAATACATTTAGATAAAAAACGCCCCTCGAAAAGTTAAAGTACCGTTTAAATGAGTGCACTAGGAAAACTGCAAAATTATTAGTAAAAGCTTATGCTCTTAGGAGAAGCAGGTTATATAGTCGTGTGTAAAAGTGCAACAAGTTATTTAACATTTACCATGAAGTATGTGATAGCTTTTTGTATGACAATGCCATATTATCGTATCAACTAATTTATGTATAATGATTGTGACTATGTACAGTTGTAGCTAACTTTGTATAATGGTGACATATAGGCCAATGGGGCCGAGTGTTCTCTTTTGCTTTAATGTTTCATTTACTGATGTATATAACACATGTCACGGTGGTTTGTTCCCGGAACGCCTACTCGATTTAATCTCTACCTGGTCAAAATTAAGGATTAGGGGGCCCTTTAAAGGGCAGTTATAAGTGATCAATTTATGTGGACTTAATTGATTATCATTATGACAATATAATTGAACATGGTCAGATTGTTACTTTCATAAAAGTAATAATATTATTTTGTATGTATTACGCTTCAAGCCTGAATTTTAACATTTCCGAAATTATACAGTTGAAAAAAATGTTTTTTGGATGAAAAGTGATTACAACATTGTTGAAAAAGGGCCAATGCATGTTAAAACAAAGGTTTTTTCCCCACAACAATTTCAAGTGGTACAATATCTAAAAAGGCAACAGGTTAGGGTGTTTATTCTGTGGGCATGAGTGCGATTCTCGTCTGCACTTGAAAGCGGTTTAAATATATCATAAACAACTACAAAAAATAATACAATTTAAACCATTTTTATTTTTTATCATATTAATCAACATAATATAGAAAATGAGTATTTGTAGAAATTTTTGCTTAGGCATAGCACAGAATAGAAAATATACATATATACAATAGCACATGATATACATGAGATAGATGCTATTTTCACATAGCTAAGCTCCCAACTGTATGAGTTGGGATGCTGAGTCCACATATGTCATTAAATCAATAACTCCAGTTTGATATATCTCTTTGAGAACTATCAGGCGACGATCAATGTTCAAGTACCGTTTGGTTCAACATTATTGGTGGTTCGGGGTCCCTCAGTTCCAAAACGATTCCACAGAGTTCTATCTCCCTCTACCCACTGTTCTGTAACATAATCGGTGAATTGTTCCGTCAGTTGGGTTATATTGGCATCATCTCTGTCTTCTAGGGCCTGGAACCAGACATCTTCAATAACATCTAGAGGAACCAAAGGAAGAATTGCCGCCCGTCTTACAAATAACTTTACATCTTCATTGTCTTTATATGGAATCTGAAGACCTGTCGCCTGTGCTCTCCGCCAAATACATTGGGTATAATGGAAGAAACATCCTTTGGTGATGATTCCTGGAAACGTCTCGTTGACAGCATTGTGGGCGGCTGTCTCAAATTTAAGTAGGGCACTGGTTGTGGTAAATCTGAAACCAATGTCTGTCATCTTTTCTTGAATAAGAGCTCTTTCCTGGTTAGAAGGCGTAGATCACTGGGGTAATTTTGTCTCCAATCTGAATGTGTAGCCTATATATCTGATGAAAGAGGCTTGGGCATGTGTAAAATGTTCCATCGCAGAAGAATGAGTTTGAATTTTTATAGGTTTTGGAGGTTTTCAGTAGTGGCGAAGGCTATCATACGGCTGTTCTCGAAGTTGTCGTCTAACAATAGAAGCCTATCTCCAGTAGCTGTTTCTGTCCATCTTCCTTCTAGTAGTATGGCTGTCTTTGTCTTTGGAAGTGGAGGTGTCTGTTTTCTACGAGCTCTCTAAATTGCAGATTTGGCGGAATTAAATGCCGGCAGTTTTTCAATGACCTCTCTACTGGTGTCATCCCACTCATTATCTCGAAGCTTGTTCAGCTCTTCTGAGAATAAGGCTGGAAGGGGTCGCACTTCTTCTACGCAGCGCTTAGAGACCTTATTCATTATCTGCCTGGCGACAACATTGACAAGGTCTGCTGGGTGGTTATGGTTGTGTCTTCCAAAGCCTGTTAGTATGTTATTTAAGGTTGACAAAGAAGCAGAGCAACCGGGTTTGATACATCTCCAGAATACTTTGTCTTCTCCTCTACGATGTACTCTGTAGATAAATCCATCTAGTGCCAAGTTATGGTCTCCCTTTCTATTGTTGATGAGTTTAACATTAAGCTGTGCATTGGCCATGGTTAAACATGAGAAATGATTTCCACATCTTGATCATTGCCCTTAAAACCAGAAGATTCTGACAGTTTGAATTTGATCAATAGCTATTAAATTTTTAAAACAGTATGCTTTAACTTAAAGAAAGACAAATATTATGACAGTTTGAATTTAATTAATTAATAGCTATCAAACTGATAATTTTGTTTACAAAACTTACTCTCTAAAATTGTAATAAAGATATTTAATACTTTTTTTAATCAATATCAAAAGTTTGTAATAAAGAGTTCCAAAGTCATCTACAAAATAAATGTATAGTTTACCCTTTACAAGGCCCCCTAATTCCCTAATACACTTTAAGTCGAGTAGGCGTTCCGGGAACACACCGTCACGGTAATAAACAATTTACTTACTTACTTACTTACATTTAAATTAAGGGTTTGTTCCCACTTTCCCTACCCCTAGTTTTCACACATACCAATTATCATTTCGCACCTCAAACTTACCTGTATTTTCTATACTGTTCAAAAAAGAAATGGAATAATTAAAGGTTGGGAAAGTGGGAACACATCAAACTGTCCTGTGCACTAATTACACACTTTACGCGCGTTTTCCATTCATCAATTAAAAACGTCATTCATAACACTAAGCAAATCCATTTAAAATCAGTAATAATTATACCAGTACGCTCCCTGACTCGTTATATCAATTGCCCATTAAATCAATTATCGGATGATTGTTGATGACCAGCGTCACATACAGGCAAAATGCTTACCTAGATTAATGAACTGATGGGTCTTAATTTGGTGTGTTCCCACTTTCCGAACCTTTAATTATTCCTATAGAAATTGAGGTAGGGGTTCGGGGGATGTATTGTTTGGTGTAAGAATATAGTTGATAGGTGATAATTGGCGAACATTGTTATACTGTACTGAAAAGTTGTGTTTCTAAATTTGCGAAAGTTGTTCATAAATATAAGACAAACACAAATATAGAGCTGATTTTTATTTGCAATAATGTACTATAGGCCTACTATGAATTATAACATGGAACAAAGAATTGGGAATAACTGATGAACATGCAAAGTACAAAATAGATATGAATAGCACATCTTAAAAACATATATTAACTCATATTCACTTTAATCTAACTACGCGAGAAGCAGCATCAACAAACGTAATGATTATACATGTACCTGCTTTCTTGGTCGCTGTTTTCCACCGTTGGCGTGCTTAAACAGCTTCACCCCGTTAGCAGTCTGCTCTTTCTGGACCAAGTCTATCAGAGTGTAAATATTAGAATAGCAGTGTCGTAGTTAGTTGTTTGGTACCAAAACGGGATTTGGCTTCGTAAAATGTGGGCAGATTTCTTGTTTCTGCCAGGATATCGTTGAAGATGGAGGGCACCGGCTGTATTGTCCCTCGGACCTGCTTTAGGACACCACTCAATCTCTTGGGTGATTGAGTTCACTAGCGATTTTGGTAGGAAGATCATTCTTAGTGTTAATTTTCGCATTGCATGCTTAGTTGGCACAGTTCCAGTAGCGACACTCCCGTTTTCTGGTTTCAGGCTGTACATGTAGCCATTTAGAACCAGAGTCTGACTTCATCTGCTATTCTCTATGATACATATTGTTAATTGTTTGTATCTTGAGAGTTCAAATTTCAAAATTAAAATATGTCTGCCATTTATTATTATGAACCTTTATCTGAAATATTATTGTTAAACGTAATACTGACAATTTGTATTTTATCTATACTCAATTAAAGAAACACTTCTTTCCTTATAGGTAAAATTACGCTAAATATATCCGCGGGCCCCTTTGATCTACAGTGCAGTAGTGCGTAAACAAAACTTTGCTTGCCTAGAAATGGTTGTACATCTAGCCCAGACTGCATTGGATATGTGACAATGGGTGTAAATTCTTTGTAAATATGTGGAGGATGAACTGGAACTGTTTGATTTGATCATTTTAGGTATTTTGACCTTGTGTGAAAGTGAAATAGAGTATGTGTAAACCCATTTTCAGCCTAGCTGGATTGTGGTAAAAAGGACGGTCCCCATCTTCACAGAGCGAGTTCTTTCTTGCATAATACATGACCCACATTTTCTATGGATTATTTTAAAGGTAAGAAGTATCTCTTTTCAATGGTATATGGTGTTCTACCTGGGAAACGCTTAGAAAGTGTGACAAACGAGGGTTGAAGCTGGTTGATTTACATGTAAACAAAGAAGGAATTTATTTGGTGTATTGTGACCTAAATAGATATACATACGCACTAGAAACAAAAATAACAAAACATAAAGGTATATTCTAGAATAAGTGTGTATTTCTGAAATAAATAACATTGAAATAATACACTGCAAGTACAAGTTAATGTGTATAGTTCATTTATTTTTTGAAAATACAGGTAAGTTTGAGATGCGAAGAGATAATTGGGAATAATTTTGATTGTGTGAAAATAGGGGTTGGGAAAGTGGGAACAAACCGACAGTTTATATTATAGTAATGTTTCCTTTTTAGAATTAAAGAGTCTCCAAAACAACGGACTGTCTACATCAGATGCCGTGTCAATATCAGTGTTTATTTGCTGTAGATAATACGAGCATTTATTTCTATGCAATCTTCGAAAGGAGCAGCTAATTAGATGATTTTTTATCAAATTTTAATGTAAACTGGTCCCTGTTATTTTTTTTAAAAAAACCGGCGCAAAACTCCAATCGACGCTTTAATTTAAAATAACTGTAATACAGTAAGAAATCAATATGACATTAAATTTTGTGTTTACACTGGATGCTATCTAAACACGGAAGTAAATCAGGAAACAATGAATGAATAAAAAAAATATGGAAAACTATTGCAGTTGAATTAACTAAACGGTGCAGGCTACATGTATTTGTAAAATAGTATATGATAATTATAAACGCTTACTTCGTTGTTTTCGTCACATGTTGATCAGAATTCATAATTATCCAATCTGGTTTGTGAACGATTGCTTAAAATATATATCGTTGAGAGTACCCTCGTCATGCACATGTGCAATGTTTTGATAACCCTTTCCCACATATCCAAACTATGCAGCAGATACTTTGAAAAAGAACTGTATACATAACAAGTATATTTATTGAATAGAGCTTCATACATTTTGGTGAATAAAGAATGTGCTCATAATGAGCAATTACTTATTTTGTCAAATTGTTTTGTAAAAGTCGTCTGCTGCAGCTGGAAAGGGATACATCGCACCGTTTAACATTTCCATTGAATGGATTGCCAAATCCTTCGGCGCAGTGATCACATCAAAATACATTATTCTGTTGTATTTTACAATTTCCGATCGACATTTATAATATTCTTAGATTAAGGCACAAATTACCCTTTATAAACGATTTCTCTTTAAACAGGGAGTATGTATCACTCAACTGTCTATGAATAATTTAAATCTAATCTTTTAGACTGAATCATCAATGTCCGTTGTACAACAACTAACAGTTAAGAACGTTGCGAGTTATAGTTAAGAGTAATGAATTAATACAATATTTACGTTAACCCTTTTCAAAAATGTAGATATATTTTGACGCTTCTGCAGCCTTTGAACACAAAGAGCTCACAATGAGTCATGTCTCCCTTTGCTACAATGTTTTCAACTCTTGTCAATGAATATGCTTTTATTTATTGATAGTTTATATAGCTTTGCTCATGTGACGTCGTTGTCGTATGCTGAACATTTACTGAATGTTGGAAGGAATCATATTATACACCCTTCACAGGATATCGAATGACAAATGGGTTGGTGGATGAGTAATTGAATATGTTAGTGGTTGACAAATGATAAGTCGTAATATATGTCGGGCAGAAAACTGTATACTTCGTTGAATGTATCCTTATTTTTCCCAAATTTCCTTTCTAACATGAAATGCTTCAACGGGATCTTATTGTGGCTATGTTATTTAATGTTAAAATACTATTGAATACATGTTCATTTCTACAACGATTCCAATACAGTTTGAAGTAAATCGATCTTAATGGTTCATATTTAGTACAATTGAAAAATAGGTGGTATTCATCTTCAACTACAGATGAATTTAGTTCTTTACACAAACGATATAATCTCAAAGCTCTATCTATTCAAAGGTGCCTACCTCGTTCAATTATCAGATCATGGTTAGAGCACCTCAAATTAGACAGCATTTTTCTGTGGACATTGGTATATCTACACTTAGGTATACTTCGGGGGAATTGTACAACTTGATCTGTTTTGTCTGCTTTATTGTCTTCTATTACACGATAGCAAACTATTTAAAACAGCTGAAATATAATGTATCGCAGGTCAACCTAAGTGGTGGGTTTGTCTAGAGACGTATACTCTCATATATTATATATCTATGTACATTTATATACGAAGTCAGTGATTCAAATTAGGTCGTTAAGTACCAATGCACTTTATCTTAATGTATTACACTGACATGGGTCACATCAAAGACTTATACGTGGTAGTAAAGGCTTTCCCTAATTGGCGCTAAGGGTTATTGCACGACCGACTCGTGGCGTAAGACGAATCCCTCACAAGTCAAAGGGAATCTCAGACTAGTTTTGTTTCAACAGTATTTCACTTCAATAACAATTTTCAGACTAGTTTTGCTTCAACATTTTTTTAGTTCAATCAGTTTTTGGTTAGTTGTTTCAACAGTATTTCAGTTCAATCATTTTCTGGTTAGACATTTCAACAGTATTTCAGTTCAATCATTTTCAGAATAGTTTTATTTAACAGTATTTCAGTTTAATCATTTTCCGACTAGTTTTGATTTAACAGTTTTTCAGTTCAATCATTTTCTGGTTAGTTGTTTCAACAGTATTTCACTTCAATAATTTTCAGACTAGTTTTGTTTAAACAGTATTCCAGTTGGATCATTTGCTGTCTAGTTTGTTTCAACAGCATTTCAGTTCAATCATTTTTCTGGATAGTTATTTCACCAGTATTTCAGATCGATAAATTTCGGACTAGTTTTGTTTCAACACTATTTCACTTCAATAAATTTTTCAACAGTTTTTCAGTTGAATAATTTTCTGGTTAGTTGTTTCAAATGTATTTCAGTTCAATCATTTTCTGGTTAGTTATTTCAACAGTATGACTTTTAACACTTTGATCCAAGCGTCTGGATAACCCAAGATGAATTAGTCTGCCAAACAAATTTCAACGGATAAACACAAAACCTGGTGAGCAATGTCTCATTTTACTCCGGCAACTCCGACTGTATTGACCAGCCGGAACAAGCGGAACACCTGCTGTATTAAACATCCGGAACAGCCCGAACTCCGGCAACTCCGACTGTATTAACCAGCCGGAACAGGCGAAACTTCGGCTACTCCGGCTGTATAAACCAGCCGGAACAGCTGAAACTCCGTCTACACCGACTGTATTAACCAGCCGGAACAGTCGGAACTCCAGCTAAGTCGGCTGTATTATCCAGTCCGAACAGGCGGAACTCCGGCTGTATTAACCATCCGGAACAGCCGGAACTCCGCCAACTTCGACTGTATTAACCAGCCGGAACAGGCGGAACTCCGGCTGTATTAACCAGTCCGAACAGGCGGAACTCCGGCTGTATTAACCATCCGGAACAGCCGGAACTCCGCCAACTTCGACTGTATTAACCAGCCGGAACAGGCGGAAGTCCGGCTGTATTAACCATCCGGAACAGACGGAACTCCGGCTACTAAGGAACAGGCGGAACTCCGGCTACTAAGGAACAGACGGAACTCTGGCTACTCAGGAACAGACGGAACTCCGGCTACTCAGGAACAGACGGAACTCCGGCTACTAAGGAACAGACGGAACTCCGGCTACTCAGGAACAGACGGAACTCCGGTTATTCAGGAACAGACGGAACTCCGGCTACTCAGGAACAGGCGGAACTCCGGCTACTCAGGAACAGACGGAACTCCGGCTACTAAGGAACAGACGGAACTCCGGCTACTCAGGAACAGACGGAACTCCGGCTACTCAGGAACAGACGGAACTCCGGCTACTCAGGAACAGACGGAACTCCGGCTACTCAGGAACAGGCGGAACTCCGGCTACTCAGGAACAGACGTAACTCCGGCTACTCAGGAACAGACGGAACTCCGGCTACTAAGGAACAGGCGGAACTCCGGCTACTCAGGAACAGGCGGAACTCCGGCTACTCCGGCTGTATAAACCAGCTGGAACAGCTGGAACTCCGTCTACACCGACTGTATTAACCAGCCGGAACAGTCAGAACTCCAGCTACTTCGTCTGTATAAACCAGCCGGAAAAGCTGGAACTCCGTCTTCACCGACTGTATTAACAAACCGGAACAGTCGGACCTCCAGCTACGTCCGCTGTATTAACCAGCCGTAACTCCGTCTTCACCGACTGTATTAACAAACCGGAACAGTCGGACCTCCAGCTACGTCGTCTGTATTAGCCAGTCGGAACAGAGGGAATTCCGGTTACACAAGCTGTATTAACCCGCCGAAACAAGCGGAACTCCGGCAACTCCGACTGTATTAACCAGTCGGAATAGGCGGAACTCCGGCTACTCCGGCTGGGCATGGCAGCTGGCTGACGAGGGACTGTCGGTGCAACTCCGGGTTTGGCAGCCAGCTGCCATACATCCGGGTGGAATCCGGCTACTCCGGATGGGCATGGCAGCTGACTGACGAGGGACTGTCGGTGCAACTCCGGGTTTGGCAGCCAGCTGCCATACATCCGGGTGGAATCCGACTAGCGTGTCTGGGAGCCAGAGTGTGTCACTTTCACATGACATATATGTCAGGATGCCAGTTAAACTATCTACAATGTAATATCGAGCAATATCCATCCGCAGTTAGCCGGACTTGGGCTGCCAAAATGCCAACTTCATGTGAACATTACAGCCAGTTGCGATAAATCTGGGTGGAATCCGGCTAGTGCAACTCGGAGCCAGAGTGAGGCAGTTTCACCTGACACATGTCAAGATGCTAGTTAAGCTCTCTAGTTCGAACAGGATGGGTGCAAAGTCGGGAATTTTTCGGGAAATCCCAACTCTGGCTGTGCATGGCAGCCGGCTAACGGAACTTGGCGACACAGAATGTCATGCAACAGGAAGTCAGTTCGTCCAATCCATCTTTCTCGAACAATAAGCACGCCAAAACGAGGATGGGAGCCACTCTGTCGGCCCAACTCCGGCTGGGTTTGGCAGCAGACTGCGATAAATCTGGGGGGAATCCGGCTATTGCGACTCGGAACCAGAATGTGGCATAAGGTTACCTGTTAAACTCTCCTATTCGAACAGGACTGGTGCAAAGTCGGGAAATCCCAACTCCGGCAAGGCAAGGCAAGGCAACGCAAGGCAATTAGGCCTCCATTATAGTGTTCTTAGTAACCAGAAAACGTAGATTAAACAGGATTTTATATTTGCTTTAGTATTATAATTGGACTCTCAATATATTTCCCATTGTGAAGTGCAGTCCTTCATTTGATTTTGATACGACATTTCTCTGTGTTATTTGTATAAAGAATAACGGCTAAAATCTTTTGTAAACCAGTACTAAACGGGAACTACCCAGATAGCAGATGCGCATACTTAAAGGAGGTAATTGTGTCAAACATTAGTATATCGGTAGACCCACAAACTCTATGTACAGTATCTTTCGTTCAACTCATATATTATTCAATATATAGACATAACCCAGTGTTATTGTTAAGTGTTCTTGTTAGACGTTTGAGACCGGTAAATCCATGTCCAAATGTTATTTGTGATCTGCAGTTAGCGCTTTGCTGTCAAAACCTTCAGTGCTTTGATATTATATAACTTTTTTTAATAATATATACACAGACAACTGATAAAATATCACTAAGCTGGCAGGTTTCATACGAACTCTCAGTGTTTATTTCTTTCTGTCATAGAATGTGACACAAATGAAGCGGGTGAATTTTGAAAACTTAAGAGGAAATGATAACAATAACTCAAAACGATTAATTTCTCCTTTTTACAAAATGTGTTCAACCTTCTCTTTCTAGAAGGTTATTTCAATGTTCTAGATATCACAACTTTTTTACCAGGGATGTAGATAATTTATGATTTGGTCCCTGTGTTGTTGTGAATCTAAGCAGGAATTTGTGAAACCTCTTTGACAACGCTTCCCACTTATTAGCTAATGTTGGTGTTTTGAGAAAGGGTAAGGCATTAATTTAGATTTCATAAACGGTTATGAGGTAACCGTCTTCAGTTACTGTATCAATTATTGCGCGGGTGCATCAGCACCAGTGCATATATTGGTTGTGTTTAGAACTACCACTGGGGCAATGGGCAATGGGTTTGCGCATGCGCTTTAATCGTCTTGATCGCGCATGCGCCGTATTTTACCGTCAGCTTTCGGATATTTCCGTAGCAATTCGTCACTAGACTGGTTCTCGTTCGAGTATGTTATAGATGATTAAGATTAGTAAATCAGTCTATTTATATGCGAATAGTTTTTTGGACGGTACCCCTAAGGTACCGTCTATACTGGTGTGCATTTTGAGAAATCATACAACAATTGGCTCCCCGATTATAAACAGAATGACAGAGTAAAGCTGGCAACCAAAATTCGAGATGTCTTTGCTTAACACTAATATTAACAGTTAATATATCTGCATTTTGAAAAATATTGGGGAATCAAGATGTCTGAATTTATAAAAAAAATCTGAAAAGGCAGCTTTAGTGGTTAAAGTTTTCCTATCACAAACAATGTAATACATCAGACGTTGTTTACACGTTTCAAATGCTTCAAAACATAATATTTGTTTACGAAATGTTTTTGTCATTTATAAGAATAATCTTTCAATTTTCTATTATTTTGTTGATCATAATTTATTTTGAAGATGTCATGTTTTATTTAAAAAACATACTTAAATAGCGCCGTTCGTTTTATAACTAACACAAATCGATATCGTATAGTGTTTTATTAACAATAATGCCCACGACTTCGATGTCAACAATTTACATTTACCTCCAAACTAAAACTTTCTAACATATCGATTCGTGAGTGTTAGGAACGACAACTCTGCGATGTATAATGTTCTCCCACAGGGCTACAGATAAGCAGGGTATTTTGAGTAAAAACGCAAAAGACTTGACAAATTACGCAATTTGTTTTAAAATGATGCGCATTAAAAAGCAAATAAAATATGAATAAAGCAATAATTAAAATTTGTATATAATTTACAACGAATTAAATTGACCGCGTATCGTAATCATTGTTTTTACTAGCTAAATATTACATACACAGCAGCTGTTACCCGTTCTGAATATATTGATCAATACAGATGCGGCGATCCAGCCTAGTAATGGCGACCAGCATCGTTCGCGCATGCATAATTGTTAGAATTAAGGAAAGGAAGCATTTTTTTTTAGAAAAAAATCTGTTATTTCCAGTTTCGTTTTCCATTCGTTTTTAGTTGAATCAGAGAAATAAAAGACAAATGGCAAGTCGTGGACGCAGTTAAACGGGTAGAAAACAAACAAAAAACGACGGTCATGACATTTTTCAAAGCTGATAACAGCAGCGAATATATCGTGACAAGTTTTCGGAATGAAAGTGTTTATTCTGTAAAGGTAACTCAGAAAACAATAACGGAATGGACGAAAACCAATAGGCTCGATGTAAACGACACAAATACGAATCTAAAATGCACAATGTGATCTGTTTTTGTTTACTATTATACAGAAATATAACTGTGTAATTAACCAAATACTATGAACAAGACACTGAAAATAACTAACATTAAGTAGATCATTTTGAACTACATATTGTGTCACCACAGGGGGAACCTGTTGATAATTTTGATCAGGCAGATCATGTGTTTTGTTAAATGACCCAAGATGTAAAATATAAAGTAAAACTGTAAGTTACATGAATCATTTCTACTAGCATTTGTCAACAGTAAGAGACAGTAGTAAAACGAATTGTGACAAAAGGGGAAATTGCTCGAATGGAGCAATTTCTTCTTCTGTTGCCATGTTTTCAAAAAGCCGTCTGCTGCAAAAGCGTCAGAAAGTTTCTATTTGAGGGAAAAGGGAGATCGAAATATTATAACTATTTAAATCTGATCAAGGCTTTCACTGTCTAGATTCCGGAGAGTACTGGTACATATTAAGAAGTCATCTTACAATGAAATTATTAATCACAAAAGGAAAAAGCACATTATAAGGTTTAATTTCTGACATAAAGTTTTAAAGATTTTCTGCTGCATGATTATAGTCTTTTTGAATCTAACTACAGCATATATATATATATATTCAAAGGTCAGTTTACTATGTTTACCTTAAGTCAAGTTGTTATGTACTCATCATGCAACATAATTTACATGGACAAAATATGTCCCGAATTTTTCAATTGTTGAACATAGAATTTGGATGAAAAGTTTGAAATTTTAAACACAACTGTACATTTTGACCAGTTGATTATTTGCAAACATCAAGGATCGGAAGAAATATTTGAACGGAAACAATATCCCAGGCAACACATTTTTACTTTTTTTTTTTTTAAAAACTTGATCCACATTTAACCAATCTACAGCAGACAACTCTGAAGTTATCTTTGCATTTTCTTTTTAGAAAATCTCTATAATCATGGTAGAACCAGTATACGGAATAGATTTGAAAACATCATGGCAAAGGTATAAAGAGATTTGATGATGAGTATGTATTTGGGAACGCATTGACAAGCATGAATATGAAAAAATATAAAGGAAAAATGTTGACAAAATAACTTCATATTTTGACAAAGCATTTTTGTAAAAGGAGAAATAGATTATTCGGAGCAATTGCTGTTTTCTAACTATAGTTTTAGTAGTTTAATAATGCTGCAGAGTTTTGTCAAAAACTAGGGCACTAAGCCAAGTTGAAGGAAAATCTTGTTAAGACTCTGGAAGCTGCATTCTCAGCTTGAGCATGCTGAAACTTCGTCAGAATGATTGTATTTATTATATTTAGTTCGAATATGGGTAATGTTTGGTAAAAACTTAGGTCACTTTGCCAAGTTGTAGGACAATCTTGTTTTAACACTAAAGAGACCGCATGTTGGCTTTAGCGGCTTGAAACTTTGTCAGAAAGTTTTTCTTGATGATATACAGACCAAGTTAGACATTAGTCATGTTGAATAAAAAATTAGGTCACTTGGTCAAATTGAAGGAAAATCTTGTTAATGCTCTGAAAGCCATGTTTTTAACTTTACAAGAATGTTTATCTTGATGATATCTTGCCTAAGTTCGAATATGGTCTGGTCAAAAACTAGGTCACTAGGCCTATATTGAGAAAAATCTTGTAAACACTCAAGATACCTCATTTCTCTCAAATGTTCCTTGGGTGACTCTTTACTAAGAGTGTTGAGATTAAGTTGATTCTTTAGATACTCTAGATAATAAATAGCTTTTATACTAATTTACCCTTTCTACCCAACACTACAGACACTAATCTTCAACATACGAATGATATGAGCAATTTGGACAGTTTCCTCAATGTTTTCCTCACACGTCACACAGTTTCATTAATACAGATTAACCAATATCTTTAGTTAGACATTTTCAAATTATCTGCTGTAGAGTTTGTCTATGTGATAAATTAACTATCACAAATGTGTTTGGTTGTCTAAACTATACCTACCGTTCAAGAGTTTAATTAAAGATCTCTGGAAATATGGTTTACCCTGTCTGAAATAAATGTTTGAACTGTATGCACTTCTGCTTTTTGTGTTTACATTATTTGGAATTATGTTACTTGTTTTGTAACTGTCCAAAAATTGGAACAGTTGACCACCTTTTTCAACTCATATCATGGGTACCGCCCCATAGAACTTTCAGTGCTTTGATTTATAATTCAAATGTAAATTTAAACCACAGTGTAACGTGTACCGGTGTTAAGCCATCGCGGGTCACCTATCCAGGCACTAACCGCGATGAACGTTGCTTAACTTAACGAAAAGGTTAACCACTCTACCAACGTCGCTACAAAAGCCGGCTTCCACAGCAAGGCTATAGAAGTGATATTTATACCTCTATACCCCGTTCCCGTTACATTTCTCTCTCTTTTCTCTTGATTTCGACCCTTAGTCTCACAAGTAGTATACCAGAGCGGAGTCTATGTAGCATCACTGGGAACCACCGGGGTTTTAATAACAGGAAAATGGGAATATTTTCATAAATGCGAAGTTATTGTGCTAAATTTTGTATTTTAAGAATATGTTAAGGGGAAGAAATAAGAAGGACGCGCATGCGCAGACAAATGTTTACAATAATTTTGGGAGGTCGAGGTCAACACGTTTGGTAAATGTATTTTTGTTTTTTGTTACGTATTTAACTAAAAAACTATTGTTATCTTATATTTATATCATATATTTAAAAGCGGATTTCGTGATTTTCGAATCAAACAGTATATCTAAAGCCATAAAATGCTGATTCCCGCGCTAACATCGAATTGCTGCATCTTGCAGTAACTTTTGTATAACTTATTCTCGCTCAAGAAGTTCAGAGAGCAGTACACGATACTTTCAGGGCATGAATACATGGTTACTGACTCGTAGCTTCTTCATTCATTCCTTTCATCTGTGTGCCAATTTATCGAAAGGAAAACTGTTTAGAAATTAGGATGTAGTAAATGTCTGTCGGATTCGCATACAAAAGAACAAGACAAATGTTTGACGCATGTAGTAGAACAAGGATATCATTTATCTATCTCAAGTTAAGTTATTTTGATATCTCAAAATTTATAGTATGTAGTCCCAAACCAATCACATCAAAAGATCACGGCCTTACTTTTCAACAATGTTTTCAAGATATATATATATGTCATATAACTTGTAGTTTAGAGCGATAGCGATAGTTCATGATTATTTATTTACTAATTCCTTCAATCTAACATAATAATGTAGTTTGTTTAAATTTAAAGACCGTTAACAAGCTTGTTTGTTAATAATTGAAGTTGAAAAATTCATTTAATCCTACTAAATAAGCTTGTTTGATATTCTCTAATTAAGAGGTGACAATTTCAAATCAATATAGTAAGCCGGTCTTGTAGCACAAGCAAATTTGACCTCAAGACATGTACAGTTGCTTTAGGCAAATCGGGCAGACTCGATGTCTCATAAGTTATAGCTATCTAAATGTTTAACGCATAAAGACAGTGATACAATTTGGAAAACTGTAAGTGTATATTAAGAATACAATTGCGTGTAAATGATAATCCCCATTTTCAGTTATAACTGTCTAAACGTTTATCGCTAAGATAGTGATACGATTCGGAAAACTGTACGTGTATTTAGAAAAGACATTGCGTTAAAATGAAAATCGCCATTAAAGCTATCTAAATCTTTAACACTTAGGTAGTGATAATAACAATCTGGTAACATCTTTCGCAGTCAGGCAGCTTTATATATTATATATTCTGTACATGTGTGTTTATGTCTATCTGAGTTTATGTCTATATAGATAAATGGAATGGTAAGCAAGACTGGGTGAGACAGCCGACACAGGATATTTGAAATTGAAGTTTATATGAAGATTTGCAAGAGGGTTTGGTTTTGAACGCAAGTTGATGTACACTAAAGTTAATTAGTACTCGTGTGAGACCGGTATGGTATGGCAAAATATGCGAATGGGCCCCTGGGCTTTTTCCTGAATATAGTGATCTAAGCCGAAACAATGGTACGGTTGGATAGAGGAGAGATTCTGCTACCATCAAATGCCAAAACAACCTAGGATCGGGCTACTTTTAAAAGATTGCAATGTCGGAACAAAAGTAGAATACTCTTATTTGCGAGCAATTTGGGTATCACACCGGTGTACTTTCTCCTAAATGAATGTTTATATATAATTTAGTTGAATCTCTCAAGGGTCCTGCAGATGATACGGGCAGGATATACACTTTTTTCAACGATGTTTCAACTTCTACCGGTTGGTGTGTTTCTTCTCAATGGGGTGTTGTGTCACCTTCAACAATGTTTCCGTCATATCACAGAACTTATTAATATAAGCTTTTACATTATACATATGCCTACGAAACTGATCAGATATAAAACAGAAAAGAACAGCACCTTTACTCATAATATAATATACAATATACATTGGACATATAAAAACTATATATCAGACGATGTTCATATTGATGTAAGTTGTAATTTCAGTCAGTTTTTGTATGATATAGAATATAACAGAACAGAACAGAACAGAACAGAACAGAAGCTTTATCATATATGATGGTTCTTTAACATATTTACAATATACATACCAAAAAGGTATCAGACAATGATAATTGTTTTATGTGAAACACCAGGCTGTGTGACATATAACATAACTGAGCAGAACAGAACAGAACAGAACAGAACAGAACGGAACATAACATAGGCTTTATTCATGTATGGTAAATCTTGCACAGATTTACATTATACGAAAACATATCAGACCATCACAATTGGTTTAATGCTAAACCTCTGTTTGGGTTTCTGTGATAAAAAACAGAACATAAAATAACCTTAATAATAGGATTGATCTTGAAAAGATTGACAATATACATGTGCATATGAAAACTATATGTCTGACAATGATAATTGTTTTTAGCTGACAAATAAATCTGTGTTTGTGTGTTATTAAAAAGAACAGAACAGCAGCTTCATTTATATATGTTACTGTCTATCTGGCTGAAAGGACGGATGGATGGACGGATGGATGTTCATGTCGTTCTGTATGTATGCCTTACTGTATAACTGTCAATCTGCAAGGGGAGGGGTCTCAACGTTGCCCCCGTTCTGTTCGAAATAGAGAGTTTAACTGGCAACCCGACATGTGGCTGGTGAAAGTGCCACACTCTGGCTCCAAGTCGCAATAGCCGGATTCCACCTGGATTTATCGCAGCCGGCTGCAAAGCCCAGCCAGAGTGGCTCCCACCTTCGTTTTGGCGTGCCTATTGTTCGAGATAAACGTTTGGACGGTGCATTAATGCATGCCAGGTGAAAGCGCCTCAAACTGACTTCCTCTTTCGCCAAATTGCGTCAGCCGGCTGCCATGCACAGCCGGAGTTGGGATTTCCCGACAAAGTCCCGAATTTGCATTCGTCCTGTTCGAATTAGGGAGCTTAACTGGCATCGTGACATGTGTCAGGTGAAAGTGCCTCACTCTGGCTCCGAGTCGCACGAGCCGGATTTCAACCGGATCTATCTCAGCTGGCTGCAATGTTCAGATGAAGTGGGCATTTTGGCCAAGTCTATAGCCCAACTCCGGATAACTCCCACCCTCGTTTTGGCGTGCCTTTTGCTCGAGAAAGATGCATTGGACGGTGGATTGATGCATGCCACTTGAAAGCGCCTCAAACTGACTTCCTGTTACATGACATTCGTTTTCGACAAGTTCCGTCAGCCGGCCGCCATTCACAGCCGGATTTAGGATTTCCCGACATATTCCCGACTTTGCACCCGTCCTGTTCGAATCTAGAAAGCTTAACTGGCGTCGTGACATGTGTCAGGTGAAGGTGCCTCACTCTGGCTCCGAGTTGCACTAGCCGTATTCCGCCCGGATTTATCGCAGCTGGCTGCCATGTGCAGATGAAGTTGGCATTTTGGCCAGGTCTACAGCCCAACTCCGGCAGTATATTGCTCGATATTAGAGAGTTAAACTGGCATCCTGGCATATGTCAGGTGAAAGTGACACACCCTGGCTCCAAGACACGCAAGCCGGATTCCACCCGGATTTATCGCAGCCGGCTGCAAAACCCAGCCGGAGTTGGACCGACAGAGTGGCTCCTACCCTCGTTTTGGCGTGCCTATTGCTCGAGATAGATGAATTGGACGGTGGATTGATGCATGCCAGGTGAAAGCACCTCAAACCGACTTCCTGTTGCATGACATCCGGTTTCGCCAAGGTCTGTCAGCCGGCTGCCATGCACAGCCGGAGTTGGGATTTCTCGACATATTCTCGACTTGCACCCGTCCTGTTCGAATTAGGGAGCTTAACTGGCGTCGTGACATGTGTCAGGTGAAAGTGCCTCACTCTGGCTCCGAGTCAGCCGGATTCCAACCGGATTCATCGCAGCTGGCTTCAATGATCACATGAAGTTGGCATTTTGGCAGCCCAACTCCGGCTAACTCCTGCTGGATATTGCTCAATATTAGAGAGTTTAACTGGCATCCTGACATATATGTCAGGTGAAAGTGACACATTTTGGCTCCCAGACACGCTAGCCGTATTCCACGCGGATGTATCGCAGCCGGCTGCAAAACCCAACCGGAGTTGGGCCGACAGAGTTGTTTCACCCTCGTTTTGGCGTGACTTTTGTTCGAGATAGATAGATTGGACGGTCGATTGAAGCATGCCAGGTGAAAGCGCCTCACTCTGGCTTCGAGTCGCACTAGCCGGAATCTACCGGATTTATCGCAGCTGGCTGCCATCTTCAGATGAAGTTGGCATTTTAGCCAAGTATGCAGCCCAACTCCGGCTGTATATTGCTCGATATTAGAGAGTTTAACTGGCATCCGGGCATATGTCAGGGGAAAATGACACACTCTGGCTCTCAGACACGCAAGCCGGATTCCACATGGATTTATCGCAGCCGGCTGCAAAACCCAGCCAGAGTTGGGCCGACATTTTGGCTCCCACCCTCGTTTTGGCGTGCCTATTGCTCGAGATAGATGGATTGGACGATGGATTTATGCATGCCAGGTTAGAGCGCCTCAAACTAACTTCCTGATGCATGACATCCGGTTTCGCCGAGTTCCGTCAGCCGGCTGCCATGCACAGCCGGATATTGGGATATCCCGACATATTCCCGACTTTGCACCCGTCCTGTTCGAATTAGAGCGCTTAACTGGCGTCGTGACATGTGTCACGTGAAATTGCCTCACTGTGGCTCCGAGTTGCACTAGCCTGATTCCGCCCGGATTTATCGCAGCAGGCTGCAATGTTCACATGGAGATGGCATTTTGGCAGCCCAACTCCGGCTAACTCCGGCTGGATATTGCTCGATATTAGAGAGTTTAATACAGTCTGGTTTAATACAGTCTGGCTGGTTAATACAGTCGGAGTTGACGGAGTTTCGGCTGTTCCGAATGGTTAATACAGCTGCAGTTCAGCCTGTTCCGGCTGGTTAATACAGTCGGAGTTGCCCGAGTTCCGGCTGTTCCGGCTGGGTAATACAGCTGCAGTTCCAACTGTTCCGGCTTGTTAATACAGTCGGAGTTGCCGAAGTTCCGACTGTTCTGGCTGGTTAATACAGTCGCAGTTCCGCCTGTTCCGGCTATTTAATACAGTAGGAGTTGCCGGAGTTCCGACTGTTCCGGATGGTTAATACAGTCGCAGTTCCGCTTGTTCCGGCTGGTTAATACTACTCCGGCTAACTTCACGCACATACAGAGAACTAGATATTATCCTTTTCCACATACTAGAAATCTGCTGCAGACGACTTGACATCTAGACAAAAGAACGGATTTTTCCTATAAATTAATGTATGATTTCTGAAAGAAGTTTTGAGCAATTTTTTCTTTTGCCACAATGTTTTTAAAAGTCGTCTTCTGCTGCAAAGGTGTCAGAGTGTGTTAATATGTGGGAAAAGGTTAAGAAGTAGTAGACAGGTCTTTTTGCAAGAATGTCATTGTTTAGGCTTAACATACATAACCCAATGTCGTGGCTACTCAAAAAAATTATCATAGTGAGAAGATTTTTTTAATACCCACAACATAGGGTTTGAGGGTCGTCAAAGGAGGTTGGAGAGTAAAATACATTGTCCAAGCGTTATCTAGAGCTCTGATAGGATGAACTATACATGTTCACAGTTTTATCCGAGTCCTCCCTGTTATGCTACATGAAGATGAGCAAGTATAAGCTCATCAAAGTAACCTCTCAAAATGTCACCTCCGTGGAGCAAATAGCAACCTCTTTAGAACCACATTCTCCATATTCTAACAAAAAAAACCCAGTAAATATTAAAAAAAGTCAAGTTATTGTGTGGGGATAGAGTGGAAAACATTGCAGGAAAAGAACACATTTGGTCTCCATCAGCAATTTCTCCATTTTCGATAATGTTTTCCTAAATTGTCAGCATTCAGATGACTCGAAAAGTGTTTCTATTCGGAGAAAGTTTTAATCTCTTTAGAGCAACACCTCTTTAGAACGGCTGTACATCTTTAACCCTTTACCACATAAAAACGCTTTCTGACGCATCTGCAGCAGATGACTTTTGAAAACATTATGACAAAGGGAGAAATTGATTAAAACGAGCAATTTCCCCTTTTGTCACAGTGTGTTCTCAACTCTTTACAGTAATTATACCTACATTTATAGAGCTTCCCTTAGAATTTTCCTAGATACTTTCAAAGTTGTCTGCTTCTGATTTGTTGTATGTGGGAAAGTGGTAACTTGCCTCTGTACGGTGTTGATCTGGGGAGGGGGGACTGTATGTTTCTATGACAAATATGAGGTGCTGCCCAGCTCTTTATCCTTGATGTGATGTCAACATACAATACAATACAGAAGCAACAAGACCCCTTTTGCCATGATAGGGATAAACAGTTGTCTGCTGCAGATTTGTTGTATGTGGGAAAGGGTTAACTTGCCTATGTACGGTGTTGATCTGCGGAGAGGGAACTGTATGTTTCTATGACAAATATGAGGTGCTGACCAGCTATTTTATATTGATGGGATACCATCATATAAAACAATATAGAAGCACTAAGACCCTTTTGCCATGATAGGGCTAAAACATAATGAACTTCACCTCACTTATATGTGAAATGAAAAAAAATAGATGCTTTTCATACTTAAATATAGATTATGCTATCTTCTTAAAATGCCCATTGTAGGGCACAAACACAATTCATATTTAGACTTAATGGCACCTGATTTAACCATTTTCCACATATCTATCATTGTAGTTATATTAGAGATTAGTCTGTAAGTTCTTATAGTAATAAGTATAACTCTCTGTATCATTAATCTTGCATTATACTGTCTTTACCCTATATGCTGATTTAAATTCGTTATCTTTGATTACATTATGAAGAAAAATGTAATATTTGGAAATTTTGAAGAACTATTTATATACAGTTTTGAAAACTTTGTAGGTAAAGGGGAAATTGCTCCTTTTGTCAGCAATCTTTTATCTTTTCATTACGTTTTCATTTCGGAGACATTTAAACCAATCCTTGAATAGCTATTGAGTAAGCAAAATAATTAAATTCCGTAACAAAATGTTAAACAGGGTTGAAAAGGTATGCTTTGTAAGAGCAATGTCCTCTTTTTTCAATGTCCGCTTAAATGTGTTCCTTGCATAGATACTTAGAAACAATGTTGAAAAGAGTTGGTGTTTTCAGAAACACATAAACACATATGTGTTTATATGTCTCTGGTGTTTTTCTACCTTTTCGGTTATCATATAAATAAGGGAAATATACCAATTTCCCCTATGTAGATTTTTTTAGATTTTTACCAGTGATGTTATAGGTATCAAACTATCAAAAAACAATACCATCCTTTCTGTTGCAATTAGTTTGATGTTGAGCCCATTTCCCCCACTTACTGACTGGACTATATTCTTCTTCTTCCAGGTCAGGAGCCTGATAAGTAGTTTTGGTATTTCCTGGTATGTATTATAAGATTCTTTAGCATAAGAATGATCTTTGCTGCACGTCTATGTACGTTACCCAGTATAATTGCTTATTTTAGGTGGATAACAGACCAAACAGCGCTTCAGGAACGTAGATAAAAAAAACTTATCTACGTCCCTGTCTGTATGACTATCCATGTATGCGAATGAGCTTCTGATGATACCTTATATCGTGTTTGCTTTGCTGGCTTGTGAGTTACTGTGTTCTTGGAAGATTAATACATTATCAATAACAATTCCTTAGCCTTTTTCTGGATTACTTTGGGTAATTTCAATTACACGCATATATTGTTTATGTGTTCTTATGTATGTCGCGAAGTGTATGTGTTTACATTTGTTAAAGTCTAGTAGCTATTAATTGTTATATATATGGAGCTGGCTGATGTCTTCTTGGAGAAGTTTGCTATCAGATATAGTATTAACAACTAAGTAGATTTTGGTATCGTTGGCAAAGAAAATTGCTACATTTCTTACTACATCAGTTAGGTCATTTATGTAGATTGTAAATAATATTGGACCTAAGACACTGCATTGAGTAACAAGCACCCACGTTGAGATTGACCGGTTTAATACAACCCTTTGTTTGCGGCCCTTTAATAAATTTATATCCATTTTTAAATGTTTCACTTATGCCATATAATATCCTTCTAATTTCTTTATTAATAACGAGCACAGCGAGTTATTAGATAACATCTTTAGTCAAGATCAAGATATATTAGATAACATCTTTAGTCAAGATCAAGATATATATCCGAATTCAATTGTAAATTAAAATCAGTATGGCCTTTTTCCGGATGTCATTTCATGGGCGACTTTCAGGTTCGCAGCCCACGCTCTGATTGGATATAATCCGAAAATTGAAATATTTTTGTTGATGCATTCGTAAAAGTGTTATGGTTATTCATCATCTCATATTTTTAAGACATTTCTTATAAATGATTGGCGTAGATAAATTAAACAAGAACATTTATTGTTTATCTAAGTAGTCCGCAGCAACGAAGGCTTTATTGTCAAGGAACTGTCTTCAGTGCAACTCGAAATGTTGTGAATGTCATGATTGTATAACAATATAAAGCCACAAAGGCTTAAAATTAAGTCCAGTGTCTGAATAAAACGTAATTCCAGTTCAAATACAAAATTTTGACAACAGAATCAAGTGCAATCAGGTTTATTTTATGAAACAAGTGACCGGTAAAATAAGAATGTTCCTTTGTTGCTATGAGAGAACTTCAGTACAGGTGCGCGATAATCTAGCGCGGAAAAGTCATCATTAACTCCTAGATTATTTAGTTTGTTCCTTGGTTTGTGTAATATGTATCTCAAATAATAAATTATTTACATTTAGGGATAACAACAATTTAAAACATGCAATATTATGTCCAGAATACATAATCAAGCACAGTCACTGGCTGGTTTCCTGCATTTTCGATACATTGAAAGCGAATCGGTAACTAGATTTGGCCCGTCGGATCTACACGTTTATCAAGGTTGTGGCTAGATACAATTCGATAAGCCCATATCTGACGGCTAGAAACAATTCGATAAGCACATGTCGTAATTATAAATAAAAGAGATGATTATTTGTTAAATAACATCAACTCAGTCGGTTCTTATCCTTGTAAAGTTATGAGGGTTTAAATTAATATCAATATCCAGACTAAAAACGAAAAATAAAATACTACAATGTCGTAAATTCGTTTTATTCGTTAAGGCAGAACCGTGTTTTTAAGCTAAATACCAATATATTTGGACGCCGATCGATGTGTTTCTAGTTTCCCTTGTTCTAAAAATCAGTTTAGGAAGGTCATTTTCACAAACGCCACTGTATATATTCATGAAAAAAACACCTTTTCCTTATCGAATTGTATCTAGCCCAAACAGCCCGTTCGGGCTAGATACAATTCGATAAGGAAGATATGTGTTTTTGCGCTATATACCGATGGATTTCACCAAACATTGAGTTGTCTGTAGTGACCGTAAGTCTAAGAAGCAGTTTGTGTAGCCCCTTAACAATGATGGTCAAATTATAACTGTAAATATCCATTAAACGCCACCCTTTTCTTATCGAATTGTATCTAGCCCGTTCGGGCTGTTCGGGCTAGATACAATTCGATAAGGAAGATATGAGTTTTGTGGCTATATACCGATGGATTTTACCCACAATGAGGTGTTTTGTAGTTGCCCATGCTCTAAAAAGCCCTTTGTGTAGCCCATTTACAACGATTGTCAAATCGTAACTTTATATAACCATTAAACACCACCCTTTCCTTATCGAATTGTATCTAGCCCGTTCGGGCCGTTCGGGCTAGATACAATTCGATAAGGAAGATATGAGTTTTGGGGCTATATACCAATGGATTTTAATCACAACGAGGTGTTTTGTATTTGCCCATGCTCTAAAAAGCCCTTTGTGTAGCCCATGTACAATGATGGTCAAATCGTAACTGTATATATCCATTAAACTCTACCGTTTCCTTATCGAATTGTATCTAGCCCGTTCGGGCCGTTCGGGCCGTTCGGGCTAGATACAATTCGATAAGGAAGATATGAGTTTTGGGGCTATATACCAATGGATTTTAATCACAACGAGGTGTTTTGTAGTTGCCCTTGCTCTAAAAAGCCCTTTGTGTAGCCCATTTACAACGATGGTCAAATCGTAACTGTATATAACCATTAAACACCACCCTTTCCTTAACGAAGTGTATCAAGCCCGTTCGGGCCGTTCGGGCTAAATACAATTCGATAAGGAAGATATGTGTTTTTACGCTATATACCGATGGATTTAACCAAACATCGAGTTGTCTGTAGTGAACGTTATTCTAAGAAGCAGTTTGTGTAGCCCCTTTACAATGATGGTCAAATTATAACTGTAAATATCCATTAAACGCCACCCTTTCCTTATCGAATTGTATCTAGCCCGTTCGGGCTGTTCGGGCTAGATACAATTCGATAAGGACGATATGAGTATTGGGGCTAAATACCAGTGGATTTTACCCACGACAAGTTGTTTTGTAGTTGCCCATGCTGTAAAAAGCCATTTGTGTATCCCATTTACAATGATGGTCAAATCGTAACTGTATATAACTATTAAACATCACCCTTTCCTTATCGAATTGTATCTAGCCAGTTCGGGCCGTTCGGGCTAGATACAATTCGATAAGGAAGATATGTGTTTCTGCGCTATAAACCGATGGATTTCACCAAACATCGAGTTGTCTGTAGTTACCCTAAGTCTAAGAAGCGGTTTGTGTAGCCCCTTTACAATGATGGTCAAATCGTAACTGTATATAACTATTAAACATCACCCTTTCCTTATCGAATTGTATCTAGCCAGTTCGGGCCGTTCGGGCTAGATACAATTCGATAAGGAAGATATGTGTTTTGGGGCTATATACCAATGGATTTTAATCACAACGAGGTGTTTTGTATTTGCCCATGCTGTAAAAAGCCCTTTGTGTAGCCCATGTACAATGATGGTCAAATTATAACTGTAAATATCCATTAAACGCCACCCTTTCCTTATCGAATTGTATCTAGCCCGTTCGGGCCGTTCGGGCTAGATACAATTCGATAAGGAAGATATGAGTTTTGGGGCTATATACCAATGGATTTTAATCACAACGAGGTGTTTTGTAGTTGCCCTTGCTCTAAAAAGCCCTTTGTGTAGCCCATTTACAACGATGGTCTAATCGTAACTGTATATAACCATTAAACACCACCCTTTCCTTAACGAAGTGTATCAAGCCCGTTCGGGCCGTTCGGGCTAAATACAATTCGATAAGGAAGATATGTGTTTTTACGCTATATACCGATGGATTTCACCAAACATCGAGTTGTCTGTAGTGAACGTAAGTCTAAGAAGCAGTTTGTGTAGCCCCTTTACAATGATGGTCAAATTATAACTGTAAATATCCATTAAACGCCACCCTTTCCTTATCGAATTGTATTTAGCCCGTTCGGGCTGTTCGGGCTAGATACAATTCGATAAGGAAGATATGAGTATTGGGGCTAAATACCAGTGGATTTTACCCACAACGAGTTGTTTTGTAGTTGCCCATGCTGTAAAAAGCCATTTGTGTATCCCATTTACAATGATGGTCAAATCGTAACTGTATATAACTATTAAACATCACCCTTTCCTTATCGAATTGTATCTAGCCAGTTCGGGCCGTTCGGGCTAGATACAATTCGATAAGGAAGATATGTGTTTCTGCGCTATAAACCGATGGATTTCACCAAACATCGAGTTGTCTGTAGTTACCCTAAGTCTAAGAAGCAGTTTGTGTAGCCCCTTTACAATGATGGTCAAATCGTAACTGTATATAACTATTAAACATCACCCTTTCCTTATCGAATTGTATCTAGCCAGTTCGGGCCGTTCGGGCTAGATACAATTCGATAAGGAAGATATGTGTTTTGGGGCTATATACCAATGGATTTTAATCACAACGAGGTGTTTTGTATTTGCCCATGCTGTAAAAAGCCCTTTGTGTAGCCCATGTACAATGATGGTCAAATCGTAACTGTATATAACCATTAAACACCACCCTTTCCTTATCGAAGTGTATCTAGCCCGTTCAGGCCGTTCGGGCTAGATACAATTCGATAAGGAAGATATGTGTTTTTACGCTATATACCGATGGATTTCACCAAACATCGAGTTGTCTGTAGTGAACGTAAGTCTAAGAAGCAGTTTGTATAGCCCCTTTACAATGATGGTCAAATTATAACTGTAAATATCCATTAAACGCCACCCTTTCCTTATCGAATTGTATCTAGCCTGTTCGGGATGTTCGGGCTAGATACAATTCGATAATGAAGATATGAGTATTGGGGCTAAATACCAGTGGATTTTACCCACAACGAGTTGTTTTGTAGTTGCCCATGCTGTAAAAAGCCATTTGTGTAGCCCATGTACAATGATGGTCAAATCGTAACTGTATATAACTATTAAACATCACCCTTTCCTTATCGAATTGTATCTAGCCAGTTCGGGCCGTTCGGGCTAGATACCATTCGATAAGGAAGATATGTGTTTCTGCGCTATAAACCGATGGATTTCACCAAACATCGAGTTGTCTGTAGTTACCCTAAGTCTAAGAAGCAATTTGTGTAGCCCCTATACAATGCTGGTCAAATTATAACTGTAAATATCCATTAAACGCCACCCTTTCCTTATCGAATTGTATCTAGCCCGTTCGGGCCGTTCGGGCTAGATACAATTCGATAAGGAAGATATGAGTTTAGGGGCTACATACCAACGGATTTTACCCACAACGAGTTGTTTTGTAGTTGCCCTTGCTCTAAAAAGCCCTATGTGTAGCCCATTTACAATGATGGTCAAATCGTAACTGTATATAACCATTAAACACCACTCTTTCCTTATCGAATTGTATCTAGCCCGTTCAGGCCGTTCAGGCTAGATACAATTCGATAAGGAATATATGTGTTTTGGGGCTATATACCAATGGATTTTAATCACAACGAGGTGTTGTGTATTTGCCCTTGCTCTAAAATGCCATTTGTGTAGCCCATGTACAATGATGGTCAAATCGTAACTGTATATATCCATTAAACTCTATCCTTTCCTTATCTAATTGTATCTAGCCCGTTCGGGCCGTTCGGGCTTGATACAATTCGATAAGGAAGATATGTGTTTTGGTGCTACATACCGATGGATTTTTACCCACATCGAGTTGTCTGTAGTGACCGTAAGTCTAAGAAGCAGTTTGTGTAGCCCCTTTACAATGATGGTCAAATTATAACTGTAAATATCCATTAAACGCCACCCTTTCCTTATCGAATTGTATCTAGCCCGTTCGGGCCGTTCAGGCTAGATACAATTCGATAAGGAATATATGTGTTTTGGGGCTATATACCAATGGATTTTAATCACAACGAGGTGTTTTGTATTTGCCCATGCTCTAAAAAGCCCTTTGTGTAGCCCATGTACAATGATGGTCAAATCGTAACTGTATATATCCATTAAACTCTACCCTTTCCTTATCGAATTGTATCTAGCCCGTTCGGGCCGTCCGGGCTAGATACAATTCGATAAGGAAGATATGTGTTTTGGTGCTATATACCGATGGATTTTACCCACATCGAGTTGTCTGTAGTGACCGTATGTCTAAGAAGCAGTTTGTGTAGCCCATTTACAACGATGGTCAAATCGTAACTGTATATAACCATTAAACGCCACCCTTTCCTTATCGAATTGTATCTAGCCCGTTCAGGCCGTTCGGGCTAGATACAATTCGATAAGGAAGATATGTGTTTTGGTGCTATATACCGATGGATTTTACCAAACATCGAGTTGTCTGTAGTAACCCTAAGTCTAAGATGCAGTTTGTGTAGCCCCTTTACAATGATGGTCAAATTATAACTGTAAATATCCATTAAACGCCACCCTTTCCTTATAAAGCGTTTACAATCCATCAAAATGCTTGGTACACACACATAAGTTGTCTCGGCTCTGCAGTGTTATTAGAAGATGCGAGGGACAACTTCCTCTAATACAATAGACTTGTATGCATGATCCAGTGGTCTAATCTGCAATGTATATATCCGATAAATGAGTACTTAAAGTCTTGTCAAACCAGCATTGTGTATAATCTATATTAGCTCTAATAATTAAACGAATTCATGTGTCATTCACCAAAATTCAGCATATATCAGAACGTTTTACGGTAAGGTAACTTGTTTCCATACGACTAGGGGAAAAAAAATTGCCAATTTACGGCAGGAAGTTGAAACAGGCTTATCGAATTGTTTCTACCCGGCTTATCGAATTGTATCTAGCTTCAACGGTTTATCAAGTAAGTGTCAATTATAGCGTTTTTCTTTAATACCGAGTGCATTTTTGCAAACAAACATCACATTTGTTCATTTACAAACATTATACTATATAAGAATTCTAGATGTTTTGTATTCAGTCGCAGATGTTCCCAGTGACGGAAATTGCATTTTTCATTGCCTGAGTTTAGCACTGCACAAACATTTGATGGCAACAGCGATTTTACGAAAAGTCATGCATGCGAAAAGTGGCTTGCGCAAACCTGTCAGCAAACCTGTCACGGCCCACATTTCACAAACTATTTGTATGCAAATGGCATGATGATTAAAGAAGAAGGTGGGCGGCTGCTAAATGATTTCAATGGCCTTTATGAAACAAGTGACAGGAAAAATTGAGAATGTTCTTTTCGTTCTAGGAGATAAGTTTGTCACAGGTCTGTTATATATTACTTTCATATGTCTAGTTGTCACAAAACCATATTGGGACGAAACGTTAGATCTTGTTAACATTTTACAAGGTTCTGGTTAGAGCAGGGTCTTTCAAATAGTGACAATTTGTTTGAAACCAAACCAAACCAAATTGTGCAGATTAGGAGTGTTTTGCTGGGCCATAAGGCAAGTTTGGCCTGCAACCTCACAATCGAAATTATACATATAGTATAGTACTATAGTATATAGTAAGCACCTTGCAACATTCTTGTTATGTCAGACATGTTCATTGCTTTTTGTTGCCTAAAATGAAACTGGGATTGCGTTCCAAATGTGTATCCGCTATCGCACTCATAGTCATATGTGAAGTTGTCCACAGTGTATGTCGTCTTTTGTTTATCTGCTTTTCTGATAAGTAAATTTAATTAAAACCACTGATGATATTTATTCTCTGTTCATATATGATGTAATTTTGCATCACATTGATTGTGTAATTGTCTTTTAATTATATGTATGTTCAAGATTAGATTTCTGTATATTTTGTTCATACCAATTTATAATTATATTCATTTAACCAATGGATCAGCTGATTAATTATTAGTGATTAATTGTTGGGTCCATTGGCAGATCTGTGTCAGAGTCAATTCACTATCCAATCCAAGTTGCACAGGTTTGAACCAATGACAAGTCAATCCAACAAGTAGTGAATTTTATGGGGGGTTTTAATTCAGCTTTTTACGATAATAAAAAGACATCCTGTCATTAGGTCTTGTTAGTTTTTCGCCCTGACATTGTTTGGTTACACTTCTACTCAAACGTCACAGCTGGCTAGTTTATCTGCTTTCTCCATACATTGAAAATGAAATGGTGACTAGAACTTTGACATTTGGCCTGCCTGATCTACAATCTTACCGATTAAGTGTCAGTTTTTGCGTTACTTTGTATAATGTTTGTTCACTTACATTACACTAATTAGTTCCAAACATGCCTCACCATATCCAAATTCAATGGCTTTTTTTATAACTCCACAATGTATTGACTTTATATATCCAGTCAAGGATGTTCCCATTCAGTATTGTGATGGAAATTTCTTCTTTCATTGCCTGAGTTTAGCCCTGCATACAAAATTGACTGCAACAGCCAAAGAACTATGTAAGGAAGAGTAAGCAGGTCTTAATTGCTTCCACAATATCTCAGTTAGCACTCATTTAATCCTATGTTGTGGGTACAGTAACTACTCAAAGACTAGTCTCACTCTGATGATTCTTTTGAGTAATTTAGCTGTAACATTAGCATTAGGATGTGAAATAAGGCTTTAATAACATGCAAAATATGCCATTTCTTGAGCTCTGAACATTGAAGTTAACGAATTGTTTTTTCCAAACATGAATAATGACTGAAGCAACCAAAATAGGTTATTTCAGTTATCAAAGTAATCCACATGTTTAAAAATATACAAGGTAGTGAATATAATTTTGCTTCTTTATTGAATATGGGTTCAATTGTCTTGTTAATTAATGTCTGAATTTTACTTTACATGTAAATCTCTTTACCGTGCTTGTTTGTAGGGTGTTTTAACCTGCTATCAACAATTTTTAAGGGAAAGCCATGAGTACCATTTTGAAGTCTTTGCAGTAAAATTTAAATACAGTTTCTATAGTTACATATGATGACATTAGTTTAGATTAATAGTAGCCTGTGCATCTGTATGATTAGATACAACACAACATTAAAATATCAGACAGTGATTAGATTAAATTTACAGTCTCTACATCTGAGAAATTTGAATAAATATATATACGTTTTCTGACAACTGTTACTCTGCAGCTGACTACTTTTGAAAACATTATGAAAAAGCAGAATTTATTCTAACCAAGCAATTTCTACGTTTGCCAAAGTGTTTTCAATTTTGTCTAGGAATTAAACCTTCTGCTGCATATAGTGTTGTACATGGGAGAGGTATAAGAGCTAATTTACAGTTATTTTCAAACATTTTGTTTAAATCAAATTGAATTGTTTAAATTAAGCATTTTATTGTGTCACCTGGTAGCATGGTAGGCACTTAGGGATTACTTTTTTTTTGTCCGCTGTCTGTCGTCCGTCTGTCCGTCACACGTTTTCAAATAACCTTTTTTTTACTCAAAGGATTACATTGAAACTCTTGACAAATGTTTATATCAATGTGTGTGATTGGTTCACAAAATGGGGATAATCCAAATATTTTTTATATCGGAGTTATATAATTGCCCCTTTTCTGTCAAAAATTTAAATTTTCTGACAAGGCCCCGGCAGGTGACACACGTGCTCCGGGGAGCACTCCATTCTAGTTTTATTTAGCTCACCTGAGCACAAAGTGCTCCAGGTGATCTCTTGTGATCACATTTTGTCCATCTGTCGGGCATCAACACCAATTGCCTTGTGAACACTCTACAGGCAACATTTGGCATCCAATTTTATTGAATGTTTATCAGAACATTTATCTCTATCAAATCTTTCCCAAGTTCAAAACTGGATCATGTGAGGTCAAAAACTAGGTCACAAGGTGGAATTGAAGGGAAATCTTGTGAACACTCTCGAGGCTGCATTTTTAATTTGAACAATCAGCATATATTGTAACTTTATTATAATAATTGCCTTGATGATAATAATTATCTAGTCTATGTTCGAATATATACCAAGTAGGTCATGTCCGGTCAAGAACTAGGTTTCTATGCCAAATTAATCTTTTTCTTGCTGATATCTAGGCCAAGTTTGAAAATGGTTCATGTCGGGTCTAAAACTAGGTCACTTTGCCAAATTAATGGAAAACTTTGTGAATATTGTGGAAACCACATTTTTTATAGATTTCTTCATGATATCTATTAATCTAAGTTTTAGTGAAGGTCATGTTCTGTCAAAAACTAGGTCAATAGGCTAAATTTGAGAAAAATATTTTTAATACTAGAGACTGCATTATTTGCATCAGCAGCTTGACACTTTGTTAGACAGTTTGTCTTGTCAATAGCTAGACCAATTTCTAAAAATAGGTCATGTCGGTTTAAAATCTAGGTCACTAGAGTTCGCCTACATGTGGCAAGGCTGGGCATCATAACTTAAGATATTGATTGCTAACAAACTAAAAAAAAAATCAAAATTATACTTAGGTGTTCACAAAATGAAAATGAAATAAACTGAAGCAAGGCAGATGATTACATAATATAAGATTAGTAATTTGGTCTGTAGTTTTGTGTCTATATTGTGGAACCAGGCATCCCTGGGTTCGATCCGCAGATGGTTTTTGGTCATGGCAAGGTACATTTACTAGCCAAGTACTGGTTCATTTAACAAGGCATCATGAATAAGCAAACAGTTTCTATGATACAACTGAAATAATGTTTAAGTTAAATGCATACAATAATGTTTTGTTTTTGTTAGGGATTTTACATAGTTTTCAACAATATTTCAGTTATATCACGGAAACTGCAAAGTATGTACCTGTAGAGGTAGGTTAATAAATATACCTTGTCAACCCCATACAATGTATTACATTTTGCAGATGGGAGAATATGACAAAGGTAAAAATAGAATGAAAATATTGTTGGAGAATTCATCCATAATAGGTGTATTAGGTTATACTGGGACAGAGCTTTCAATCACAGAGTGAATCCCGTTAAATAAATTTTTATTCTATGATTTATTAGACAAAAAATAGAGTTGTTAGTAAAACGCTATGAGGGAAATAGATATGATATGTCATCACTTTGATATGTGATTTTCCCATGGCTTAACATTGTAAACAATTGTGATTTGACCATTGTAGAGATGCTTCCACTAAGACAAGTCTGTTGTTCAAAACAGACGTGAACTAAAACAGTAGTTTAACATTGAGAGTTTGGAGTATCTGACAATTTAGAGGAGACATCCATCCGACCACATCCGGGATCTGAAGGATGATCAGTGAAGAAAAGACTTGCCAACACCATGAACTTTCACGACCCGGGATATGATCAGAGTTGGAACTTTTTTATATAGTCCCCTCTAGTCATGTCTCAATTTGTGCTGGTTTTAAAACTTCAATGTACAACGTTGGAACTATATTCTAGATACAGCAGTTTACATTGTATCTGTCATCTGACAGTCTAGCAGGTAAGTCTCTAGAGCGATAAAGGTGGATGTTTGGACGGCTTTAGATGGAAACAATAAGTTATTTAGATTCAGAGCAACTCCTTTCTGTTTTAGTGACCCAGAGAGCTTATTTTGTGACTTAATTACTACAAATATCCTTCAGGATTGAGCATGGATTATACAAAAGGCCCTGGTCATAAAGATTAAAGAGCTCTTTGATAAAATGTAACTGTTCTGATTTGTAAGAATAATTGAAAGGTCTTTGATATGTTTCTTCTGTTTAATAGTATTATGTAATATCTTGTTCTGTTCTGTTTTGTGCTCGTTTTGAGGCTATGCCTTTTCCATATTATTTTGTTTGAGATTTTTTCAAAAGCTTTCTAGTACATCAGTGTTGATGTGGGTGTCCAAGTTAAATGTCCGATCCTTTAGTACTTCCAATTGTTGAGTTTGAAAGATCTTCCTTTCCTGAAAACGTGTTGTTGTGTTGTGAAGAGATTGTTGGGTTGCATGTGTTGTATGATTGCGTCCCTTATCTCAATTTCCATTACTTTTCCTATGATTGATGTCAAGCAGATATAATGTAGGTATGTATTTGGATACAGAGTGTTTGGGTCCTTTCCTATGGATCGGCATAATGTTAGCAAGTTTCCAATCACTGGGTAGAGTACATTTAACCGTGGATAGGTTGAATAGATGTGTTAGTGGTTTGTATATCACCTTTGCTGTTTCCTGTATGACTTTAGGGTGTATTGATTCGTATATAATCTTTATAATCTTTATTTCCTCCAATATATGAAGATCATACAAATATGAACACTATATTAAACAAACAAAAAGGAACAAAAGGGAAGGTTTATACACAAAAATAAAATATCTCTTTAAATTACCATACTTATATCAGAGCCAATACCTATCATCTGATAGGAAAGGTTGAAAACATCACTGTAACAAAATAAGTGCACGGAAGAAGAGTTCAAGGTGAGTTTATATACTTCAGGTGTAAGAATTGCAGGAAATGAGAATGTTCTTATTGATAAATGCATCCTCATCTGCAATCCTTATACAATCTAATGACACACATACTGTGGTAGCATTCCTGATGTGGTACAGGATGAGTATATATCAATACAAATGCTTATCTATCCCCTTAAAAGCAGAGTCCAGTTATAACCTCAAAATACTCCAATATTTGATAAGTGTAGGCAAGAAGAATGAAGTAGATGAAAGACAAACATATGTCCACTTTTCAAAAAGGAACCCCATAAAGAACACTTTCACGGGAATAAAATTGAATGTATTCAACTGAGCCGCTTTAAAAAGTTCTCATACCTAACGTATATACATAGGAAATACATTATATATACATGAAGAACCATGCAATAATACAGATGTATATGCCCTACACAATACATAGAACAAAACAAAATATTTCATAAATGTACAAAAAATGGGAGATTGCATATTCAAATTGACAATACAAGTTCCATAATGTACAGAATTGAAAAAGTTACATATGGTACCTGTAATAATAATAATATTTCCACAACAAATATAAATGAATTAATAAACTTATCAAAGTATATATATTTCGCCTTTAAACGAAGAAATATCACATAAATAAAACAATAGCTATTACCTTTCTAACAAGTCACTACATAAACTCATCATCAAATTATTAGTTAACATACCTTACATAAGTAGTATATATATCCCGTAACATTGTTCAAATCAATAAAGTTTCGGAATTATACACATAATGTATAAAGTTTTCAATTTTTGTTTGTGATCCAGATAGGACTCATGTATTCCTCCTACATTCAGTTATTTTTTGGAGTGTATATCTCATGTACTCTTGGGTTTATTCATAATGGTTTGTACATAGATAATTTGTATTATATTGTTTCCTTTTCTTCTGGTAAAGCTTTTCTAGTCATGTAACTCTTCTCGCACTATTCCCAATGTTTTCAAAACGTTTTAACCTAACCTAAATATATATTGATTTCAAAAGTCTATTTAAAAAAAAAAAAAAAAAAAAAAAAAATGTACAACCTAGTCTGCCACACGTTAAAACCTTACATAAAATATTTAAAAAGATTTAACATCATAAATATTTTTTCAAATGCTTAGATAAAGAAAAAATACATTCTACATATTCCATCGGAACTTCTCGGAAAAGGCTTTCTTGTATACATACAACCTTATATTATGTAAAATATTAATATGTATATTGGCTATAAATATGTTATATTTAATGCTGAATAAAGATATGTATGTAAAGATTTAATAATTCAATGCGTCATCGAGAAAGCGTCATCGAGAAACGATGCAACCACATTAAAAACATGTCAGTTTTTCCCTGAAGAAGAGGTTCTAAATTTGGGTCCAAACCAAACAATGCTTGAACATACTCCTCTCCATGTAGAGAGTAAATAAACCCAGATACTGTACAATTGAATTCCCGATAAATACATTTTTAGAAAAGGAGTTTACAAGTCTGCACACAGTTACAATTAACTAAAATATGCTCTGTTATACAACATATTATGTCAGTTTTTCCACACCTAGAACAAGTCGAATCTGTGGAAGATAGAAAGGCTTTCATCAGAGCCACAGAAAAGCAGACAAAAAGCATACTTTCATTGTGTTTATCTTAATTCCATACAGGACTCACGGAGAACTGCTGCTGTATTTGTCTAAAAAGCTCACATTCCGGAGCAGTAGTTCTCACATAACATTTGTTAACAAAATGGCTTGATATTCTAGTGTTTATATATATTTTCCAAATGCACTTTGACGGAAATCTGCCATGAAAAACATAATCTTGCAAAATATAAAACAAGTCATATTTGCGTAACAGATTAATAACGTCTGAAATAAAACCAATATCTAAATAATCATTATAAGATGAACATAGAAGCAAAAGGAAAATGTGTTTTGTTGCACAGTCCCTCTCAAGGCGACACAGTTGAACAAACACGGTAAGTTTTCTCTTTTCAATTTTAACTTGAATCGCTAACGCACATATTAGGCCGAGGGCAGCATCTGTCCTTGACCTAATATGTAATCCCTGCATTTGTTTCAGACATAACCGATGTGATCGTTCTAAATTTAGACTGTCCAGCCTAGTGAGCGACTGCGTTAATTCACATCCAAAAAGAGCTTTCGGGATAACTATAGATTTGTAAATTCTATAACTTGTCAAGGGATTTAATCCATGCCTGTGTAAACCCTTCTTAATTAACCCAAAACATGTACAATGTTACTTTCTATCAATGTGTTTTTACAGACGTAGTATAATCTGAGTATTTGCTACAGATTAAATACCTAAATACATAAACTCCTCTTTATCTGTAATTTCCTGAAACCCAACAGACCTAGCCCGAGAACAACGTGAATATGACCGTTTAAACTCATTAAATGTTACAACGGCACACTTACTAACATTATACTGTTACCGCCACAGACACGATTATTGGTAGCAAATATTAACTATGCTTTGTAAAAGCTTTATTAGATAAAGGGAGAAGGGTCATGTCGTCTGCAAATGACGTGGCACACAATTTTAACCCTTTAACTTGAAACCCTTAATTGCTGTTTTCTAGCTGTTCTATAAGGGAATTAATGTAAACAAAATATAAAGATGGTGACCAGTTCCCACCCTACCGAAAACCTTGTAAAATCGGGAACCAGTCAGAGTACAATCCGTTGTACATAACACACCTGTACATACCTGTATGCATAGAAACAACAGATGAGAACATATACCTAGTTTATGTAATTTATAGTAAAGACCATCATGCCACACACGGTCAAATGCTTGACGGGCATTTAAAAAGCAGGCAAACAATTAACTACCATTTTCCTTACAGTAACTTACACTCTCCTTTAAAACAAATGATGTCATAGTTGCCCATATCTAGTTGAAATCCCCCCTGAAGTGCGTGTAACTGTTTATTAATTGTCGTCTGCAAATGTCGTATTAAAACCTTTTCATACAGCTTTAAAATAGACGAGGAAAGGGTTAACTAAGTAACCTGTAACTATTAGAATCATGTTTCGGTGTACCACCTCCCTTATACAAAGTTGAAATCACCCCCTTTTTAAGATCAGTGGATACATAACTGTAGCAATACATCAAATCATACAAAATGTTAAATAATGCTTAAGCATAAGTCCACCATGAATGAGGTGTTCATTACAGACTCGGTCTTTTCCGCACATCTTTCCTGTTTTCAACGATGCTAATGCGGTTAAAACTTCTTCTTGACAATATGGTTCTCATCTGCTATAATTGACTCTTCTTTCAGACGACTAGCGTGCCTAGTAACGATATCATAATGACTATTGTCTAAACGGCACAAAATCCCGATCGACGCATATAACTTAAAATAACTTTAATTCAGTAAGAAAACTATGTGACATTAAATGTTGTGTTTACACTGGTTGCTATCTAAACACGGAAGTAAATAAAGAAAGATGAAAAGAAAAAATATTGAAACCTATTGCAGTTAAATTAACTAAACGGTGCAAGCTAAATGTATTTGTAAAATAGAATATGATAATTATAAACGCTTACTTCGTTGTTTTCGTCATATGTTGATTCAGTTGTGTAGCTACTATTCTAATCAGAATTCATAATTATCCAATCTGATTTGTGAACGATTGCTTAAAATATCTATCGTTGAGAGTACCCTCGTCATGCGCGTGTGCGATGTTCTGTTAACCCTTCCCACATATCCAAACCATGCAGCAGATACTTTGAAAAAGAAATAGACAAAATATGGTAAATATGTATAAATAAAAGTATATTTATTGAATAGAGCTTCATACATGTTGCCAAATAAAGAATGTGCTCATAATAAGCAATCAATTATTTTGTCAAATTATTTTGTAAAAGTCGTCTGCTGCAGATGAAAAGGATTACATCGCACCGTTTATATTTCCATTGAATGGATTGCCAAACCCTTCGCCGCAGTGATCACATCAAAAGACATTAGTCTGCTGTATTTTACAGTTTCTGATGACATTTAAAATATGCTTAGATTAAAGAACAAATTACCCTTTATAAACGATTTCTCTATAAACAGGGAGTATCAGAGACATATAAACACAGAGATAAGCGACACTGGATTTTCAAGCGAAATCCCGATTTAGTGAACGGGTATAGCCAAAAAAAAATCGATAATATTGCGTAATATGATCCGTGTATTGCAAGCGCTTTATAGAAAATGAAAAGCGTCTGACGACCCCGATTATTCACTCGGAATACTTGTTTTACTTCGTAGGTTGTATACAATTAATACCCTGAATTCCAGGCGAAGTCTTATTTGTCCCACAAAAAATACTAGTTATATGTCTGTTGTCCCGTCAATATGTATTTACTTATCTTTGGTAGTTTAATAATGGAATACGAGAACAAATACACCATTACTTGTAAACATCTACTGGTCAACGTTATGTTTAGGGACCGCAGAGACATATAAACACAGTTTCTACTGGTTTATGCCGATTTCGTCTAATCCAATTTTGTCTACACTTTGTACACTTTATCCTAGTTCGTCTACAACCCGGTGCCATTTCGTCTACACTTAGATTTATGAGACAGACAGTCCCTAATAGTCCAGTCAGTAAGTGGGGAAAATGGGCTCAACATCAAACTAATTGCAACAGAAATGATAACATCCCTAGTAAAAAATCTACAAAAATCTACAGAGGGGAAATTGGTATATTTCCCTTATTTATATGATAACCCAAAAGGTAGAAAAACCAGAGACATATAAACACATATGTATAAATATGTCTCTGAAGACACCAACTGTTTTCAACATTGTTTCTAAGTATCTATGCAAGGAACAAATTTAAGCGGACATTGTACCTTAGTTTTAACATATATCTAACACAAATGTAGTCTGAATATAAAATGTACTTATAAAAATGATGTTACCAACTTTGTATCAATGTATAGACATTTGTGAGCATACTTCGAGGTATATCTTACCCCACCCACTTTCGCAAGCAGGCATACACATAACACTAAACAGTGCTTCTTCAACAAACAGGCCGACTAATGCACATCTGAAGACAAATATTAAAAACATTGTAGAAAAAGGGGGCATTGCTCTTACAAAGCATACCTTTTCGACACAGTTTAACATTTTGTTCCGGATTTTAATTATTTTGCTTACTCAATAGCTATTCAAGGATTGGTTTAAATGTCTCCGAAATGTATAGGTTTGAAACCCGTAATGAAAAAACCCCAAAACCAATACTGACAAAAGGAGCAATCTCCCCTTTACCTACAAAGTTTTTCAACATTATATATAAATAGTTCTTCAAAATTTCCAAATTTATATCACATTTTGCTTCATAATGTAATCAAAGATAATGAATTTAAATCAGCATATCGGGGAAAGACAGTATAATGCAAGATTAAGGATACAGGGAGTTATACTTATTACTATAAGAACTTACAGACTAATCTCTAATATAACTAAAATAGTTTAGTTTAAACTTATTTATTTTATATCGATTGCGAAACAAGCCTTCGGCTTAGATTAATCACTCTCGATATCTGCTTCCTGGAAACTTAACCAGTACTCGCGCCGTTTGTATGGAAAAATCCCAAAGTCAGGACCCGCTCATCACGGGACTCGAACCAGGGACCTTTGATACGAGAGGCCGAATCACTACCTATGCACCACTGTCTTCCACAATAATAGATATGTGGGAAATGGTTAAAAACTTGTGCCATTAAGTCTAAATATGAATTTTGTGTGTGCCCTACAATGGGGATTTAAAGAGATAGCATTATCTATATTTAAGTATGAAAGGCATTCATTTTTTCTTGAGGTGAAATTATTTTTTAGCCATATCATGTCAAAAAGAGTCTTGTTGCTTCTTCTGTATTGTATAGTATGTTGGTATCACATCAAGGTAAAAGAGCTGGGCAGCACCTCATATTTTTCATAGAAACATACAGTTCCCCCTCCCCAGATCAACACCGTACAGAAGCAATTTCTCCTTTTCTCATAATGTTTTCAAAAGTCATCTGCTGCAGAGACGTCAGAAAGCGTTTTTATGTGGGAAAGGGTTAAAGATGTACAGCCGTTCTTAAGAGGTGTTGCTCTTAAGAGATTTAAACATTCTCCGAATAGAATCACTTTTCGAGTCATCTGAATGCTGACAATTTAGGAAAACATTATGGGAAATCGAGAAATTGCTAATGGAGACAAAATATCTTCTTTTCGTGCAATGTTTACCACTCTATTCCCTCAAAATAACCTGATTTTTTTAATATTTACTGTTTGCTTTTTGTAAGAATATGGAGAATGTGGTTCTAAAGAGGTTGCTATTTACTCAACAGAGCTCACTTTGGTGAGCTTATAATTGCTCACCCTGATGTAGCAGAACAGGGAGGACTCGGATGAAACTGTGAATATGTATAGTCCATCCTATCAGATCTCTAGATAACGCTTGTACAATGTATTTCACTCTCAAACCTCCTTTGACGACCCTCAAACCCTATGCTGTGGGTATTAACAAAAATCGTCCCACTAAGATCATTATTTTGAGTACCCACGACATAAGGTTATGTATGTTAAGCCAAAGCAATGATAATCTTGAAAAAATACCTGTTTACTCCTTCTTAACATTTCCCCACATATACACAAACTCTGACGCCTCTGCAGCAAAAGATGACTTTTAAAAACATTGTGGAAAAGAAGAAATTGCTCAAAACTTCTTTCAGAAATCATACATTCATTTATAGAGATATTCCGTACTTTTGTCTAGATATCAAGATGGAAAGGGTTAATATCTAGTTCTCTGTCCTGAGTCTTGGATTTTCACAGATGCAAGATTTAGAGCCCTTTCACAGCAGACTCGACTCTTCTTTTTTTACATTAACTCATTAGTTTCGACACTATTTACAAAATGGACTGACAATTTCTCCTATGTTGTATACAATGTTTTCAGCTTAACTGACAAAAGAAGACCCCCTCAAAGATCAATTATTTGTGGAGAAAGCACCGTGTTTTTAAAGATTGCTGTTATTAACATGTTTTAAACTATAATAGGTAGAAAATTACTGGTGAATACTTAAAATTATTGAATTGAAATATCTGTTTTGTCCGTTTTTTCCTATCCTTTTCTCAATAATTTTTAACCCTTTCCTATATACAACATATCTGCAGCAAACGATTTTGAAAACATCTGAGGAAAATGTGGAACATCGCTATAAATGAAAGTCAAATATTCATTGGAAATGAAAACATTGTGGCATAATGAGAAATTGCTCACTATGTGCAATTTCTCCTTTTGCCAGAGGGTTTTCACATTTTGTATGATGTAAATTTCTCAAATGCATCTGCATGTTGGAAAACAAAACATTTTGGCAACCAATATTGGCTCAGACATGCATGATTAGTTGGTAAAGACCAATAGTTGTTCCAAGATTGCATGTCCTTTTGACTTTTGAAAACATTGATGCAAAAAGAGAAATTGCTCATAACAAGCAAGTTATCCTTTTGCCTTGATGTTTTCAAAATTATATATTCAATATCTGTACTTTTATTTATAGAGATGTTCCATATTTTTGCCTTTATGAGTGGGCGTTCCAGCCTTTGGGAAAGGACACCTAGCGTGTTATCGAGTAGCGTCCTTTTCACTGATTTGTTTACGCTCATTATTTGTTTTGCTATCAATTTCAAGTTTAGCCTGCTATGGTTATAAATAACCAGTGTCTTTGAAAGTAAATAATACAACCGTGACATTGTAGGGAGTGAAAAGAACTAGCTGGCCCTAAATTAGAGAGGGAATTCATTATTACCTAACGAAAGATCTGATTTTTTTTTAAATGGGACTAACCTTGTCAGTCGTTAACGATATCGATTCCCCTGTATACTTATACGCACAAAAAAATAATGCAAGGTTAACATATAAATAACCAATAAACTTATCAAAGAAAGGACAATGCACGAAAAATGTTAATCCTTTACAACTAACAGCAAATCTGCAGCAGAAGACTTTGAAAACATCTTCGCAAAAGTATGGAAACTTTTTATAAATGAAAGTATAGTTATTTAACAGAGTTGAAAACAATGTGGCGAAAGGAGAAATTACTTGTTTTGGGCAATTTTGGAAAATTTAAGAGTTAACTTGATACATTCTAAACATGTAATGTTTTAGAAAAGATGGGTTAAATAGTAACTGTTTCCCACATCTCAACAAATCTGTAACAGACACCTATGAAAACATCTGGACAAAATATTGTAAAACTTCTTCTTTTGTAACAATGTGTTCAAAACTCGTATTTCAACTATTCAATTATTTGTACTTTCATAATTATATAGAGACTTTTCGTATATTTTGCCTAGATGTGTTCAAAGTCGTCTGCTGCAAATTTCGTGTACGTGGGAATGGGTTAAAGTTAGGGACTGATTCCTGTCTATCCTCTTTGCAGCATATACTTGTTATACTTGTGGGACAACATAACTAACATAAGCACTCAGGGATCACGGCCAGGATGACGGTATCGGTGAAATACGAAGGCAGCGACACGCTGTGAACTTGAAAATATGTTGAAATAAAAATAAAAGGGTTTCATAAAAAGGTTGCCATCTTGGGTTTTAACCCTTTCCCACGTCAACAAATCTGTAGCAGAAGACTAAAGGATAAATCAAAGTACAAAGTACTGAAGGTAGAATTGCGATCGTTTAAGAAGAGATACAGAAGTGCATATATGAATATTTATTTTACCGGTTACCTTCAGGCAAAGTTTCAAGTGTGTAACCCTTTCCAGTGCTGAGATTTTGCCTCAACCTGAAACTTTAACCAAAATGTTGACGAACAGACAGACGGAGAGACAGACATCGCCAATCTATAGACCGGAATTGCTAGAGCAATCAGGCCAAAAATAAAACAAAATCATCAATTTTAGCAGTAAAATCCTGCCAAGAAGTAATGAATTGAGAAAAAAATGTGCTGAGAGGTCCATAATTTCAAACTTGCTAAGATTTGGTCTGTGCAATGAATGTACAAATTGAAAAATGTATTGTTGACATGTATTTTCTACACCATCATTGTAATGTTGTTTATCATAAATAAAATTATTCCTTTTTTTAAATAAACTTTTAATCAAAATGTGTGTCTCAGTGTTGTCTTCTTCAGCAGTTTGACAGAAACAAAGCCTAAATCTGAAATTGTGTCAATGTGTTATTTGTCAACTCTGTCCCATAAGTTTTGCTTGTGATTTGAACTCTCATAAAAAAAGCACGGAAAGGGACAACTTTCCCAACTTTGATTAAATATGTTTTCAATTAAATTGTAAAAAATATTTTTCTTGTTTTTTGAAAGTTTTGTCATTATTATTTAAGACGCACATTATATACTAGAATAGCCAACTGACTATCATTTGAAAAAGTGTTTCTTATTTAAACCTTTCCCACTTGCATACGTAATTGCAGCCGACGACTTTTGAAAACATTGATGCAGAAGAAGAAATTGCTCATAACAAGCTTTCTCCTTTTGCAACAATGTTTTCAACTATATTCAATGATTACACTTCCAATAAATGTGATTTTCTGTATCTTTGCTCAGATTTTTTTTAATTCGTCTGCTGCAGAGTTTTTATATTGTGGGGTGGGTTGTGATTTGTTAAAGGGCAAGCAGGATTGGGAATTGAGTGTTGCACTTATCCTAATGAAACACTCGCCTGCCTGTGCATGTTTTAGCTTAACTTAACTTGTTAATGTTCTTTCCATCATCAACTTAGTCATCTGTTAGTAATCAACTCTATGAACGAAATAATCGCGTCAAAATCTTGAATCGCGTCAAAATCATAACGAACAAACTGTCAAAATCTAATTTTGAACTGTGTAATACAAATTTAGAATAAAAGGATGAATCAGTTATGTTGTAACAACCAATATCCGCGGGTCATTTACCTGATTTTGGCCGAAAGAAATGATCGATTTCTTGCAAGATTTATTCGTTATTCGTTCTGCCTATTATAATCAAAGTATTCTAAACGTTTTATAAACAAGTGAATTAAAGCGCTCAAATCATTTGATGAAATTTGTTTCTTTAGACGCGGACCTTGTCGAAAGCACCTATCCAAAATGCAAGTCATCGTTAATCGTTGTCGAAGGAATAGATGGACTGAGAGAAAGAGAAAGAAAAGGCTTAGCAATGCATACTATCTTTATGAATAAGGACATGAACGAATATGTATGGACTAGCGCCTAGAATTTCGTACTAGCCGATCCTTCATTCCACTCGCTTATGCTAGCGGGCGAGTGGATGTTTACATCTCTGCCGAGATGTAGAAAGGGTTACAATTTACAAAGGGTAATTGCGCGGTGCAGTGCTATATTGGCGTAGTGATATCTAAATAATTGTGTACACTTTAAATATGATATTTACACTTACAAGACTTGTTATTTTCTATCATAAGCTTGAATAATCGGATTTTTTTTCGTTACTCTATGTTTGCTTTTGTGAGCATTCGTAAATTAGTCAAACCAAAAATTGCACTTAATTGTTGGTGGTGAAGGGCATATACATCACGTGACTTCAAACTCACTATGACTATGGCAGCCTCTGCGCATGCGCAAGTCTACCAAAAAGGAATGACTGGAAATAAGTGGACAGCATTAATCCTTTACCTGCTAGGATATAGCTATTTCTTCTTTGACAACAAATGAGGAAAATAATTAACATCCAGAACATAACATGTTTTGCTAAAATAGACAGTTGAAAAACATATTAGAAAATGACAAATTGCTCTATTTGAACAATTTCTGATATACATGTATTCCTTTTATTTTGTCAAAACCCGATGCTTTCGCTACAGAGGTGAATGCTTTAACCAGTACTCACAGACAGGTGGACAAACAGACAGATACACAACATATTAATTATTCTCAAGTTTCATTCTGGCAAGGCAGATTAGCAGCAATAGGTTGCATGTGTGGTGTAATGGTACAGTGTATGCCCAAGGTACAGGACGCGCCGGTTCAATCCCCGGCCGTGTCATACCAAATACTTTATAAATGGTAATGATGGGTTTCCCGCTTTGGCACTCAGGGTTGTGACATAAGTATTAGAAATAATTGTTGAAAGTGGCGTAAAACACCTTAACAAACAAACACATATATTGAGATTAGTAATTTTTCTATGAATGTTTTTCGCACATGAGCATACATATGTATGTGTTTTGTGTGTTTTAGAGACATTCTTATAACTAGTATAAAACTATACAGATAAACATTAAATATCATTGATATTTAATAACACAGTTAAGAGTGTAACAGTATTCGTGGAACTCCATTGAATACTCCAATATTATAACCACATACGATTCTTTTAAAAGTATCCAATGTACCATTGACAAGAATATTAATATTTCCTCCAGCATTTATTGTGAAAAAAATATAAAGACTTACCTCATATCATTGATTGTTTTGTGTTAATCTGTTGAAATTTGTTTTGCAGACTAATCCATCTTGGGTTATCCAGACGCTTGGATCAAAGTGTTGAATGTTATACTTACCCCTCTGATTTTAATCATTTCTAAATGTATACTGCCATCTTTGAAGTATTAAAATGCTGCTTTGATGTTATTACAACAAAAGCTTTTGATATTGAGATCCTTTTAAACAAAAATCTATTTTAATGATTCATTTTGCAATTCTCATGAATTTGATTCATTAAAATCAGTTAAGGGCTTGGTGTATAGATCAAAGTACGATGAGTACCCAACATGAGCACATATTCTTATTTCTTCAAAGTCATTTATTTCAGTTATGGCTGCGTAAATTTGTGTAGATTTTTAATATGTTCTTATATATTCTATAAACTTCATTTTATTTAATAAACCATTTCTGTTGCAATTAGTTTGATGTTCAAGTATGTTCTGACTGGACTATAAATAAGTTGCTAACACTCTTCTACTGTTCTGTTTTTTAGTACCATCATGTACTCGGCAGTACAACGATTTTGCAATCATCATCATCGAGGTTTTGTTTTAATAAATGAATAACCAATATTGTATGGTGTACAGGTCGATGTCTTTTATGTCAATTCAAAGGCCCTATTTCTTTAATAACATTTCCGGTTTGACATAATTTCCCACTTACATACGCCTTTTGAAATAATTGGGGCACAAGGAGAAATTACTCATAATTAACAATTTCTCCTTTTGCAACACTGATTTCAATAATCATACTATCTTTTATAGATATTTTTAAAGTCGTCTGCTGCAGATTCGTTGATTGTGGGGCAGGATAATTAGAAGATGACAGACAGAGAGTATGTGTTTTCACATATTTACATGATTGTGGCCAACTACCCCTATTCTTTGTTTAATTGTTTGAGATAAATTTGTTAATTAGAAGTTGACAGAGAGTAAATGTTTTCACATCTTTCCATTATAAAAGGGCCCATTGCTTGTGAAAAATGTTTCACAGTTATTACCTAATTAGCAAATTAGTCATCAATACATTTCTTCCATCTGTGGAATTTTAATTACCTCTCATTTGGAGTATAACTCTTCTCGGATAAACATACAAAAGATTGTAAATGATGGCAAAGTACAAACAAGGAGACTTTTTCTCGTGGGATATTAATGAAAATAACTGGTGTTACACATACATATCAATTTATTTCCATTGATCACTCTGACAACATTGCAAGAAATTCTGCTTTATATAACAATATAATACAAGTTAATCCATTTAATGAATGTCCCAACAACTGGATTATGAATATTTTTTTTTTTAGATATATGTTCAAACAATGAACAATATCGGATACAAGACCAATTTAAATCAAAGCACTGAAAGTGCTATGGGACGGTACCCATTGTATGAGGGGAAAAAAGATGGTCAACTGTTCCATTTTTTGGAAAGTTACAAAACAAGTCACATAATTTCAAAAAATGTAAACAAAAAAGAAGAAATGCATACAGTTCAAATATTTATTTAAGACAGGGTTAACCTTATTTCCAGAGATCTATAATTAAACTCTTGAACTGTAGACGGTAGATACAGTTAGATAAACAAACACATTTGTGATAGGTAATTTATCACATGGATAAACTCTACAGCAGATGATTTGAAAATGTTTAACTAAAGATATTGGTAAATCTGTATTGATGAAACTAAAAGTATTGACATGTGAGGAAAACATTGAGAAAACTGTCGAAATTTCTCATACCATCCATCTGTTGAAGATTAGACAACATGTGTCTGTAGTGTAGAAAGGGTAAAATAGTACCAGTAGCAAAGCTATTTATTATCTATAGTATCTAAAGAATCAACTTTATTTTAACACTCTTAGTAAAGAGTCACCCAAGAAACATTTGAGAGAAATGTGGTGACTAGAGTGTTTACAAGATATTTCTCAATATTGGCCTAGTGACCTAGTTTTTAACCAGACCATATTCGAACTTAGCCTAGATATCATCAAGATAAACATTCTGGTAAAGTGTCATCATGCTAGAGATAAAAACATGGCTTCCAGAGCATTAACAAATTTTTTCTTAAATTTGATCAAGGAACCTAATTTTTGACTCGACATGACCAATGTCTAAATTGGCCTGTATATCGTCAAGAAAAACTGTCTGACAAAGTTTCAAGCCGCTAAAGTCAAAATTGTGGTCTCTTAAGTGTTAAATCAAGATTGTCCTACAACTTGGCATAGTGACCTAATTTGTTAACAAACATTAACCATATTCAAACTAAATTTAATAAAACAATCATTCTGACAAAGTTTCAGCATGCTCAAGCTAAGAGTGCAGCTTCCAGAGTCTTAACAAGATTTTCCTCCTACTTGGCTAAGTGCCCTAATGTTTTATCCAAAATAACCAATATTTGAAATTGGCCTATCATCAAGACAAACTTTCTGACAAGGTTTCAAACTGCTCAATACAACAAGAGGGCCAAGATGGCCCTAAATCGATCACCTGAATGATAGTAAATTAGAAGCAAATATTTAACTGCAAATATCTGTGAAAATTTAATCAGGAGTTCAAATGAAACTGCAAGGAGTGGACACTCAGTTATAGAAATAGTTTATCAGTAAAAGCCATTTGTATCTTGAAATCTAACAAGAACTTTAATAAGAATGGAATTATAAAGTTTTGTCATTTTGGACCTTTCCTGATGCGGCTTTACTGCCCTGTTTGTCAACGAAATCAATATGGCTTGAACAGTTTTTGTAGAGTGTCACTCAAAGAACATTTCTGCCAAATTATCTTGGAATCTGACAAATGGATTATGGAGATAGAGGTTTTTAAAGTTTGGGTATTTTTCTCAATGTCTGATGCCGCAGCAACAAAAGTTCTACACAGAATGTAAGTCTTTGAACAATTTTGAAAGAGGACCATCAAAGGAACATTCCTGTGAAGTAATGTTGAAATTGGTCAAGTGAAACTCAAGGAGTTCAATTTACCCCTTTTGTGATGACGCGAGGTTGCTATGATTTTGAAACCAATCAATACGGCTTGAAAAAAATCAAGTAGAGGATCGCTGAAGTAAGATTCCTATTCAATTTTCTTAATATCAGACAAGGATTTAAAAAAACTGGAATTTCCAAATTTTGTAATTTTGCCCCTTTTCTGATACCTCCTGACTGCCATGTTTTCAACCAAATAGTATGCCTTGAACAATCTTTGTAGAGGGTCACCCAAGGAACATTTCTATTAAACTATATTGGAATCTGACATGCAGATTCAGAGGAGAAGATTTTTAAAGTTTGGACATTTTGCCCCCTTTCTGATGCCGCAGCAACCAAAGTTCTCAATGGAATTTAAAATCTTAGAATAATTTTGAAAGAGGGCCACCAAAGGAACATTCCTGTGAAGTTTGGATGAAATTGGTCCTGTGATTTAGGAGGAGATGATGTTTAAAGCTAAAAGTTAACGAGACGATTTTGCCCCTTTTCTGATGTCTCCTGACTGCCATGTTTTTCAACCAAACAGTATGCCTTCAACAATCTTTGTAGAGGATCACCCAAGGAACATTTCTACCAAACTATATTGGAATCTGACATGCATATTCAGAGGAGAAGATTTTTAAAGTTCGGACATTTTGCCCCTTTCTGCTGCCGCAGCAACCAAAGTTCTCAATGGAATTTAAATCTTTGAACATTTTTGAAAGAGGGCCACCAAAGGAACATTCCTGTGAAGTTTGGATGCAATTGGTTCTCTGGTTCATGAGGAGATGATGTTTAAAGCTTAAAGTTAACGACGACGGACGACAGACAGACGACGGACAAAAAGTGATCAGAATAGCTCACCTTGAGCCTTTGGCTCTAGGTGATCTAAAAATGCAGTGTCTATAGTGTTAACAAGATTTTTCTACAGTGTTTGGCTAAGTGACCTAGTTCTTTACTGGATCTGACACATATTCAAACTAAGGCTAGATATCATACAAGCAAATATTCTGAGGAAGTTTCAACATGCTCAAGTAAAACATGCGGCTTCCAGAGTGTTAACCCTTTCCCTCATATAGACGCCTTCTGACGTCTCTACAGCAGACGGCTTTTTGAAAACATAGTGACAAAAGAACAAATTGCTCAAAACGAGCAATTTCTCCTTTTGCCACAATGTTTTCCACTTTTAGTCATAGGTTATCCATTCAATTATAGAGATTATCTATATGTTGACAAAATATGTTTAAAGTCATCTGCTGCAGAATTGTCGTATGAGGGAAAGGGTTAACTAGATTTTCCTTTAATTTGAGCAGTCCTGTGAGCAAACCAACATTGTGGACTCTGCGTAAAGTATTGATCCGGATCAGCCTAAGAATGCCACACAGGCTTACAAGGATAGACACATTTTACCTGTGGATTTTCTGTCAAATTGACCTGTAACTTAACCAACAATGTCCAATTCTTTAAACAACCAAAATACATCAAAATTTATACTTTTTACCCCCAAAAATAGGCTACACTCAGCATATTTAGTATACAGTGAGAAGAAGGGTATTAGATGAGGAAGTTTTCCAAGTCTCAAAGTATTAGGTAATAAAATAGTTTGATTGATTAATTGGGGTTTAACACCATTTTCATCAATCTTTCAGTCATATCACGGCAGCCAGTTCAACTACTCATATGTTTCTTGGCTTTCTCATACCAGTACTTCACACAACATTCTTTCCAAGCAACTGGCTGCTTTTCCACATAGTCTGAAAGCCCATTTGTGGTAGTCACGTCAAATGTCAGAAGGAATGTAGGCCAAGCTGAGGTTCGAACTCACAACCCCTGGATTAACAGCCTGTGTCTCTACTGACTGAGCTACGGTAAACTGAGTAATAAAATAGGAAACATGCAGTACCAAAGTGAGCTTGCAAAGATATTTTCAAAGTTGTCTGCTGTAGATTGGTTCAAATTTGGGTAAAGTTTTTTAAAAAGAGCCTGTGATATTGTTTCCGTTCAATTATTTCTTCCAATCCTTGAAGTTTGCAAAAAAAATCAACAGGTCAAAATGTACAGTTTTGTTAAAATATTCAAACTTTTCTTCCCATTACATTGTTCAACAATTGAAAAATTGGGGACATATTTTGTCAATGAAAATTCTGTTGCATGATGGGTACATATTAACTTGAATATACATAGAAAAATATAGTAAACTGACCTTTGAATGTATATAGGCTGTAGACAATAATGATGCAACAGAAACTCTTCAAACTTTATGTTAGAAGTTAAATCTCATAAAGTGCTTTTTCCTTTTGTGATCAATAATTTCATTGTGAAATTAATTCTTCTTATGTACATGTACCAGTACTCTCTGGAATCTAGACAGAGAAAGCTTTCAGATTTAAAAAACAAGAGGCCCAAGATGGCCAGTATTGCTCCACGGCCATTAGGCAAAAATTAAATCTCCAAACAACCCCGCCCCCTGATGGCCATCCTAGGAACATTTCTACAAAATTATTTAAAAAACCAGCCTGACACTTTCGGAGGAGAAGATATTTTAAGTTTTCACTATAGCCATATAAGGCAAAATAGCCCCACCCTCTGACGGCCATGTTTTTCGACTAATCAACATGGCTTGAAGGAATCTGCTAGAGTGTCTCCCAAGGAACATTTCTACAAAATTATTTGAAAATTTGCCAAACACTTTTTGAGGTAAAGATATTTTAAGTTTTCATTATAGCCATATACGGCAAAATAGCCGCGCCCCCCTGGCGACTATGTTTTTCATCCAATCAACTTGGCTTGAAGGAATCCGATAGAGGGTCACATAAGGAACATTTCTACAAAATTATTAGAAAATCGACCTGACACTTTCCTCGGAGAAGATTTTTTTAAGTTTTCACTATTTTTTTCTTTCGGTTGCCAGAATTTTGCATGGATCCAAAAAATATGAAGGAATTTAGGAGAAGACATTGAGAGGACGCTTCCTAGGAAGTTTCATTTCAATTGGCTAAGTGGTTAGGAAAAAGAAGTTGTTTGAAGCAAAAAGTTAACGCATGCACGACGGACAATTCGCCATGACATAAGCTCGACTGGCTTTCAGCCAGTGGAGCTAATTATAATATTTCAATCACCCTTTCCCTCAAATAGACACTTTCTGACGCCTCTGCAGCAGACGGCTTTTTGAAAACATGGAAGCAGAGGAAGAAATTGCTCCATACAAGCAATTTCTCCTTTTGTCACAATGCGTTTTACTCATGCCTCTTACTGTTGACAAATGCTAGTTAACTTACAGTTTAACTTTTAAATTTTACATCTTTGGTCATTTAACAAAACAAATGATCCCCCTGTGTGACACAATATGTAGTTCAAAATGATCTACTTAATGTTAGTTATCATGTAGAAGTGTCATCTCTGTATTATAGCTCAAAATGATTTACTTGAATGTCTTGTTCATAGTAATTAGTTAATTACACAGTTATCTTCCTATATTATAGTAAACAAAAACAGATCACATTGTGCATCCTTGATTCGTATTTGTGTCGTTTACATCTAGTCTAGATATTTGTTCTTCCAAGTTACCTTTACAGAATAAACACTTTCATCCAGAATACTTGTCACAACGACTCGCTGCTTTTACAAGCTTTGAAGAATGTCATTAACGTCGTTTTGTTTTTGTTTTCTACCCGTCTTGTTGCATCCACGACTTGCCATTTGTCTTTTATTTCTCTGATTCAACTAAAAACCAAACCGGAAATAAACAGTTAATATACCCCAACTTTTCCAATACATAAAGGTTGGTTGTAAAAATATCCCATACACTGACATTATGAATCTTCTTCACAAGTAATGTTGCGTATTATGCATCATATAACCTGTCAACATTTCCATGATCTGAAACGAAACAAAAATACATACAGTTACTGATTGCACAATAAAAATAAAATCAAGATGTGTATAGTTGTATACATGTCTGCGCAAAACCATTTTTTATCAATATATACGTATGCTATGATTTGAATAATAAAACCGTCCGTTTATAATAGATACTTTACAATTATTGATCTGCATTAAGTTATTTGGGGTTATAATGCATCTGTATCCAGTGAAGACTCAGAGGAGCCTATGTATCATATTATGCAGTCTCACCAGTCTTAACTGACCATATACATGTAATTTAGACCTAGAAACAGTGTAGCCTCACTACTTTTATGTCAATATTACATTATAAATGACGCCAAGGCAGTGTCAGTTAGACATGGATTCACTAGACAAATTATAACATAGCGTACACAAACTTGATACAAATATACATGTGTTTTTGTGCGTTAATTGAATAACATTTTTGGCAATGCATCATGCATATGCGCCATCTAAGTATAGACAAAATCTGGAAAATTCATTTATAAATATATATTGTATTTCTTCATTCTTTTCAATAATAAAACCTGTATACATAATATCATCATTCAATACAAATAATTGTACACACTTAAGTTTGAAAGCAGTTTTCACATCACTTAACCACTTTTGTCTCCTAAGTCCTTAAATGAGCCTAAATATTGTATACATACAAGAACGATTATACACTTGTACAATATATCAGAGACCTAAATAGAAATATATAATGTATATATATATGTCTCTGAATATATGTACGAAGTCTCCGAAGTCCTTCATTTTTTATTTTTTATTTTACTTCATATGCCACCCTTTTTAAATAATTAACAGATGTCAGATGATAAAACGGACAAGCGAATGTCTACAGGAATTGGGCTATTTTCAGACATACGTGTACATGAAATTCATATCCGGTTACGATACAGCACAGGGCGAAAATAAAATTAAAATAAAAAAGTTTTCCACTCCAAATTACAGTTTAATTGACAGACCTACCTCGAACGTTTTACGTATTGATGACTAAATGAACATTTTAGGCGTGCATACATTTCTTTCCTGTCAGTCTTCCTCAATATAAAACTTCATGTGTCTTTCCCCCACAAAAACAATAACAATCTATCGTCAGCGCAGCTTGTCAGATTTCTACTTTCATTTTGAACGGAAGTTGCAAGTTCTCTTTCGCAGAGTTGTCGTTCCTTACCATCTTCGTTCAGTAAAAGGAATCGATTGGCTAGATAATTAGTTGGGAGATAGTTTTTCATCGAAGCGTTTAGAGTTAGGGGGGGGGGGGGGGGGGTTAGCCATTATTGTTAAAACTACCAAACACCACGAAACCCCTTCCTGATCAACACGAAATATCAAAATGTCACGTGAAATTGGTATATATTCATACACTAATTATGAATATATTTATTCAAACTTCAACTCAATATTGTAAACGTTCTTCTTCAATTTTCAACCACTAATGCTTCCTTTTTACAGTATTTTTTCAATATTCAGATATCTTGATTCACCAAGGTTTTCGAAAATGCAGTTTTATTGCCTGATAATTGGCACTACTTTTTTGTTGACGGTTAAAAAAATCCCTATTTTTCGGCTCCCAGCTTTACACTATCGTTCTGTTTATAGTCGGGGAGCCAATTGTTGTACGATTTCTCAAAATGCACATGACTATAGACAGTACCCTAAGGGGTACCGTCCAAAAACGTAGTTTGCAAATTGTTTTGGATAAATTCTATACGAACCAGAAGTAATAGATCATGTTAATAACGCAAATTTTGGATGAAAATAAAAACCTGGCACTTATACTATAGTTAAGTAATAAAATCCTCGTGATTAATATTTTCATTGTACTCCAAAAGAAATGAATTAGTAAAATATGTGTATTCCATACCATCATTACTTACGTACTTCTTATCTTTTAATTTTATAGATTTGGTCTCAATAGATAATTGTAAAAGTAAATGATTTAAATCGCTAGGTTTTTGATCTACAACGTTCTATTCTTTAATTCTTTATAATTTACTCTGACGGGAAATATTATTAATACTACATTCTAATTCGTTACTATCTATCATTAGTTTTTTTAATTCCTCAAACTTAGCGGCCGCGTTAGCTAATCGCTGTTTTACTTTCTTTTTTAACTTTTTAAGAATTTCGTCTGTTTGTTCATCTTGCGATTTTTCGAAAACTTCCTTCATTAGTTTAATCTGTTGCCCCCAAAACGTCATGAATATCGATAAGTTTATTTTTATTTTCTGTTATCTGGTTTTGAACGATTAATATCTGATCGTTCGCTTTTCCTCCGATAGAAGCTAGCTCTTCCATATATTTTCTAGTTTATGTTGTTTTATTAATCTCAATTCGCGTTTTACCACAAAGTGTTTAGTATCGGCATCGTTCGATCCACGATCGAGTAAATTAATAATTCTATTTTTTCCCGCGTCTAGTTCGGAGTAATCGGTTATCCGCTCATAATTTCCTTTTCGCGTAAGCGCTTAGATCTACATCGAAATTAACTGTTCTTTCTACACTTTCATCTTTTTCTAATATTTCGTTAAACAAACCCATTTATTATATACAAGCATACTGCGACGATGGTTCTCTCTTTTCTCTACTCTCACGACACCGCACGAATAATGAAACAAGTTATCGAGTTGTCGCGAGAACAGCGTCAAATTCACTTGAATATTTCTTCTCCTCGTGTAAAAGTACGGGAAACGGAAATTGTAATGGCTATGTGAAGTGCTGTCTGGTTGGTCGATATTTGGTCGTGTCCGGATTTTTAGCCAATCAGCGATCAGGTAATAGGAAATCATTTCTTTTTGTGTCGATATATTTAATTTTGACGTGTCTGTGTTTTCCGCGGAAATGGTACCTCTTACGGCAACTCAAATATTAAGAAAACGAAGAGACGGATCAAAAATCGGGACGATCATTCGATGAAGCAACTGATGGGCTACGCAACGCACACCGAGTGGTTTCTAAATTCGAAATACTGTGGGAGGAGATAGTTTTCGCAGGAAAAGCGTATTTTCGCCCGTTTCCGTAGCAACGGTGGTTTCTATGGCAACCATACTACAAAAGGAACAACTAGAGCATAGGCCCATCATCCCTACGAAGTTTGGTCGAAATCTGTTGAATAGTTTTGGCGCTACGCTTGCCACAAACAAACAAACAAACGGACAGAAACGAAGACCGACTTTAAGGGTCTCTAGTAGAGAGAACCAATAAAGATTTATCTTATACATCTGCAATAAAAATTTCTCTTGACTACTTTCCTGGGTTTGTCTAGATAAGGAAAATCATATTGCCTTCTCGTAGCGGAGTAATAATCGTCTAGATCAATGTTTTGCTCTTAAACAATGGAGTTTACTTCTCTTTTTGAAGGTAACTCGTGAAATATATAATGCGAACAATTTAATTGAATATCCTTCGGTGTTTTGTAGTAGGATTGGGTTAAGTAAATAACGGAACAATTTTTATGTCTGCCTTGAATAAAATAATTTATCTTAAATTATCTCAAGTTATCTTTAGTTATCTTAAATTATCTCAAGTTATATTATATAATGTCTTTATTAAAATGGAAAGTAAATGTGGATAAAATGAGAAAAACGAAGGAATTAACTAAATCTTTTAGCAAAAGCGTTAAAGAATATATATAATAAGAAGGGGAACGAGCCAAGAAACGATAAACAAAATGATGACTCCGGTTACTAATCAATTGGCTACTCTTCCTAAAATAGAAGAACAAATATCTAATTTACCTCAAAACCAAGCCAACGAATTTTATAAACTAATGAAAGCCGATATAGAATCGATAAAACCGCAATACGGAGAAGAGGGAGAACAGCATTTACCGCTTGCGGAAGAAGGTGTTGAAGAATATTGGTCGGAACTAACAGAGGAAAATGTAATAGAAAATGAATATGCTAAAGAAATGTTAGTTAACCCTGATGCGAATATGAGCTACGGGATAATAAATGAAAATTATAGCGACGTTATTCCGCTTAGTAAGTAATTGAAAAAACCTGATCAATGAAAAAAAGCAAAAGAAGATATTACTAAACAGATTCAATCCATAAGTCGTAAAATATTAGGTTTAAAACAATAAAATAGAAAAAAACACTAAAAAATGAACTCGTTGAATACAATAAAAGACTTAAAACTATAATAGAGAATAAACTTACATTTGCGGGAAATCTTTTTACTTTAAAAGATTTATATTTTCCTTACGAGATACCATTTATTTGCAACCCACAGATAAGTCTGCCTTTGGTTTACCCTCCAGAAGCTGATACACAACACGGATATTAGAGCTCCTTTGGGGTTGTATCGACGCACAGCTAGCAACTACATCGACGCAGGATAGAGTTTGTTTCGGATTTTACGTCCCTTTCAACATATGAGGCCATATCGTGCCTGGGATGAAAGCTTATATTCGTCCCAAACCTTATATTTACGCCCAGAAAACCATGGGTCAGACTGTGGATTCCGTTCTAATTGAGCGTCGCCCGGTCATAGAGGCATAGCAGGAAAGAGTCACAATGACTCAGATCTGGCTAGTATTGAGGGTGTAAGAATGGTTTGACTTATTAGTCCCTTATAAAAGCTTACACACACTAGCGGAATGTGTATTCCACGGCCATATGGATAAAACTACGCTCTAAAACTCGGCCAGCCTAGGTTCAGTGTAGGTCCAATTCACCCTATCTATCTGCTCCACCTTGTCAAAATCTATACAAGTTTACTGAAAATTATAACAAGCTTATAAGAAATATGCGAATAAGGTAGATTTTGATCAAATAGTGCTCAATGTGAGCTATTGTTATCTGTCCGGTCTTTAAATATCGACTTAAACACTGAGCCAATTTCAACCAAACTCCACAGGAATTTCCTTTTGGTGGTCCTATTTAAGAAGTGTTCAACTACAGTCAATAAATTGTATTTTCTTAACTCTGGCTGCCACAGCATCAGAAAAACAGGGGGAAAGACATTGAAAGTCTTCTCCTCTGAAACCGCTGGTCTGATCTAAAGTTTATTTGGTATAATTGTTCCTTTAGTGACCCTCTACAATAACTGCTAAATTGATTGTTTGAAAAACATGGCCAGTAGGCGGCATCGAAAGGGGTAAAATGAACAAACTTCTCCTATGAAAGTGATTCTCTGATTTCAATTTATATAAACGCAGAATTGTTGCTACGGTGACTTTCTGCTTAATATGTTCAAGCCATATTGATTTCATTTAAAAACAGAAAGGAGTAAAATAGCAAATTTTGAACACCATCTTCATAATTTGTTTAAGCTATATTGATTTGTTGTGAAGTGATGGCCGTAAGACGGTATCAGACACGGGTAAAATGACAAATTACGAATGACTAGCTGGTGTCGGGATAAATGGACCAGTACATGTAGTATTGGTAGCTTATCCAGGAAACGCCGTGATATAACTGAAACTTGTCGAAAGCGGCTTAAAACACCAACCAATCAATCGATGCATACTTCTCTCATCATAAGTGTCACCCTCGACTTATCTCTGCTTTATGTTACGTCGCAAACTTCACTGTTTATTATACCTCTTTTTTGCATTTATTAGTATATCTTACGGCGCATTCAATAATTATGCAGTTATATAACGCCATTTTCTGGATAATTTATCAAAACTACTGTTCACTTTATCCTGACACCAGCGAGTCAGTCGTAATGGTGACTCCACAATCCTGAGCATCAATAATGGAAAGTCATTACTGCCATTTTAAAAGTTTTTTGTATGGTATTTATCAACAATTTTTCAGTTACATCACTGCGTTTTCTTTAGTATAAGTTCAACTACTGGTCCGTTTATCCTGACACCATCGAGTCAGTCTCTGAGTACCAAGGAGGGTAGGCCATTACTACCATGCTTAAAGTCTTTTGTCAGGTATATTTTACGCCGTTTTCAAAGGTGTGTTGGCAAGTTATAAGTACTATTGGTCCGTGTATCATGACAACATCGAGTGGAATCGTAATGCTAACCCAACAATCCCGATTGTCAAGGTAGGACGCCATTACTACCATGCTTAAAGTCTTTTGTCAGGTATATTTTACGCCGTTTTCAAAGGTGTGTTGGCAAGTTATAAGTACTATTGGTCCGTGTATCATGACAACATCGAGTGGAATCGTAATGCTAACCCAACAATCCCGATTGTCAAGGTAGGACGCCATTACTACCATGCTTAAAGTCTTTTGTCAGGTATATTTTACGCCGTTTTCAAAGGTGTGTTGGCAAGTTATAAGTACTATTGGTCCGTGTATCATGACAACATCGAGTGGAATCGTAATGCTAACCCAACAATCCCGATTGTCAAGGTAGGACGCCATTACTACCATGCTTAAAGTCTTTTGTCAGGTATATTTTACGCCGTTTTCAAAGGTGTGTTGGCAAGTTATCTGTACCATTGGTCCGACTATCATGACAACATCGAGTGAGTCAAAATGCTAACCCAACAATCCTGAGTTTCAATGAAGGGAGCTATTACTTCCATTTTGAAAGTACATACATGTATTTGTTATGACCTGGCCGAGGATTGAACACGCACCTTCCCGCATCCGAGGCGGACGCTCTTCCATTGTTCAATGTTCTTACTCTATACATATTAGGAAAACGAGCAACGCCCACCTGATAGTCAACATTTATTAAACGCCGGACGATGAGTGATCACAATAGCTCAACCCGCACTTTGTGCTCAATAAAAAAGGCTCAATTTAGAAAATAGTGGTTTTAATAAAGAAAATAAGTAGAAATAACATTAATGTATAAGAATGGCGATTCTAAATAAACAATCGGGGGAAAAAGCATCTAAATTACATACTTCAACCTTCTCCCAAATGCAACAATTCTGCAGCAGACGACTTTGAAAACATACTCGAATTTATAGCTCCCTTTAAATAAATGTACAATAACTGAAGAGTTGAAAACATGGTGACAAAGGGACAAATTGCTCGTTTTGAGCAATATATTCTTACGTCACCATTTTTCAAGGAGCCGTCTGCTGCAGAGGCGTCGCGAGGGAAATGGTTAATAAGGCCATGTCACTTGTAAACCATCCTTCAGAGGTTATGAAGTATGATTTTGTTTGAATGGAGTTTGGTGTATCTTATACTAGTATTTCAGTTATAACACAGTGATTACCGGGTGAAAATGCAGTGCTGTCGGTATTATTTATTCAGACACTGATGCACCGGGTCTAATGTTCCCATTTCAGTTTAACCCTTTCCCACATGTATCTTGATGCATGTTGACGCCACTGCAACAGACGATTTTTGAAAACAACATTGTGACATAAAAAAGTTATTTCTCCAATATTTTTAACTTTATTCAACAATTAATACTATATAGAGATATATATATTAGTTATAGAGATATTCTCTATATTGGCTGAGATGATTTCATAGTCGTTGTGCTGCAGATTTGTTGTATCTGGCAAAGGGTTAATTTATTTATTTGGGTTTTACGCCGCTTTCAACATTAGTTCAGTTATATCACGGCTACAGTTCACTTATTCATGATCCCTGGGTAAAGAAACCAGTACTAGGCTAGAAAATGTGCTTTGCCCAAGGGAATTCCACCATGACCGTAGTGCCGCGCCTGGGGATCGAACCCGAGACACCCGGTTTCGAAATCTCCGACGCTAACCACTCCAACACAACGGATTCCGGCAAAGGGTTAGTCTTTGATATGGCCAAACCAGGAATCAAACTCCCAGACTTTGAATAAGAAGCAACTTACTTAAATAAGTTATGTTAGGTAAGGAAGCAGACAACGAGCATTGATTTATATAAGTTGAAATCTTGTTTAAATTTAACTAATGCAAAAGGTTGGTTTCCAAGTGATTTGGCTCAATTTCAGGTAAATAAATAAAAGAGATCAACACTCCTATAAATGCATTTTGATATTTCTGCAACAATTAATTGTTTAACCAATAGGATATGTTAAACCTTTCCCATGTATAATAAATCTGCTGCAGTCCACTTTGAAAACTTCCAGACAAAAAATTTGAACAAACTCCATCAATATAAGTATAATAATTGAACTGAGTTGAAAACATTGTGACAAAATAGTCTTTGAGCAAAATAACATGAATATACATTGTAAAGGGATACTTGTTGGAAACATGATTGGAAAAGGTAAAATTGGTTATGATTTAGCAAGGATGTAATCTTTTCTAGCCTTCAACCATCCAGCCACTAATGTGAAAAATATCTATTAATTGAATTCACTTGAAAAGTTGTGGTAAAAGTTGTCTGCCCCAAATGCATCATGTCTGAAGGAAGGAATGAATGTATATTGTTTTATGGCGCATCGACAGCTAAGGTCATTTAGCGCGCAATTAAATTTAATTATTCATGATCCCTGGGTAAACAAACCAGTACTAGGCTAGAAAATGTGCCTTGCCCAAGGGCACTCCACCATGACCGTAGTGCCGCGACTGGGGATCGAACCCGGGACACCCGGTTTTGAAATCCCCGACGCTTACCACTCGACCACAGCGGATTCCCTGAAGGAAGGAAGAGTGCAAACAATTTCAGAATTCTAAAGTAAATTAAGATTATTTGATGCAAAATTCATGTATATTCCTTGTGTGAAAGTCTTTTTTTAATTTAAAATTTACTTATCTTATTATTTATCAAGATATATAAAACCCTTTCCCTAAATACAACCAATCTGCACTAGACAACTTCGAAACCATCTAGGGAATCCTATTGAAAATATCCATATTATTGAATAGATACGAAACTATTTTGTCAAAAAGAGAATTTGCTCATTACAAACTTTTTCTCCTTTTGCAACAATATTTTTAAATGTCATCTGCTGTATGTTAGTAAAAATGTGTCTGCATTTAGGAAAGGGTTAACTCACAATTTGTACAAACAACACTATTTTTTATTGAATATCATTTTTTTATGGCAATAAAAACTAAGGCATGAGTATCAAATGTCCAGCAAAAGATGTCTTAATTACGCAACTAAACAATAAGAAGTTAAAGTTCTTTACAATTAAAACATTGTACATGTTGATGCAATATAAACTAAATATAATAAAGTGTAACGAAAGCAAGTACATATAGTATAAAACAATCCTTTCCCACATACAACAAATCTGCAGAAGATGACTTTGAAAACATCAAGGAAAACCATCAAAAAATAAAATCCATAAATGAGAATATGAATAGATTTGACAATGTCGTGGCAAAAGGAGAAATTGCTCATCATGAATAGTTCCACCTTTTGTCACAAATTTTCATAAGTCTTCTGCTAGAGATGCATTGTAATGTGTGTTTGAGGGAGAAAGGTTTAACCCTTCCCCACATATAGACGCTTTCTGACGCCTCTGAAACAGACGTCTTTTGAAAACATTGTGACAAAAGAAAAAAATGCTATTAAAGTTTAGTTTGAAAAAATTAAACAAATAACAAAAGAAATAATTGAAGGCATACATCTTACATGGCACATATTTTAATTAATGTCTTTGATAGTTGGTTTCTTTTAACATGAGCTGTTGATATATATTTATATATATATATATATATATAATATATATATATTAATAGGTTAATTAACACCTGTGTTTTATTGGATTGTAATAATTCAATAAATTGGTACATATTACATATGCATTTTAACCCTTTCCCATATACACCAATCTTGCAGTGGACTACTTTGAAAACATATAGGATAAATTATGGAAAATCCCTATCAATGAAAGAGGAATAAATCAATCAAGTTAAAAACATTGTGACAAAGGAAGAAATTTCTCATTATGTGCAATTTCTCATTTTATCACAATCTTATCAGAAGTCTGAAAGTGGGAAAGGGGCTAAGTATACTGATGCTCTCTGACGCCTCTGTTACTGACAACTTTTGAAAACATTATGACCACGGTCTTTATTTGCCACAATGTTTTCATCTCTTATTCAATACTAATATTCTTATTTATAGAGAATTTCCATACATTTGCCAAGATATGTTCAAAGTCCTCTGCTGCAGATTTCTTGTATGTGGGAAAGGGTTAAGTACAGCAGTCTGATCTATGTATACTCAGTGTAAAATATTTTTATTCATCTATCAATGGACAGTACAAGAATGTCGACTGATAGCAAAAGAAATTAATCATTTATACATGTAACATTGTAATGTAGCTGCTCTTCAGACACATTATATAGATATTGATTGATTGATTGATTGATTGGGGTTTAACGCTGTTTTTAACAATTTATCAGTCATATCACAGCGGCCAGTTCACCTACACATGTGTTTCCTGGTATTCTCACACCAGTACTCCACACAACAATCTTCCCAAGCAAACGTCGGAAAGAAAGTTGGCCGAGCCGGGATTCGAACTCACAACCCCTTATATAGATATACGCATATTTCCAACATTCATCAAACATTATTGTAAGCATGTGGCTACATCTGCATAAACACAAGGTAAGGACATATGTATGCAAGGTAAGTACATATGTATGTAAAGTAAGAACATATGTATGCAAGGTAAGTACATATGTATGTTAGGTAAGTACATATGTATGTAAGTTAAGTACATATGTATGCAATGTAAGTACATGGGTATGCAAGGTAGCATTGATATTAACCCGTTCCCACATTCATCAAATCTGTAGCAGACGACTTTGAAAACATTTACTCAAGATCTGGAAAATCTTTAGAAATGAAGGTATACTAAACTAGAGATATCACTGAAGGTGATGAATACCCCCAGCTGGTGCCTGACAATATACATATGTATGAGAAATTGAAGGGGCCATAGCTCATTTAAAAATAATTCCAGTGCAACACGCCGACAATATGCACAACTAGGCTTGGTATTAATCATTCTTGTGAAGTTATATTAAATTCTGATCAAGGGTTGCTGAGAAATAGTGTTCACAAAATATGGACATAATTATATGTAATATGTATGAGAATTTGAAGGGGCCATAACTCATTTAAAAATAATTCCAGTGCAACACGCCCACAATATGCACAACTAGGCTTGGTATCAATCATTCTTGTGAAGTTATATTGAGTTCTGACCAAGGGTTGCTGAGAAATAGTGTTCACAAGAAATATCCAAAGACCAACGGACTGACCGACCGACGGACAAGCCGACAAGCGTGACTCCTATATAGCCCCCATATACTACCTATCTGGGGGTATAATATAAGAAAGTTGAAAACATTGTCATAATGTTTTCAAAAGTCGTCTGCTGTAAATGCGTCAAAATGTGTCTAGAGGTGGAAAAGGGTTAAGGTCATGTCATACACAAACTGACCTAGTCAACATGAAGATCAGCCTGCACTGATCAAGATCTGCTGTCATATCAGCATCCAGAAAGCCTCTGGTAAAAGGTTAAACCTTTCCCTCATATAGATTCATTTCTTCGTTTCTGTAGTAGACGACCCTTGAACACATGATGAGCAATTTTTCAATGCCACAATGTTTACAACTCTCTTTCATAATTATAATTCCATTCATAGAGATTTTCCACAATTTTTATCCCTGTTCAGCAAGGTCCGTCAATGCCCACACAAATGTTATCCTTGTTCAGCCAGGTCTGTTAATGCCCACACAAGTTTTATCCTTGTTCAGCCAGGTCCGTTAATGCCCACACTATTTTGGACATGGTAAGAAGGTTGTTAACATTTAACATTGTTTCCAAACACTTGTAGAAATATTCCGGGGCTTCTTGTCGCATGGTCATCAGCAAGGCGACCTCTCCACCAGTCAATTTTGAAACACCGCACCTATCATAGATAAATAAGCTGATACATAAGATCCTTCAATAGATTGGACAACTTTTGAAATCATTTGGGAAAAAGGAGAAATTCCAAAAAAAATTGTTCAAATATATATTCAGTGTATATATTCAAAATTGCAGATGTTTTTAACCCTTTTTAACAAATCAGTAGCAGACGAAATTGAAAAAATATATAGTCAAAGATATGTTAGACCTATAAATGAAAGCTTGATCATTAAATAAAGTTGAAAACATTGTGGCAAAAGGTGAAATTGCTCATCATGGGTAATTTCACCTTTGCCACAATGTTTTCAAAAGCTGTCTGCTGCAGAGGCTTCAGAAAGCGTCTATAAGTGGGAAATGGTTAAAGCAGACAAAAAATCAGTAATATCATGTCAGGTTAACAGTTAATTCTTTCCCACATACAACAAATCTGCAGCAGACGACTTTAAAAACATATTTGCAAAAAAGTGAAAGATCTCCATAAATGAGTTTTAGTATTGAATAGAGTTGAAAACAATGTGGCTAAATGAGAAAAATTTGGTCATTATGAGCAATTTCTCCTTTTGTCATAATGTTTTTCACAAGTCGTCTGCTGCCGAGGCATTGAAATGTGTCTGTTTTTGAGAAAAAGTTCAACTAATAATTATATGCAAAGTTTTATTGACAATAGTTTTATTTTCATTATATTAGTGATTAAATAAATGTCGATCAAGATAACTTTGTAAATAGTCAGTTCTAGTTCTAGTTTATAGTTTTGATTTATTTATAGCAGTTTTACACCGTTTTGAACAGTATTTCAGTTATATCATGACAACAGAAAACTCATTATTGATCATTGTGTGTAAAGACCACCTCTAGGTGTGTGAATGACACTGCCTTATCCAAGACCATTCTGTTATAAGTAGTACATGTATGAAGTGAATGAACCTGGGATGCCCGGTTCCAAAGCTAGTAATGAGAGACTTTGGAATGAAAGAATAATAATGTATTGTTAAAATTTATCAAAGCCAATTTAACTCTATTCCACATACGTCAAATCAGAAGAAGACGATTTTGAAAATATCCGAATCAAAATATGAAAAGGAGCAATTATGAAATATGTCTCCCTTTGCCACAATGTTTTCAAAAGATGTCTGCTGCAGAGACATCAGAAGGTATCTGCATGAGGGAGAGGTTAATATTGCAATGTCTCTAGATAAAAATACAAGTTAAGCTCTTACGATTTCAGATCATTCTTGTTGATCCAGTTTTGAACATCTGACGGTTTCCACTGTCTGACCTTTGACACCATTTTCTTGGAGACGACATTTGGTCTTCCTACGGGATGATGAACCTGTGGGGAGTCAACTGTGTCTATGGGCTGCCTGGTGACCTTGGAAATATAAATAAACACGGGGTCAAATATTGAAACACTATAAAGTTTTTGAAGTGTTTACAGAGTACTGTTTTTTAACCCTTTCCCACTTGAAGACACATTTTGACACAGCTGCAGCAAACAGCTTTTGAAAACACTGTGGCAGAATGAGAGATTGCTAATGCTTAATCATTTCTCCTTTTAACATAATATTTTCAACACTTTTAAACAATAATACTGTAATTTATAGTGATTGTCCAACAATGATGTCACCATTTTAACCCCAATATCCAACAAATCTGCAGCTGACAACTTTTGCACCATCAAAAGGCATAAATATGGAAATGTTTTATAAATTATAATCATGTATAATCATTGAATAAACTTAAAAACATTGCAGAAAAAAGAGAAATTTATCATCATGAGCCTGAGCAATTTCTCCTTTTACCACAATGTTTTCAAGTTGTCTGCTGCGGCATCTATATGAGGGAAATGGTTGAAATTCTGGTAAATTCATAACTAGAGGAATTCTGACTCATCTGAGGAAGACGATGTTTGAACACATTTTGGCTTAACCTTAAATACTTTCCCACATACAATAAGTCTGCAGCAGACGACTTTGAAAACATCTAGGCTAAAACATGGAAAATGTATATTAACCCTTTCCCACATACAACAATTCTGCAGCAGACGACTTTGAAAACATCTAAGATAAAATATGGAAAATCCCCATAAATGAAAGTATAATTACTGAAAAAAGTTGAAGATTGAAGAGAGCTGTTATCTAGACCCATTGATTTCAGCAGTCAAAGAAGAGAATACAACTAGATTGATTGATTGATTGAAGTTTTAACCATTTCCCACATACAACAAATATGCATCAGACGACTTAAAAAACATCTAGGTCAAAATGTGAAAAATCTCCATAAATGAATGATGTATTAACCCTTTCTTACATTCAACAAATCTGCAGCAGACAACTTTGAAAATATGTTCTAAAAAATATGGAAAATCTCTATAATTGTAGGTAAAATTACTGAAAAAAAAATTGAAAACATTGTGGCAAAAGGAGAAATTGCTTGTTTTGAGCAATTTCTCTTTTTGTCATGATGTATTCAAAAGGCGTCTGCTGCAGATGCGTCAACATGCGTCTATATGTTGGTTAATAAAACGATTGAAAATATTGTGGCAAGTGGAGAAATTGCTTGTTTTGCACAGGCATCACAAAGCGTGTATATGCGGGAAAGGGTAAGGAGAAATAGCTCAAAATGAGCCATTTTTCCTTTTAGCAAAATGTTTTCAATTCCATTCAATAACTATACATGTACTGTACTTCCCTTCATTCAATTAGATGTTTTAAAAGACGTCTGCAGTAGTTTCACCATAAATTGGAAAATGCTTAATCCTTTCCCACTTACAGAGGCATTTTGCTGATCTGCAGAAGCCAGTTTTTAAAGTGTTATATGGCATAGTGAAATTGCTAATAATGAGTAAGTTTAACGCTCATGCTACAAAGTTTTCAATTCAATTCAATAAAAATATTTTCATTTAACCCCTTTTCCAACAATTCTGCAGCAGACATATTTGAAAATATCTTAGCAAAAATATGAAAATTCTCTAGAAATAAAAAGATGATGATTGAATACCGTTGAAAACATTGTGCCTAAAGAAAAAAAAAAATTTTAAGCAATTTCTGCTTTTGTCACAATGTTTTCAAAAGACCTCTGCTAAAGCGAGGTCAGAGAGCGTATATTTGTAGGAAAGTGTTGAAGAGATTTTTCAAAATGATACCAGGGTGTTTCTATAACTGTCTGCTTGAGTATCAATGTACCAGAGGACTAGAGGTCTTTTCCAATCATTATCTTTCTTATGACTCAACTAAACCCTATGTTGTGAGTACTCAAAAGAATATTCTCACTGAGACAATTCTTTTGAGTACCCACATAAAAAGGTTTGAAGGTCAAAGAAGGATGTGAACCTCTGTTCTTATCCAGAGTTCTGTGTATGTGGGAAATCAGGAATCCACCATGGCCTAGTGTTTAGTGTTGGGGATTTGAAACCGGCCGTTCCATCTTTGATCCCCAGTCACAGCCCTATGGTCATGGTGGAGTGCCCTTAGGCAAGGCTTATTTTCTAGCCTAGTACTGGTTTGTTTACCCAGGGATCATAAATAAGTGAACTGTTGCCATGATATAAGTGAAATAATGTTGAAAACGGAGTAAAACACCAACAAAACAAAATGTGAGAAAAGGTTAAAAATACTTACATGTGATACAGATACTGGTGTAATAGTCTCCTGTATTAAGGTTCCCTCATGTTTTTGTTTGAACATGCTTATTTCCTTTATCAAATCCCCCATTTTGTCCTCAAATTGGTATTTCCCGCTGAATTCAAAGAACAGTTTGGCGCCCAATATGAACCCCAACCAGCCATCGGGCTTGTACCCTCGATCCATCAACAGCGGTATTATTTTCTTGTTTTTGGTAAAAGCGTATTCAGCTTCTGCAAGTCCATCAAATAGTGAACAATTATTACAATAATTGCCTACTGTGAAAGGGACCAGGAAAAACAACTTTGATCAACACAATATTTGAAAACAATCTTCTACTCTGTCCTTTCGTAATGATTTATTAGTCTTGAAAAGTTTCCAATAATTGTTTTAACCCTTTCCCACATACAACAAATCTGCAGCAGACAACTTTTCAAACATGAAGGCAAAAATATGGAAAATTTCAATAGTTGAAAGTATAATCATTAACAAGACATGGAAATTCCATGAAACCAGGTTTTCTATAATGGAAGGTGTTTGATTAAGAATTAACAGATCTGTCAAATCTTTCTATTAGTAGTTAATCAAAGCTAGTAATTCAAGTAACATGGAATATTTCTATTGATGAATAATCATAATTACTTTGTCAATTAAATATATCACAATTTTATCTAACAAATATCAGTTCAATACAGTCAATCGTGTGTTGATGGCCTCATTTATTAAGAACATATAATAAATAACAGATATTAAGCGACCTTTTGTTGTAAGCAGCCACATTTAAGGATCCCTAATGCCAGGTTGATAATCAGTGATCTGCCTTAACCCTTTACTTGATAGTAACACATTTATGCCTTTGCAAACAGACTAGATCCAGGGCCTGAGGTTATGAAACTTACTCATATCTATGCTATATTCTTTTAAATTGCCAAGTTATTTCATATGGAGCATATTTGCGCGAAGTTATTTGAAATTATCTATATGCATGGTAAAGTTATGGTCTCAACAAAAAAAGTTCAAGTAAAGTATATTTGCTGTCACTGTGACCTTGACCTGGAAGCTAAACACATAAATTGTGCATATGACACAGCGTCTTGATATGGTGTATATCTGTTCCAAGGTATTTGAAAATATCTCTATGGATGAAAAAGTTATTGTCCGGACAAGAAAAGTTCAACTGATGTCTATTTGTTGTCACTGTGACCTTGATCTTGAAGCTACAGACAAAAGTTTTGCATGTGACACATCATATTGATATAGTTCATATTTGTGCCAAGTTATTTGAAAATATCTCTATGCATGACACAGTTATGGTCCGGACAAGAAAAGTTCAATTAAAGTCTATTTCTTATCACTGTGACCTTGACCTTGAATTTACATAAAAATAATTGGCACATCGTCTTGATATGTTGCATGTTTGTGCCAAGTTATTTGAAAATATCTATACATGACAAAGTTATGGTCCGGACAAGAAAAGTTCAATTAAAGTCTATTTCTTATCACTGTGACCTTGACCTTGAATCTACAGAATTCTTTTTTACATTTGGCACATCGTCTTGATATGTTGCATGTTTGTGCCAAGTTATTTGAAAATATCTCTATGCATGACAAAGTTATCGTCCGGACAAGAAAAGTTCAATTAAAGTCTATTTCTTATCACTGTGACCTTGACCTTGAATCTACAGAATTCTTTTTTGCATTTGGCACATCGTCTTGATATGGTGCATGTTTGTGCCAAGTTATTTGAAAATATCTCTATGCATGGCAAAGTTATGGTCCGGACAAGGAAAAGTTGACGCCCGCCCGCCCTCTGACTTCGCCAAACTAATAACCAGATTTTTCCTTCGGAAAACCTGGTTAAAAAGAGTTGAAAACATTGTGCCACATTGTTTTCAAAAGTCATCTGCTGCAAATGCGTTAAAATGCGGCTGTAGGTGAGATGGGGTTAAATTCTTCCCCACATATAAATGCTTTTTAGACAACTTTTAAAAAAGAGCAATTTCTCCTTCTGACACAATGTTTTCAACTGTTTTCTGTAACAATACATTCATTTAGTGAGATTTTCCATAATTTTTCCTTTCTGTTTTCAAAGTCATCTGTGCAGGTTTGCTGTATGTTTTTTAAAGGATGAAGCAATGATTAAAATAATTAAAAAGTCGACTTTAAAAACATATACCGGTAGGCAAAAGTATGGAAAAATAAAATTAAGAATGTTTAACTATTGAAAAGTGTTGAAATCATCTCTTTTTGTCACAATGTTTTCAAAAGTCGTCTTCAGCACCGTTGTCAGAAATGGTGTCTGCTGCAGAGATGTCAAAATTACTCAACTAGATTGACCCATTCCCACATACAGAGCTTTTCTGTTATATCAGCAGAAGACGACTTTGAAACATAGTGGTAAATGAAGAAATTGTTCATGGTGAACAATTTCTCCATTTGCCAAAATTTTTTCATCTCTTTTCATTAATAATACTTTCTCTTGTCTGCTGCAGATTTATTGTATGTGGGAAAGGGTTAACATACCTGCCCTACAGTTTGGACTGTCCTTGTATTTATGAGACATTGCCATCAGGAATATTGTAGCATTCTCCACGGCATCGGCCATTGACTGTAATGTAGACCCCGCCATTTGATCTATATCCATCCAGACCTGGATTTGCGTAAAAAAAATATTCATTGTATCAAATAACATAAAAAAAGTTCAAAATCTTTATTTGTAGATAAAGTCCACTGGCCCAAAATACATCATATGCATACATTTATACATACATATAGAAAACTATAGTCATGTGTGTCCCTATTATATTAATTTCAATCAATCGACTCTCTTACTTTTAATATTGTACAAACATACACTGCAGTGCACTTGTGATAACTCAATCATGCAGGACCGAATGCACCATTGAACTCAAACCATTTGCTGAAACAGAGAACTGCTGCTACATTGTTTTCCCAGAGGTCCAGATAAAGAGGGGTATTCACTATTCAGCTCATTTCCCCCACAATATCTCTCTTATTATCCAACTTATCCCTATGTTGTGGGTTCTCATAATAGTCGTCGCAGTGAGACGATTCTTTTGAGTACCCACAACATAGGGTTTAAGGGTCAAATGACGATTTTAGAACATGCAAGACGCAGTTTATCTAGAGCTCTGTTTCCTTAATAAGATTTTATTACTGGCTTGGTATTGATAATAATGACTAAACCCTTTCCCACTTCCAGACATATCTCTCTTATTATCCGACTAATCCAAATGATGTGGGTACTCAAAAAATTCATCTCACCAAGACGATTCTTTTGAGTACCCACAACATAGGGTTTAAGGGTCAAATAATGATTTTAGAACATACAAAATGCCGCTTATCTAGAGCTCTGTTTCATTGATAAGACTTTATCACTGGCTTGGTATTGATAATAACGACTAAACCCTTTCCAACTTCCAGTCGCATCTTGACTCATCTTCAGCAGATCGATGGTTTCATGCAAAATGGTTGTAACTACATCTTGAACAAGATATAGTTACAACCGTTTTGCATGAAGCCCTCGAGATGATATTTGTTAACACTGAAACAAAAGAAGAAATTGCTTTGTGGGTTATGAGAAATATCTCCTTTTGCAACAGTGTTTACAACTCATTTTAACTTCAACTTGTAAAACCTTGCTTGCCGGTCACTATCATTTGCTCTCTTGTGCTCTTTTTTGTTTAATCCCTTTCCCACTTGTAGATGCCTACTGATGCATATGCAGCAGAAGATTGCTGAAAACATTGTGATAAACGGTGAAATTACTGAGCAATTTGAGCAATTTCTTATTTTGTCACCATGTTTTCAAAAAGCCACATGCGGCAAGTCAGAAAGCCTCTGTGTGAGGGAAAGGGTTAAGGTTCATACCTTAAACCCGTTAGCCTGAAGTTGGTCTCTGACTTGTATAAGTGTTTTTTGATGGGCCCACTGGTATGAGATCATAATGTGACCACCAGGATCCTCTCCCTGAGGACTTTCTTCCTTCTTCTTCTTCTTTTTCCTTGGCAAACCTATCTCAGTATCAACCGACGTGTCGCCTTCAATGTGGTGCCCTGTAAAAACATCAACAAAAGTGTTTTGAAGAATCACATATGTGACCTGCCAATATATCTGTAAGTGAAAACGTATGGGACTGACAGACAGGTGGACATTTGAATCATTGTTGTCATTAGTTGATTTAGGTAAACTAAGAAAATCTCTTTCAACATTTATAATTTCTGCTCATGATCGTATGGTCGAAAAGGGCTGCCATTTAGGAATTGAAAGATACCTTAGATACTCTTTGTTTGGTAATAATGTTGTTAAATGTGAATTTCTCTTTGTTATGGTATATATGCCCTCTGTATACAAAATTGTATCTCAAATACATGTATATCTCTCAGAAACTGTACATGCATCCCAATTTAAATACATTTTACATACTAATGGCAAGTACTGACATGGCAATTGTTAAATATCTTTCTATGTTTATGTATTATGCCTCAAGGAAGCGAACAACTGAAATCAAGTTAGCTTCAAACCATAAAAAAACATGGTGTAAGTATTTATGTAGTGTATATATGTAAGTATATGGGCTGGTAATACAATAAAATTGTGAATGGGGAATTGATAGAAAATAAATCCCTATGTGTCTCCCTGCATGGAAGGTAGCACAACAAACAGGAAAGGCATAGAACTGCATGGTGGCTTAACGCTTTCCTACAAATAACAAATTGCAGCAGACGACTTTGAAAACATATTGACAAAAATAGAAAACATCTCGATAATTAATAGTTTAATTAATGAATAGAGTTGAAAGCATTGTGGCAAACGGAGAAATTGTTTATCAATTTCTACTTTTTTCACAATGTTTTCAAAAGTTGTCTGCTGCAGAGGCGTCAGAATGCGTCTATATGTGGTAAAGGGCTAAATGGAGTCTTTGTTCCTCAAAAATCTCACTTGTAACTTCATTTCTCTTTCTGCCACAATAATTTATAGAGACCTTTCATATTTCTTTTCTAGATGATTTCAATGTTGTCTGCTGTATACTTTTTGTATGTGGGAAAGGGGGGAGAGTTGATTGCACATACCTATTTGTTGGTATTTCTTATTTGCTGATGCTTTTAGTTCCTCACGCATAACCCACAGGGCCCCTCCACACGCCTTTTTGATGGCCGGTAACTGGCACGCAAGTTTTATATCTTGAAGTAACTCTACAAGTCCTAAGTCCTCTTTTGCTACCATCTTTTTTCGTATTTCTGGATTGAATGCTAACGTCCATAGAGCTTGAACACTTTCTGGAATGGAAAGAGAAAAAAACAACATTTTAACATACAGCAAATCTCCAGCAGACGACTTCAAAAAATTACTTGCAAAAATGTGATAAGTAAAGGTTTAATAATTAAATCAAGTTGAGCAATTTCCCCTTTTGTCACAGCTAGTGTTTTCAAAAATTGACAACTGCAGAGGCATCAGAAAGCATCTACAAGTGGGAAAGGGTTAATCTTGACATAACAAGATCGATTGCACTTTGATGCATCTGCAGCAAACAACCTTTGAAAACATTGTGGAAAAAGAGAAATTGATCATTCATGATCACCATCTCCTTTTGTCACAATTTGTTCAACTCCTTTCAATAATTACTTTTAGTCAGTAGTGAAATCAAGTACCTAGATGCTTGTTGTTTGAGTTAACCCTTCCCCCCATATAGACGCTTTCTGACGCATCTGCAGCAGACGGCTTTTTGAAGACATAGTGACAAAAGAAGAAATTGCTCAAAACGAGCATTTCCTTCTTTTGCCTCAATGTTTTCCACTTTTAGTCATAGGTTATCCATTCAATTATAGAGATTTTCTGTCTTTTGACAAAATATGTTCAAAGTCGACTGCTGTTGTTGTATGTGTCGAATAGTCGTATGTGGGAAAGGGTTAAAATAAGTGGATGTGCAACAGTGTAGATCCATAGCATCATGGTCTCTATAAATTGAAAAGAGTTGAAAACATTAGGGCAAAAGGAGAAATTGCTTGTTTTGAGCAATTTAAAAGGGTTAGCAAATCTGCAGCAGATATCTTTGAATTCCTTCAGGCAAAAATGTGAAAAATCTTTATGAATGAAAGTATAATATTGAATAGAATTTAATACGATGTGGTCAAAGGAGCAATGGCCATAATCTTTTCAAAATCTGTATGCTACAGAGTCGTCACAAAGTGTCTGTTAGTGGGAAAGGGTTAGAATAACTTACCGTACTTCTCCTCCTCGTCTCCAGTTTGTCCAACTTTTACCAATAATTCTAAAGCCCCAAGGTCAGCCAACATATTCTTGTTAGTATCATTACGGGCCAGCATACGAACAGCTGTAATAGTAAACAAAGTCATTCCATGCTTTTCAATTAAATATTAACCCTTTCACATATAATTATAGTCGCAATTTGAAGCCTCTGCAACAGACGACTTTTGAAAACATTGTGGCAAAAGAAGAAATTGCACAAAACGTGCAATTTCTCCTTTTGACACAATGTTTTCCATTTTTAGTCATAGGTTATCCATTCAATTATGGAGATTTTCTATGTTTTGAAAAAATACGTTCAAAGTCGTCTGCTGCAGAATTGTTGTATGAGGAAAGGGTTATATCATAAAAACTCACTCCTTAATCCTTTCCCACATACAACAAATCTGCAGCAGATGGCTTTGAATACATCTGGTAAGAAATGTAGGAAACCTCTATAAATAAAAATTTAATTATTGAATAGTTCAAAATAGTGTGAGAAAAGGAGAAATTGCTCATTTTCTTCTTTTGTCACAATGTTTTCAAAAAGTCATCTGCTGGCAGAGGCATCAAAAAGCATCTATATGTTGGAAAGGGGAAACCGGTTTTATCAACTGATGATTTTTACTAATTATAGAATTAACTATTCTTTCTACCTCTAACGGACGCATGTTGATGCATCTGAAGCTGATCACTTTTGAAAACATTGTGACAAATAGAGAAATGGTTCATCATGAGCAATTTCTCTGTTGGTCACAATGTTTTCATCTCTTTCAATATAAATTTTGAAGTTGAGCATGTTCAATCTTTGTCAGAAAGTTTGTTTTGATGATATCTTTGAAAAGTTCTAACATAAGTCAATCCGGGTCAAAACTTAGCCAAATTTTAGTAAAATATTGTTACACTCTAGAGACCACATTTTTGACTTGAGCATGTTGTCAGAATGTTTGTCTTGATGATATCTATGCCAAACTAGAATTGTTTTGACAAAAACATATGTCTCCCCCTCAAATATCTGTCAAAATCTCTCAAAACATTCCAACCTATAAAGCAGACAAACAAAAATTTGACCAAGTTGGACAGTACTCAATTTTTAATTACTAATGTTTTGTCTTGACCTGGTACAAAGTGGACATGATTTCAAATGGTTTACAGAAACACATATTTTTACTGCAGCTGTAACATTCAAGACTGAAGTATTCTTCAAAACAGTTAACAACTGTTGCTAAACATAAGCAAGCCGTCTTGGAGATATTGAGTGGACAGGAAATAAAGCCTAAAACCTTTGAGCTTCAAGCATGACCTTGACCTTGAACCGGTATGGTCGAGACGCGGGTTCTGCACGTCGCCTTGATGAGGTGAACATGTGACCCAAGTTTCATGAAAATTCTTTAAGCTGTTTTGGAGATATGGAGCGGCACAAAATAAAGCCTCAAACCTTTGACCTTCAAGCATGACCTTGACCCAGTATGTTCGAGACGCGGGTTCTGCACGTCGCCTTGATGAGGTGAACATGTGACCAAATTTTCATGAAAATCCTTCAAGCCGTCTTGGAGATATTGACTGGACACGAAATAAAGCCTAAAACCTTTGACCTTCAAGCGTGACCTTGACCTTGAACCGGTATGGTCGAGACGCGGGTTCTGCACGTCGCCTTGATGAGGTGAACATGTGACCCACGTATCATGAAAATCCTTTAAGGAGATATGGAGCGGACACAAAATAAAGCCTCAAACCTTTGACCTTCAAGCGTGACCTTGACCAAGTATGGTCGAGATGCGAGTTCTGCACGTCGCCTTGATGAGGTGAACATCTGACCCAAGTTTCATTAAAAATACTTCAAACCGTCTTGGAGATATGGAGTTGACACAAAATAAAGCCTCAAACCTTTGACCTTCAAACGTGACCTTGACCTTGACCCGGTATGGTCGAGACGCGGGTTATGCACGTCGCCTTGATGAGGTGAACATGTGACCCAAGTTTCATGAAAATCTTTCAAGCCGTCTTGGAGATATGGAGCGGACACGAAATAAAGCCTCAAACCTTTGACCTTCAAGCGTGACCTTGACCTTGACCCTATATTGTCGAGACATGGGTTCTGCACGTTGCCTTGATGAGGTGAACATGTGACCAAAGTTTCATTAAAATCCTTCAAGCAGTCTGGGAGATATGGAGCGGACACAAAATAAAGCCTCAAACCTTTGACCTTCAAGCGTGACCTTGACATTGACCCTATATTGTCGAGACGCAAGTTCTGCACGTCACTTTGATGAGGTGAACATGTGACCCAAGTTTCATGAAAATCCTTCAAGCCGTCTGGGAGATATGGAGCGGACACGAAATAAAGCCTCAAACCTTTGACCTTCAAGCGTGACCTTGACATTGACCCTATATTGTCGAGACGCGGGTTTTGCACGTCGCCTTGATGAGGTGAACATGTGACCCAAGTTTCATGAAAATCCTTCAAGCCGTCTCGGAGATATGGAGCGGACACGAAATAAAGCCTCAAACCTTTGACCTTCAAGCGTGACCTCGACCTTGACCCTATATTGTCGAGACGCGGGTTCTGCACGTCGCCTTGATGAGGTGAACATGTGACCCAAGTTTCATGAAAATCCTTCAAGCCGTCTGGGAGATATGGAGCGGACACGAAATAAAGCCTCAAACCTTTGACCTTCAAGCGTGACCTTGACCTTGACCCTATATTGTCGAGACGCGGGTTCTGCACGTCGCCTTGATGAGGTGAACATGTGACCCAAGTTTCATGAAAATCCTTCAAGCCGTCTGGGAGATATGGATCGGACAAGATTTTGGGGACGAACAGACAGACAGACAGACAGACGGACAGACAGACAGACAGACAGACAGACAGACATCAAGGACAAAAACAATATATCTCCCCTGTATACAGGGGGAGACATAATTAAAATAAGGGTGATAATGGATCAAAAGCATTGATTAATTTCTCCTTTTGTCACAATGTTTTCAAACGTTGTCTGCTGCAGGTGTCAGAAAGCATTCTAAAATTGCATACTGCAGATGTATTAAAAATGTTCTTCAATAATTTATTTAATTTATTTATTGGGGTTTTACACAACTTTCAACATTATTTCAGTTATATCACAGCGACAGTTTACTTATTCATGATCCCTGGGTAAACAAACCAGTACTAGGCTAGAAAATGTGCCTTGCCCAAGGGCACTCCACCATGGTTCTACAAGAAGGAAAAGGTCAAGGTAACACTTGTTAAAACATTAACCCTTTTCCAAATGCAGACACATTGTGATGCATCTACAGCAGAGAATTTCTGACAAAGATTGAAAATGTTCGACCTTAAAATCTATATTGAAAGAGATAAAAACGGTGTGACCAACAGAGAAACATGTCTCTAGAGTGTTAACCCTTAACATACAACAATTCTGCAGCAGACGACTTTGATAGTATATTGACAAAAATGTGAAATATCTTCATAAATAAGAGTTAAATCATTAAATAGAGTTGAAAACATTGTGGCAAAAGAAAAAATTGCTCATCATGAGCAATTTCTCCTTTTGCCAAAGTGTTTTCAAAAGTCGTCTGCTGCAGAGGCGTCAGAAAGCGTCTATATATGGGAGAGGGTTAATTAACAAGATTTTTCATGACCCATATTTCAAACATGCCTAGATATCATAATGATGAAATGAATGAAAAAGTTTCATGAAGATTGGTTGAAAACAGTGACCTCTAGAGTGTTAACAAGCAAATTGTTGATGTCAAATGACAGTCAAAAGGCGATCACAATAGCTCATCTTAAGCACTTTTAATTTTTCAAACGGGCCATAACTCTTTGTTTTTTAATGGAAAAAAATATATTTATATAATTTCAAAACTAACATACACGGTTTGTAAGTTATCACCGATGAGCACTTTCTCCTTTTGCCACAATATATTCATTACGGAAACCTTCATTTACAAAGATTTTCTATAATGTTGGACTAAATGTTTCCAAAGTTGCCTGCTGCGGACGAGTTGTATGTTGGAAAGGGTTTACCCTTTCCCTCATATATATAGACGCTTTCTGACACCACTGCAGCAGATGGCTTTTTGAAAACATAGTGACAGAAGAAGAAATTGCTCATGCAAAATGAGCAATTTCTCCTTTTGCCACAATGTTTTCCAGTTTTAGTCATAGATTATCCATTTAATTATAGAGATTTTCTATTCTTTGACAAAGTATGTTCAAAGTCGTCTGCTGCAGAATTGTCGTATGTTGGAAAGGGATAACTTACTAAGCGCACACTCCTTGCAGGACCATCCATTGTGCCGCCTCAATCTTCTCTTCAATCCCTTCTCTAAACACTCCAACAGGATCTTCACTGTTCCTTGGTTTGCGTTTATAACCTCACTCTCCTTTTCATTTACAATGCTTGCCAAAGTAGCCAGGGCGTTCAGTTGTATCATTTCTTTTGGGGATTGTAAGAACGGTTGAATTGCCGAAGTGAAATCCAGGTCTCGTAGACGTGTGACATTGGCGTCTCTCATCGAAATGTTGTGAGCCAGGGATACCATAAACTTGGTTATTCTGGCAGCATTTGACTGAAAGAAAACAAAGTTCCACACTTTTCAAATATCTTTGACATTTGGCATTTTGACGCACCTGCATCAGACATCTTTTGAGTGACATTGTGACAAAGGGATTCATTGAATGATTGTTTGGTGCTTTACGCCGCTTTCAACAATTTTTCAGTTATATCATGGAATTTTCTGGGAAAGTTACCAACTGTACTACTGGTCCATTTATCCTGACATCAGCCATTCAGTCGTAATGCTAACCCCGCCACCCTGAAACCAAGGAGGGCAGCCATTACTACCATTAATAAAGTCTTTGGTATGACCAGACCGTATATTAAATCCACGATCTCCAACAACCGAGGCGGACGGTCTACCTCTGTGTGACAAAAGGAGAAATTACTCATAATGCCACCATATTTCTAAACCTATTAACCCTTTCCCTCATAGAAATGCTTTCTGACGCCTCTGCAGCAGATGACTTTTTGAAAACATAGTGACAAATGAAGAAATTGCTCAAAACGAGCAATTTCTTCTTTTGCCACAATGTTTTCCACTTTTAGTCATAGGTAGGTTATCCATTCAATTATAAAGATTTTATATTTTTTGTGCAAAATATATGTTCAAAGTCGTCTGCTGCAGAATTGTCGTATAAGGAAAAAGGTTAAATAATTATACAATAATTTATAATGGTTTCCAACAATTTAGCATAGATGCTTTAAAAGTTGTTTGCTGAAGATTTGTTATGCTTTTTTTTTTGAAACTTAACTCTTTCCCACATAAAACAATTCTGCAGCAGACAACTTTGAAAACATTTAGTAAAAAACCCCAGAAAATCTCAATAAATGAAAGTATGATTATCAAATAAAATTAAAAACATTGTGGCATAAGGAAAAATTGCTGGTCATTAGGAATTAACCTTTTGCCACAATGTTTTTAACAGTTGACTGTTGCAGAGGCATCAGAAAGCATCTGTTTATGGGAAAGGGTTAATAGAAATAGACAAAGAGACTCACTCAGCTATTTACGAAAATAGAACTCAGAAATAATAACATTTACCCATTCCCACATACATACGCTTTCTGACGCCTCTGCAACAGACGACTTTTTAAATTAGTTTGGCAAAAGAAGAAATTGCATAATGAGCATTTATCCTTTTGCTTCAATGCTTTCATCTATAATTAACAATTATGAATTCATGTATAGCGTTGTTTCATATTTTTGTTGAGATGTTTAAATATTTTTGGGGGTATTTTTTCAAAGTTGTCTGCTGCAAATTTGATGTAAGTGGAAAAGGGTTAAGTCTGGTCTGAACTGGCGTCTGTATGTGGGAAAGGGTTAAATGAAACCAGCAGTTTTCACAGGGTGACTGCTAACAGCGAAAAAAAAGATAAAATCAAATTGATTATTTTCTAAATTCATCAAGAAATCTACAACTGATTTTCGTAAAGTGTGACTCAATTTAAGATCTCTTTTTTTATGACAAAGGCATACATATTATAAATGGGATCTGACATGAGTTGTCATTTCATATAAAGTTTTATTAAACAAGTTCTTTTTATCACATGATGAAACACAAAAAGAAAATCATGTTTTTCGCGGTTAGAAAATAGTCCCAACATGTAATACTTAAACTAAACTGTTAACTAATCACAAATCAAAACTCGATTTTGGCGTATGTATACACATGTGGACTGTGGTTGCAGCCTTAATCCGACTTTTCGAAAGCAGCCTGAGTATGGTATAGTGGCGAAACGCCCCTATCCCAAAAAACTATTTTAATGACCGATAATGGTCCCTTTACCTTGTCCATCTATCGTGACGTTTGTGTTTACCAGATACACGTTCTCAGACATTTTGTAAACATTCGCAGATGAATACTAAAATAGTGATTCGGTCATGTTATATTACACAATGTTACATATAAAGTTACACGTAATGGGTATATTAGATCAAATACAAGCATTGTCATGTGATAAAAATTTATATACAAAACCCACCCCTTGTTCATTGCTTAGATGTTCCTCCTTTCTTTCGACAAGAACATGTCTGATGCTCTCAAGCACGCCTGGATAATTGGCAATACAAACAGCCAGTTCATCGGATGAATCGCTGAAGTTGAGCAGTACTAGGATCGAATTGCTGAACGGCCTCAATTTTATTAAGTCCACCTTTTGCACCCCTTCTACTTCATGTGTCCAACCGTGGTTGGTATAGTACTTAAATATTTCACAAAAAACATCTGCAGCTTTTAGCTCTATCATAACATTGCTTATTTTTCTCCTCAGTATAATGCTCTTGTTGAGAGGTGCATTTTTCAATGCAAAATACGATGAAAACAGCACTATTGTGAGATTCCTAGTAGGGACAGGAAAATGGCCATCTTCATTTGGTTTATCAAAATCTTGAGTAGATTTCACTTTGGCAATTTTAACATGTATATTATCTATTGTTGTCATTTCAATTTCTTCAATTTGTGCATCCGTCAGTTTTTCTTTTTTCTTACTTTGAGCACCATCCTCCTCATCCTCCTCATCCTCCTGTCCTAACTTGTTGTCGTCATCTTTCTCGGACTGTTTAATATCTTGATCTAGGGACAATTCCTCAATCTCAGATTCCTTTTGAACAGTTTCCAGCTGGTTATCAGATGTGGTAACTTCACCAACATTCTCCATTTTCCCTTTAGTATCCTTAGTCAATTCTTGAGTTCGCTTGAAGGGAGCAGCTGAGTCTATTCTAACAGATTTTGACATACATGACCCCATCCATTCAGTAGGGGAAACTGGTCACTGGTTCAACTCCTGAAATATGAAAACAAAAGACCTCCAAATAAAATGCAGTTCTCAAACGCTGATAAGTTCTCAAATGCTGATTTGAGCTCATTAAAAAACTCCAGGCAGTGGTACTCGAAAAAAATCTTCTCACCGAGATAAATATTTTGAGTAGCCACATCATAGGGATAGGTTAGATGATAACCCTTTCCAACTTTAGAAGTATTTTGATGCATCTGCAGCAGAAAACCTTTGAAAGCATTGTGACAAAAGTAGAAATTTATCTTTCTCTTTATACCAGGATGTTTTTGACCCACTGTTCAATATACATAAACTGTTATACATATAGACATTTTCAATCTTTTGCCTTTATGTTTTCAAAGTTGTCTGCTGCTGATTTGTTGTGTGTGGAAAGGGTTCAGAGAGATGCTGTATGGAAAAGACCAGTTTGTTCCATTTCATTAAAATCTATAATTAAGCATACAACAAATCTGTAGAAGATGACTTTGAAAAATCAAGACAAAAGTAAGGAAAAGCAATATAAGTGAAAGTCACATGACTGAAATGCAGAGGCGTAAGAAGGCGCGTGTATGTTGGAAAGGGCTAAAGATGCCCTTTGTCTAATGCTCTGTGATTCAAAATGATTTGAAAGGTTCCATTTGCCTGATGCAGATGATTTTTCATATCTAATTCAAAATAACAATTCCAGTTTTTAAATGGTAAAATATATTTCTTCCAAATTTTCCATCATCCTTGTTTTTATTTGTTTGGAACAAACAAATTTAGTAGCTGCAATTCTGAAGCCGTTCGTCTTATGTAAAAGTCCATGAATTTCATACGCGTGAAAGTAGTACTCAATACTTGCTCTTATTTATAATTGCAGGAGAGAGTGGATAACTCTCGAAAAAACAATTCTAACAATTTCCCACTTGCAGATGCATTTCGAAGGAAGTGGTTAGCGTTGTATATTTGTAATTGGGCGTCCCAGGTTCCATCCTCAGTCATGCCGGTTATGGTGCAGTGCCCTTGGGCATGGCACATTTCCTGGCCTAGTTTGGGTTTGTTTAACCCTTTCCCTCATATAGACGCTTTCTGACGACTCTGCAGCAGACAGCTTTTTGAAAACATAGTGACAAAAGAAGAAATTGCACGTTTTAATTGTACAAAACGTGCAATTTCTCCTTTTGCCACAATGTTTTCCACTTTTAGTCATGGGTTATCCATTCAACTATGGAGATTTCCTATTTTTTGACAAAATAAGTTCAAAGTCGTCTGCTGCAGAATTGTCGTATGAGGGAAAGGGTGAACCTAGAATCATGAAACAGTGAACTGTCACTGTGATACAACTGAAAGTGGCATACAACCCCAATAAAAAACGCATTTTGACTCATCTGAGGCAAGCAATTTTGAAAACATTGTGGTAAATAGAGAAATTGTTCATGATGAGCAATTTCTCCATTTGTCACATTATGCTTTCACATTTCTTGAATAATTAAAGTTTAAAACTTTCTTAGAAAATATCCATTTTTTTGCAAAAGTTGTTTCCATCAGATGTGTCTGCAAATTGTAAAGGGTTTTAAGGGATGTGAAAATATGAACAATATTGATATAAAGGCTGTGTTCAGGGGACATTTACCAGTTCTGGGCTAGGTCTATTTTATTAATGTTTTAAACTCTTTTTAATATCTAATATCATTATTTTCGTCCCATGAGTTTGTATTAGCAGTCAATTCATATAGAACTTGACAATTTAGTTTAGTTTAGTTTTTATGTTCACGAACTTAGGAGACTCGTAGATAATTAAACTCGCTCTAAACATTTATGAATATTTTTCACGTTTAAATTGTATATTTTTTCAAAGTCGTCTGCTGCATATTTGTTGCATGTGGTAAAGGGTTAAAGCTTACCAGGAAAATTAAGAACTGTAAATTATTTCAGTGTGTTGAACGACTCAAATGTATATATATATATCGATACATTTTATAATGGTTGCGATGTAAACAAATCTCAAATGGTCAGACTAAACAAATTTCAATCAACAACAACAATAAATATAGAATAAAAAGTTACCCTTATCCTCTGATTTTAACAGTTTACGTAAATTGATCTGAATCAATATCGAAGAAAATCATTTGATTAGAGTTTTTTTTTTATCATGAATGTGCAATTTCAAAAGAGTAAAAAGTTGGAAAATAATATAGACCGGAAGGGACGTTAAGATCAGACTAAACCATTGATATGGGGTTAATAGAGTGAAATTTACCACAGATTGAGGCAACTTAGAAGCCTAGAGCTTACGTATCTGAGAAACTTCTGGCCTTCTATATACATGGACTACATGAACAACCAAAAGGGGTATACGTATCAAATGACCATATTCGATGTTAAATAAGACCATATGAGGATAAGGACAACTTTTGTTTTGTTCAAAAAACAAAAAAGATCACAGGTTTAACACAATTTGGATGAAAATTAACCTTTTCCCATGTCTTCTTCTTCTTCTTCTTCTTCTTCTTCTTCTTCTTCTTCTTCTTCTTCTTCTTCTTCTTCTTCTTCTTCTTCTTCTTCTTCTTCTTCTTCTTCTTCTTCTTCTTCTTCTTCTTCTTCTTCTTCTTCTTCTTCTTCTTCTTCTTCTTCTTCTTCTTCTTCTTCTTCTTCTTCTTCTTCTTCTTCTTCTTCTTCCTCCAGTTAAAGGTTAGGAGCCTGATCAGTAGTTTTAGTATTTCCTGTTATGTATTATAAGATTCTTTAGTATAGGAATTATCTTTGCTGCACGTCTATGTACGTTATCCAGCATAATTGCTTCTTTTATGTTGATTACAGACCATATACAGAGCTTCCATATTCTAGATGGGGTCTTACAAGGCTTTTGTAAAGTACAGGCAGCATATCTGTATCAGGACGTAGATAAGACTGTCTGTATCCATGTACGAAAATTAGCTTCTGATGATACCGTATCATCTTGTTTGCCTTTCTGGCTTGTGAGTTACTGTGTTCTTGGAGGATTAATTTATTATCAATAACAATTCCTTAGTCTTTTTCTGGGTTTCTTTGGGTAATTTTATTTACACTCATATATTGTTTATTTGTTATTGTGTATGTCGCGAAGTGTAGGTGTTTACGTTTACATTTGTTAAAGTTTAGTACCTTTTTACTGGTATATATATATATATAGATATGGGGCTGGCTGATGTCTTCTTGGAGAAGTTTGCTATCAGCTGTGGTATAAACAACTGAGTATATTTTGGTATCGTCAGCGAACAAAATTATTACTTAGATGCTTAAGTTTTTTTGTTTCAATGAAATTGTCTTTATCTACAATAAATGTTGTCCTTATTTCGAAATCAGATAGTTTGCCTGTTTCTGAGGTGAAGACACTTTTAAACAAGATATTTAATTGTTTTTCTTTTTCTTTAAATTTGAATTTCGGTTGTACACATTTCCAGCCTCTAGCTTTTAAGTCTTACTTCATTTTAAGAGCTATTGATTATTCTTTTTTTATCTTGACTTTTGTTGTTAGATTCATGTTTTGCTTTGTCGTGGGTTTTTTTAAATTGTGGATTTTTGCTATACTTCCATTTTACCAGAGTGTTCGCATTTTCTTTATTGCCAGTAATGTGTTTGAATCCATCCATGGTGTGATGAAGTTTCTTTGGGTAGAAGTGCGCACTGGTATCTGTTTTCTCATAGTAATTGATATTTTATCAGCAAAGCCACTCAACAGTTATCAACATTATAACAATCTTGGAAATTGGCAAATGTTTTGCCTCTGTTTAAAAAGGGAGATAAACATACTCCTGGAAATTATCGCCCCATTTCTTTGTTAAGTTGTTTAGGAAAATTAATGGAAAGATGTGTCTATAAGTATTTGTATAATTATCTTATTAGTAACAATCTTATTTACAACCAGCAAGCTGGGTTTTTGACAGGACATTCTACCGTTCACCAATTAATTGACATTTACCATCAAATTGTTCAGTCTGTTGATAAAAAAGCGCACACGTGCGTAATATTCTGCGACATTTCAAAGGCATTTGACAGAGTTTGGCATAAAGGTCTATTATTTAAAATGAAACAACTAGGTATAGAGGGTAGGTTTCATAATTGGGTATCTGATTATTTGAATCAAAGACAACAAAGAGTCACAGTCGGTCAGTCTTTCTCCAATTATAAACATGTTTCAGCAGGTGTACCTCAAGGATCAGTTCTTGGCCCACTTTTATTCCTTATTTATGTTAATGATATTACTGAAAGCCTTCTTAATTAGTATAACACGTCTGTTTGCAGACGATACGTCGTTGGCTACAACATCTTCAGACATAAACGACTTACAAGGTATATTAAATCATGATTTAAAAATGATTTCTGAGTGGTCGAAACAATGGCTAGTAACGTTTAACCCAAATAAAACGGAAGTGTTGTATTTTGGCAACCAACAACCTCCTCACCTCGTTTTTAATGAAACTGATTTAAGTACTACCGAAAATCACAAGCATTTAGGTGTCACTCTTAGTCATACTTGCAAATGGCATACTCATATCAATAACATAATTGTATCTGCATCTAAACTTATAGGAATTATGCGAAAACTAAAGTTTAAAGTACGTCGGAAGACACTTAATCAAATTTATATCTCCTTTTTACGACCAACTTTAGAATATGCATCTGTTGTCTGGGACAATTGTAGCCAACGTGAAAAAGAAAGGCTAGAACATATTCAAATTGAAGCTGCTAGAATTGTAACAGGCACTACCCGTTCTATTAGTTTACAAAATCTGTATCACGAAATCGGATGGCTTACATTAGAAAATAGACGAAAATACCAGAAAATCATTCTCACATTTAAAATTAAAAACAACATGGTACCTGATTATTTAAGTAATCTTTTTCCAAGAACTCCAATCGCAAACGAACATTATAACCTTCGCAACCAAACGACTTTGTAAATCTTCCCAGAAGAACTGTAATTTTTGAAAGATCATTTGTACCCTCCGCAATTCAACTCTGGAATTCTTTACCAGATAATCTAAGAAATATTCAATCCCTCGGGATGTTTAAACGTAATTTTTTACAAACAATGTTCCCCAAAATTGAAGTTCCAACATACTTTTTACACGGACAACGATTTTCTTCTGTTATACATGCTAGATTACGAAACAAATGTAGCGACTTAAAGGATGATCTTTTCCATAATCATGTCTCTAATCATAATCTGTGTATATATTGTTCAGTACCGGAAACAACTGAACATTACTTTTTCCAGTGTAGACAATATATTAACGAACGATATCGTTTATTTCAAAGTACGCGACATCTCCATCCTCTAAACTGCATGGTATTATTGTTTGGTAATCCCAACTTCAGCCAAGAAGAAAACATTACTATTGTAAACTCGGTCCACAGATATATTCTGGAAACAAAGCGCTTCAAACAGTAACTATAACTATAACAATGTCCTATAATGCAGGCTGACCCTACAAGAGTATTCTTCTGTCTTTCACTGACATCTTATCATTTCAAACTCATGAAACTATTTGTCTCTCTCTCGCTCTCTCGCTCTCTCTCTCTCTCTCTCTCTCTCTCTTCTCTCTCTTCTCTCTCTCTCTCTCTCTTCTCTCTTCTCTCTCTCTCTCTCTCTCTCTCGCTCTCTCTCTCTCGCTCTCGCTCTCTCTCTCTCTCTCTCTCTCTCTCTCTCTCTCTCTTCTCTCTCTTCTCTCTCTCTCTTCTCTCTCTTCTCTCTCTCTCTCTCTCTTCTCTCTTCTCTCTCTCTCTCTCTCTCTCTCTCTCTCGCTCTCTCTCTCTCTCGCTCTCGCTCTCTCTCTCTCTCTCTCTCTCTCTCTCTCTCTCTCTCTCTCTCTCTCTCTCTCTCTCTCTCTCTCTCTCTCTCTCTCTCTCTCCTATATATTTATGGTAATATAAAACTGCAATTAAACATATTTATTTCAAATCAATTGTTCACTATGATGTTCTTAATATCATGTTGTTCTTGTTCAATTTACGGGGAGAGCCGTAATTAAGTTTGAGAACTTGTGGCTCGACCCTTTTGCTTTATATGTAATCTCTAATGTTGTTATACCATGTGATTTATTTGACAATAAAATATGTTTAAACTAAACACTGTTGAACAAAGTTCTCCAATCGAGTGTTGCCAAATCGTCATCTATGCCGTTGTAGTCTCCTTTGCAATAGTCACACTTTCTATAAATTGCCATCAATGCAGTTTACTCTGTATGCTTTTATTTTTTTCTTGGTGTATATTACACATCCTCTATTTGTAAATCCTTTATTTGCTGGATACACATGTTGTATCCTGGAATGCATTAATGCGGAGAGTCATAATTTAGAAAGTCATTTTTGGTAACACTATTTTGTTAAAGTGTTCATGACATTTACCTGTGAGTTATTTACATTTTTATATTTAAACTTGCATCGTATATATTTTGAATGCTCACATCTAGGTTATTGAGCGTTCTACTCTGTTGTAAAATATTCAACATCGTTTTCATCTAGGATTGATCGAGATTGAACCTTTTGACAGCCATTAAAATAATTGAGCCGTTCCCCGAGAAAACTAACATTATGGACTCAGCGTAATGTATCGATCCAGATCAGCCTGCGCAATCCGCGCAGGCTAATCCGGGCCGACACATTCCGTCTCAGAGGGATAGATGTATATAGTAATGATTCTTGAAACAGAAAATCCACAGGAGGCGTAATGTGTCCGTCCGGGTTAACCTGCTTGGCATGCTTTAGCTGATCCAGATCGCTACTATAGCAGAGTCCACACTGTTGGTTTTCTAGTAGAACGGCTCAATTGTCAATATATTTTGGGAGTGCACGTGTGCCTCTACTTGTGTTGGTTGATATAGATAGATAGCATATGTAAGTTTAGTCTCATTTTCGTGTGAAGTTGTGTTTATTTGTTCCGTATAATTATGTCTTTCTTTCTTTTTGGTATGAAAGCATGTGGAAGAATTTGTTCACCTGACACGCGCTATCGGCCATTCTTTTCTATGTAAGATTAAGAATATATAGGCGTTTTATTTTTAACTCGCTTTATTTAAACGCTTTCATTAAAAAAAGTTACCACTAAGGAGCAAACGGCTTCATAATAAATAAGTATTGATCTTTAACATGCATACTTTATTTTTCGATATTTGTTTATTTAGATTGACTATTTTGTAGGTCGAACGAACGCTGTCAATTTCATATAAAGTACCCTTCTCTTAAATCGATGTATATTAAATATTATTATAGATATTTCTTAGATACTACAATTTTTCATCTACAATGTGATCTTTATCTTATTAAAATATATAAATATTTAGATTGTCTTTTATAAAAAAATAAGTATTTTTAACTTCATGATTTAAGAAATATATCACAGCGTGTGTTCAAGTATCGGTACATCATGGAACGTTACAGAGATTAACGAATAATTGATTCCGAGCGCCTAGGATTATCGATATCTGTTTGACAGACAGTAAGATCCTTTGTTATAGTATAAATTATATATTCACTAATTGTTGGTATTTTCTTGATATTGGTGTAACGTGCACCGGGTCCTTCACGAAATAAAGCCACCGCGGGTCACCCATCCAGGCACTAACCGCGATGTACGTTGTGAAAAAGCCAACCACTGTACCAACGTCGCTATAAAAGCCGACTTCCACAGCAATGTTGTAGAAGTGGTATTTGTACCTATACCCCATTTCCGCTACATTGTTATCTACAATGTTCTTTCTTTGTTTTTTGTTATCTTATATTTTGTTATGAGTCTGATGATCCCTACACCTTGCTTTCCAATTCTGAACGAGAAGCCAAGTCAACCTCAGGTACTCCGATATGCTCACATAGCTCCTCAATGTTTTGTGACTCATCGGAATTAAATATTATTACTTTCAGTAATGTTGAAGATAATTAGTTTAGGGTTTTCTTTCTTTGGTGTCGATTTCTAGTAATTTTCTTCTTACTATATATACTTACTGTTTATAGCGTTTGTTTCAGAACACTTAATATTTCTTTTATTTTTTTGTTTTCTTTTTATACTGTCAGCATTCTGTTTGGTCTTACTGTCCATATTCCTACCTATTTCTGAGACTGTTTGTTCTACGGAAGTTAGTTTATTATTCGTTGCCTCCTCTATATATTTTAGCTGCTGAGATATGTTTGTTATACATGGGAAGTTTTTGGTACTCACATTGCATGTACATTTAAAGTTATGGTTTATGTCCTCTTTAAGTGAGTGGGCTAGCGCAGGCGAGATGTTAATACATGCGATGCAAACATCGAGTTCGCACACACTGTATGCAATATTTGTGTTCACTAATTGTCACTTCACATTTTGGGCATGCGTTGCTACCAAACAAACCTCTTTTAGTGTTCTTATTTCTGGTAATTGGCGTTGAACAAATTGGTGTAGCCATTTTTAGCTGTCTGATTTTCAAAGAAAAAAAGTCGGGCTATTTCGATACCCTTATAACTAAACAACTGTTCAATATTTCAAATGAAACTTTATACACATGTTCCTATGACCAAGATGCATGTCTATACCGATTCACATAACTTAGACTTTAATAATTATTCAGTAATGCCCCTGTTTCGACTTAGAAAAAAGCAGGCGAGCGTTGGCATTTACTCCGCGGCGCTCTTGTTACAATTATGTTATATTCCCTTATGAATTACAAATGTTTATTCATTTGATTGTTAAGAAAGAGGACGCTCCCATTTCTTTGAGCGTTCTTAACTATAACCCAAGCTCGGCCAACATTATTTCCAACCTTTATCAAAAGTCATTGTGGCAAGCGTCATTCTTCTCCCACCAATGGACTAACAGTCTATGTGGAAAAACAGCCAGTTGCTTGGAAATAATGTTGTGTGGAGTACGGTATGACGCTCATAATGAACACTTTTTGCTCCTGCCAAAATGTGTTCAAGTCTATTCAAAATGATTTCATTCATTAGGTTCTTCAAAATATTTACCGAGGTGTTCTGAGCCTCATAGCCTAGTCACTAAACAAATTTTGTTTTCGTAGAAACTAGTGTACATATATATACCTTCACCCGAATGCATTGAATATTAAGTGGCAATACGTTCACATCTATTGTAAATAAGAATAGGATGACTGGAACTTTTTTAGTAGTTTAACCTTGACTGATAGGGACTGATACATGTAGCTGAGTTACTATTTTCAGTGAAACGTAGAAGAAATTCTGAATTGGTATCTTTTGACCTCAAGTGAGTACTATAGTCCCTAAAAAACACCTAAAACCCCCTTTTGTTTGTGTAGAAATTAGTGTATACCATCACCAGAATGTATTGAATATATGACATTGAGTTTAAATGCGTTGTGAATGTGTATAGGATGCACTGGAAATGATTGACACTTTAAGTATTTTGACCTTGTTTGAAAGTGAAAGTAGAGAATGCTAAACACCGGTTTTGTCCGGGCCCGATTTGGTCCAAAATGACGGTAACCATTTTCGCCTGGTGAGTTCTTTCTTGCATAATGTATGACCCCACATTTTCTTTGGATTGTTATAAAGCAAGGAGGTAACTCTTTTCAATGATATATGGTGTTCTACATGAGAAACGCTTAGAAAGTGTGACAATTGAGGACTGAAACTGGTCGATTTACATGGAAAAAAAGAAGGATATTTTTTGGTGTATTGTAACCTTGACCGTAATTAAATTTGACGTGTTCGATTAGTTTTAAGGAAATAATATTCGAACAAATAGTTTTAACCATATGTCAGTTATGAATGATTATCCATCTTACTTAATAAGTAATTTAATATACATTCATTTATTATGAATTATATTCTATATACAATGTTGGTTCTTGTGTATGGAAATAATCACCAGTGCTGTTTTATAGAAGATTTATTACATATCAAACAATCAAGCAAGCCTTTATAACCTTCAAAAATGTCGAAATTGGTTTTTAGATCTGTATTTTTAAGTGAAATTAAGAAACTTTCATTGATTTTAAAGACATTTCACTTGCGACCAGTAAGAGCAATAAAATATACATTCGATCCATTTTCTGACAATACACAGTCTTTGCGGTAAGTTAACATTTTATATAAAGTCATGCGTTTTCGCGTGAACGAGTTGATTGCTTAGCGGGCTAATACAGCAACTACACCCGTGACTAGATTTTGAATTAAAAGCAGTAATACTCATCTTTCAGTTACTATTTCACTTACCAATGTTTTCTTCTTCATCTCTGGTAAGGATGAAAATAATGATCTTATGACGTTGGAACTTGGAATGCTCTAGGTTACAATGAACTCAATGAACTGTATCCGTGGCTGATCTAAATCGGTCACCTTTGTATTTGCATGTGCACTTTGAAGAGTTGTGTGGCGTCAAATTAATTACGACCGGTTGGGACACATTTTTTATTCACAGGGTATGATCTGAAGTACATCACCAACTAGACTTTAATTTTTATACTTAATGCAACATTGAATATTGAAAGAGAAACTTTGAAATTCGATTGTGAATAAAGAATAATAACAGAGATGCTAAAAATTCCACCTGTATACAGTTGAAAGAAAACATTGTATCTCATTTGTCCTTACTCACAGGCCATTCTTTCTTTCAAACAATGGACACCTGATTCCTGAATGTGGGACAGGTTTTTTTTTATGTCAGGCAGGGGTATACATCTACGGGTCTCCTAAGTTTGTGATCATCTAGTATGACTACATTTAAATAAACTACATTCTTAAGTACTAAATTAATCTTTAGATATCAGAAAATAGCGACAGTCACACGCTTCATAATTGACTGCTGATCCAAAGTCATGGGAGAAAAGGACGAACATATTGATGTCAGGAACAAAGGTAGATCACAAAGTTGGAAAGTTCTATGATAAAGCTTTAAAAGACAGAATCTGACGTGTTAAATTAACTTAATATAAGTTTGGTATTTGACACTAACAGTTTGCAGTTTCTCAAACATTATAAAAAATAATGTTCATAAGGTTCATCCATTTATCACGAATATAATTGTGGGCATATTTTGACAAAAAGGTCATTGATATGGCTGTTTTACCTGTCCAACACTTGCATGCAATGGGAAAACAAGTTGCATGAATTGAAGGCAGACAAAAGAAATTAACCCTTTCCCTCATATAGACGCTTTCTGACGCCTCTGCAGCAGACAGCTTTTTGAAAACATAGTGACAAAAGAAGAAATTACACAAAACGTGCAATTTCTCCTTTTGCCACAATGTTTTCCACTTTTTGTCATAGGTTATCCATTCAATTACGGAGATTTTCTATTTTTTGATAAAATACATTCAAAGTCGTCTGCTGCAGAATTGCTGTATCATGAGGGAAAGGGTTAAAGGTAGATTGGTTATATTTGTTTGTATTTGACTTTATTTACAAGTCAATATACAGATAAAAGACTTATTGCGCTTAAACTTAGCACTGAAGGATATACATGTAATATGTGAGGCTATAATCCTGCTGGCCGATATACAAACCAAGTTTTGATCTGCTTGAATGGTAGAAAAACTTAAGTCTTAACCTTTATTGTTGATGGATGGAATTACATGTACTTGAGTTTCTGACAACAGAAAAAACACAAGACAAGAATTTAAATGTGTTTATAAATGGAAATACTCGGCTCAGTCTTTATGTTGGATTTTTTTTTTTTTTTTTACAGAAATGTTATGACTGTGTTGAATTCCAAGAATGTACTGAAAACCTCATCATCTAGGACTAAAATTGATATCAAAGATGATCGCTGCGAGCCACAAATGGACGTCACATTTTGTAAGGATCTTCCTAAAGTCCCTCCTTTTTATACGCCCGTTTTGAAAAAACGGATCGTATTATAGTTTTACCTGCGGCGGACGGGCGGGCGGCGTCCAGTATGTTGTCAGCTCAATAACTTTAGAAGCCTTTGTCCAATCATCACCAAATTTAGTCAGAATGTGTATTGGGCTAATATCTTGGACAAGTTCGATAACTAGCCATATGGCTTAAGTCAATCAAGAGTTATTGCCCTTTAATTATAGAAATTACCCAAAATTGGTCTTGTCAGCTCAATAACTTTAGAAACCTTTGCCCAATCATCACTAAATTCAGTCAGAATGTGTATTGGCATAATATCTCGGACAAGTTCGATAACTAGCCATATCGCTTTAGTCAATCAAGAGTTATTACCCTTTAATTATAGAAATTACCTAAAATTGGTCTTGTCAGCTCAGTAACTTTAGAAGCCTTTGTCCTATCATTACAAAATTTGGTCAGAATGTGTATTTGCATAATATCTCAGACAAGTTTGATAACTAGCCATATAGCTTTATTCAATCGAGACTTACTGCCCTTTAATTATAGAAATTACCTAAAATTGGTCTTGTCAGCTCAATAAAATTAGGGGCCTTTGTCCAATCATCACCGAATTTTGTCAGAATGTGTATTGGCATAATAACTCGGACAAGTTCGATAACTAACCATATCGCTTAAGTCAATCAAGAGTTATTGCCCTTTAATTATAGAAATTACCTAAAATTGGTCTTGTCAGCTCAATAAAATTAGGAGCCTTTGTCCAATCATCACCAAATTTGGTCAGAATGTGTATTGGCATAATAACTCGGACGAGTTCGTTAACTAACCATATCGCTTAAGTCAATTGAGAGTTATCGCCCTTTAATTATAGAAATTACCTAAAATTGGTCTTGTCAGCTCAATAACTTTAGAAGCCTTTATCCAATCATTACTAAATTTGGTCAGAATATGTATTGGCATAATATCTCGGATAATTTTGATAACTAGCCATATCGCTTTAGTCAATCGAGAGTTATCCCTCTTTAATTATAGAAATTACCTAAAATTGGTCTTGTCAGCTCAATTACTTTAGGAGCTTTTGTCCAATCATCACCAAATTTGGTCAGAATGTGCATGGCGTAGTACTTGGACAAGTTCCATAACTAGCCATATTGCTCCAGTCGATAGAGAGTTATTGCCCTTTAATTATAGAAATTACTTAAAATTGGTCTTGTCAGCTAAATAACTAAATAAGCCTTTATCCGATCATAACCAAATTTAGACAATATGTTTATTGGTCACGTTTGATAACTTACAACGTTATCTTAGTCACTACACAATTATGTCCCTCGAAATGGCCAAAACTGTACTAACAGTGTCCGCTCTCTAAGTTTGGCTGACGTACAACCAATTACTACTATACTTGGTCTCAAAAAAACAGGACGGGCGTATTTTGTGACATTTGGCGCTCTTGTTTCTTTTTTTTTCTTCATTTTTTGTTTTGATAACAATATGGCACATGTTCTAAGATTAGAGGTCATATCATAACTTCTAACAAACAATGACTTAACCCTTCCCCCATATGCAGCAGTTCAGTTTGAAAATACCAAGACTTGAAAATGGTAAATATCTATAAATGAAAATAAAATCATTGGATATATTTAAAGACATTGTGGCAAAAAGAATCAAAGTGCTGAAAGCGCTGATGGTATAGGGGCATATGTAAGTTGAAAATATATGGCATAGATACTATAGACAAACATTGTTGAAACAATGACCTTTAAACAAACCAAACCAAAAATGTGCGAAGCACACATATTGCCTGCCTATACAATACAAATACCTAATTTATCAAAGTTTGACCCTTTTCTTGTATAAACAAAATAAAAAGATTGATAAAAAACTGAGCAGCGACCCGTAATTAAAATATTTCCAGTTCAGAAATCACTAAAGATTCACAATGTATATTGTAATCATGCTGATAAATGAAAGACAATCGAAAGCATGCTAGAGTTATGTTTCTTTTGCACTGCACATCTGTAGCTCTGAGTTTCCTATACAACACGTCTTAAATTGATACATTGGACATCTATTGAGACAATAAGGCCAAGATAAATTGATTGTGTGGTTCCGGTTTCCCGACCGACCCTAATTATTCAGCCCGACCCTAAAACATTTTTTCATGTTTTAAAAAAAAAAAAAAAAAAATAATTGTTACGAAAATGTGCGGGACTAAAATAATTAATACGAAAATGTTCGGGACGAAAAAAAATGGTACGAAAATAGCGGTGAATGGTTTCCGGTTTTATCGTTACGAGTAGTTTTAAGAACGTAGTTGATACAAAAAGCTGTGCATGCTGTCTGGTTTATAAAACATAGTGTATTAAAACACTAAATACTACTAGCAAAGTTAGTTATTCCTTTTGCAAACCCATTGTAAAAGCTACAGAAGTACTAGTTTTTAATGAAGCAGTGCACCATCACCATGTAATTTAATATATTAAAGAATGACAAACTTGGCATTTGAATCCAACACAGAATGCAAACAGATTTCCATTTATAACACCTTCAGAAAGTTTTTACAACTCTGTATATGAACAGAATTTCTATAATCAAACTGATAAGCATTCTTTATATATATTAACATGAATGCTACATCTTAAATAGCAAGCTTGTCAAGTGTTTTCTTTATACCGTAGTAATTATTGCAGTGTTAAACAGGGAACAACAGATGTTAATTTATAGTTAAAAAAAAGAACAATACCACGGTCCACCAACAGATATGAAGTACATAAAAAAAACTGAGGCCTAGTCAACATGAGGTTATACATTCAAACATATATAGTATACTAGCTAAAACATTCACCAATTAAGCACTACTAATAGTATTACAAGTTCTGGTTGAAATATTACTTTCATGCACAACAGTTTTATCTGAGGATGAGACTGTTGTACCAGATACAGAACAAGTAGCTGTCAACTTAATCGAAGAACCATTATTTGGTGATTATAGCATGTGCACAACACAAAATGACAGATCTGTTGTTACATGTGGAATGTCAGAAGCCTAGGTTGCTATACTGCAAGTACAAACTAACTGAAAGACAAGCAGTATCCCTTTCCATTTTATTAAGTGAGTATGAATACAGTTGTGGTGACCCAATAACCCCACCAAGACATAACGGTAACCTTCATGGTAAGGTAGTGACACGCAGTGATTTGCAGTGTTTAACACCTATTGAAATTCCATTATATGGTAGTGGTCTTGGAAGGCAGGATCTATGTTCACACTGGTTTAGAAGGTGGCATTGAAAATTGTGAGCACTTGTAAATCCTTGTCCTGCAGTTCACAAGATACTATTGTATGATACCTCACAATCTGACTACACTTAACAGCATCTACAATTATCACATATCCACGGCAGATAGTTTAAGAGCTATCTTGTCAGGATCTGCAATGTTTGACATTTGATTGTGATTCCAATATTAAAAACCAATCTTTTAAATGTGTTTGTCCAAATATTACAGTTTTAATAAATTTGTAAGAGTTAAGTCTACAAACAAAATGTATGATGTGTTTTATTTGTGCTTCATATTAATTATATCCATGTGCACTTTTGGTCAGAAACACTCAAACCACACTATTTAAAGCAAAACAAGAATGGTAAAATGGGCTATTTCACTGGGTATCTGAACAAAAAGCAACTCAACAAGTTTGTAAGTACTGTAAGCAACCTTATTTCAGTAATTTGTTTAAAATATAACATTATCTACACTAGAATGCAGTTAAATCAGACAAAACTGGACACTGTGCGCAGGCTGAGAAATAAAATTGTTTTGAAAAAATAAAATAATTTCCCTACCTACCTACCCTATTTTTTTTTCAGCATGAAATAGGAACCACACAATCAATTTATCATGGCCTAACCGAAGAAATGAAAAATGAGTTTTACACCTAAAAAAACAGATCAGATTTGTGTTCAAAATATTGTATCGATCTCTTAATCCCAATGTATACGTGTGACGACTTTGAAATGGATCCGCGAAACAGAAACAAAGTTTTGACCCATTAATGCAACGGACAGACGGACGGATGGATGAACACAAAGATGGACAGACAGTCAGTCGCTCTGGACAAAGTACAACGCTTGGGAAACACTCATTAACGAAACAAGGGCATTTCACGGAACGCATGTGTTGCATGCGAAAGTCATATAATAAGTGAGAACATGGAAAGACAAAAATATACACACTCCAAACGCAGCATGCTAAAGTTATGGTAATGGTGTACTGAAAATGTGTAGGTCATAAGTTACCTACAAACCAAGTTTGAAATGGATACAATGGAAATTAATTGAGACAATCGCTGAACTAAATAAGGAAAAATGAAGATAACTAAGATAAGCAGACCAGAGTTATGTACCTAGTATTTTGCCGTTCTCCTGATCACACGGTATAAGTGTGACCACTTTCAAATAAATCTGCCATACATAAATAACGTTTTGACCAATACATGCAATCCTTGACGGACGGACGAATGCACATTCAGGCAGACAGCCGGCCGGACACCGGATTATACCTCCAAGCTTTACAGACAGAGACAACTTATAAAGTATTGATTACAGAAGACTGGTTCGATGCGTCAAAACACGTCTGTGCTTAGGAAAGCTTAGATTATGGTATTTGTAAAGTATTTGCAAATTAATTGTATCTCCGAAATGGGACTGTACAAGGTTAATTTACAAAAACCTATTTAGACTATATTTCTAGTTTATTTGTCAACAGATACGTCTAGGACTAGATTATACGTTGACGAACGTTGAATCTTCAATTAGCGCAAATGCATATACATTATAATTTTAGTCCCAAAATCGGTAGAAGCGCCTCAATTATAAAATAAATAATGACCTTGCGGTTATAACTCGTGTGTATGTTGACATTTTCGGCCAACTTTCTTTCCGACGTTTGACATAAGTCAATGCGACATGCGTCATTCGTCTTTCACAAATGGGCTAAGTCTATGTGAAAAAGAACCCAGTTGGTTTGGAAGATTGTTGTGTGGAGAACTGGTGTGAGAAAACAAGGAAACACATTTGTAGATGAACTGGCCGCCGTGATATAACCTAGAAAATGTTAAACGTCGTTAAACCACAATCAATCAGTGTTGAAATCTTATCTCTAATTTGTAGATTTAATTCCTATGTCCTAGTTGAGTCGACATACAGCGACACGTGAGAATATTCAACACAATACGCGACCTGTTTTACCAACAATTCTCCAGTAGCGGTGAGACCGTTAGTACCATTCTTTCATGGCATGTATACACAGTAGGACCTCTCTCTTTGGACGGATTATGTAATAACAAGTCCTTACCCTTGACCACGTAGACTAAATATACAGCAAACAACATTTAACTAAGCCTGAAAGTATTATTTTGAATAGTAATTAAAACATTGTGAAAAAAGACAAACTTGCTGATTATCATGTATCTGTTAAGGTTAGTCAAATGTGTCTAAAAGGGGCAAAGGTTAAAATAATAACTGTAGACAAATATTTTCGTTATCTAGGTTATAGAAAAAAAAAATTGATTCATGTTTCAAAGCATTGTTTGGAAAGGAGGAATTGCTCATTGTCAGCAGTTGCTCCGTAGGCAAATATACTTTCAATATTCGTATGCAACTAAGTAGCTATAACAGAAACGGTTCAATCCTTTCCCGTTTAAAGTCGCTTTTTGACGCATGTGCAGCAGACGGCTGCAGAATGGTTATTCGTGACCCATTTCCTCTTTTTCCACAAAGCTATGTATAAACTATATATTTTTCCTCTTGATGTAAGGCGAAATTGCTCGTTATCATTAATCTCTAGCATGTTATTCAAAATGTGTCCGGAAAGGAGATGGAGTAAAAGAATGTCCACAGTAAAACGTTTAAATATGAAAAGAATTAATTTGAAACGTGTTTATAAGCATTGTGTGAAAAGGAGAAATTGTTCATTGTCAGCAATAGCTTCATTTTCAACAATATTTCAATATTCGAACTTTTATATTATCACGGAAAGGGTTCCGCTTCCATGGGGAGGATGTAACCATTTCCCGCTTACAGACGCATGTGCAGCAGACGACAATCGGAAACATTGTGACAAAAGGAGAAATTGCTTATCGTAGGCAATTTATACTTTTGCCACAATGGTTTCAACTCCTTTCAATAATTTTATCTACAGTGATTTGCACATTTCTCTATGTAAGTCGACTGTTGTAAACTAATGGGGTCACAGCACGGTCGACGTTACCTTACACCACTGACATTAAGGTCAATCATAGTTCAGAGTGTGTTTCACTCGTTTGAACTATTTTGTCTATTTAATTAATGCAAGCGGATAGTTTTTCGTGATTCGGTCGAACCAATGAAATCGTTGAAAAGGCAGATTATAACCAATCAAAACTTGATTCTGGTGTAGGTATACACATGTGGACTGTGGTTGCAGCTTTAATCCGGCTTTTCGAAAGCAGCATGAGTATGGGATAGGCGCGAGACGCCCCTATCCCAAAAATTGCTTATCATAGGCAAGTTCTCCTTTGACTGCAAGATTTTCAAAAGTAAAAATACGTCTGCAGTCAGGAAATCATGCCCTCTCGCTAAACAAAACAAAAACTTTAAGCAGAAGAAATTTTATTAGTTAAAAATTGGGTCAGTTTATTAACTTATCATTGAGTCTTCACTTTTCAGCATTGCATGGGAAAAGGAGATTTTTTTTTAAAACATGTTTTCCATTCAATATTATATCTTATGAATATATTATCATACGTCTTTAACCCTTTCCCTCATATAGACGCTTTCTGACGCCTTTGCAGCAGACGGCATAGGTTATCCATTCAATTGTACAGATTTTCAGTTTTTTGACAAAATATGTTCAAAGTCGTCCGCTGCAGAATTGTCGTATACATGAGGGAAAGGGTTAATTTACTTTTTTCTCTTATGTTGATTTTCGTTTCCCGCAGATGACCTTGAAAACATCTCGGTAAAAAAAAAGAAACCTAAATATGAATGAGCAATTACTGAAAGATTTGCAAACACTGTGGCAAATGGAGTAATTATTCATTATGCAGTTATTTACCCATTACATGTGGCCTGCTTTAATCCGCAGCAGACGACATTTGAAAACATGGTGACAAAAGGCGAAATTGCTATTATGGAAATTATTTAAGGAAATACTGTCTCTCATTTTGATGCAGTTAAAAACCAATTTTGGAGAATTTACATTTCTAGTTTGGTAAAAGAGATAACCTTTTCCCACATACAATAATTCTGCAGTAGACGACTGAATATATCTTGACAAAAATATGGCAAATCTTTATTAACCCTTTCCTTCAAATCTTTATTGACCCTTTCCTTCATATAGACGCTTTCTGGCGCCTCAACAGCAGACAGCTTTTTGAAAACATAGTGACAAAAGGAGAAACTGCTCAAAAGGAGCAATTTCTCCTTCTGACACAATGTTTTCCACTTAGTTATAGGTTATCCATTCAATTATAGAGATCTTCTTTTTTTTGACAAAATATGTTCAAAGTCGTCTGCTGCAGAATTTGTTGTATGAGGGAAAGTTATAAAATCAATAGTTGAAAACATTGTGGCAAAAGGAGAAATTGCTCATTATAATATAAGCAGTTTCTTCTTTAGTTACAATGTTTTAAAAAGGTCGTCTACTGCAGAGGTTTCAGAAAAAGTCTATTTCAGGACAAGGGTTAACCCTTTCTCTCATACGACAATTCTGCAGCAGACGACTTTGAACATATTTTGTCAAAAAGTAGATAATCTCCATAATTGAATGGATAACCTATGACAAAAAGTCGAAAACATTGTGGCAAAAGGAGAGATTGCTCGTTTTGTGCAATTTCTTCTTTTGTCACTATGTTTTCAAAAAGCCGTCTGCTGCAGAGGCGTCAAAAAGCTTCTATATGAGGGAAAGGGTTAAATGTGATTGGTATTGTACAGTGTTTTTCTAACTTCAGCTGATGGACACCAATTGATTTTTAAAACAAAGAACTTGAAAATATCAGACATTATGGGAAAATTGGACATGTTTTGTAAGGCTAAGGATACCTACCAGGCAGATGGAGATATTGCCTTAACTAAAATGTCGGGAAAACCCAAGAAAAAGAAGTGAAAGTACATAGTGTTGAACTTTATACATTGGATGTTTTTATTCATAGAATTTCCTGCATTAATATATATATGAATGGGTATATATATATATGAGTTTTCATGCCTTGTAAGGTCATAGCCAAGACTGCCTGGATTCAGATATGGCCTAAAATCTGGAGTAAAAAGTAAACATGAACAAGAAATGATGATACATACAGTGTTGTGTGATATATATATAGGATCTGACATGAGTTGTCATTTCATATAAAGTTTTATTAAACAAGTTCAAGAAATTTGTTATTAAGCTAGCCTTTGGCGAGCTTTATAACAAATTTCTTGGACAAGTTAAATAAAACTTTATAAAATGACAACGAATGACAGATTCTTTTCATCCCATGGTGAAATACAAAAAGCAAATTGGTTTTTCGCTGTCAGAAAATAGTCCCAATATGTAATACTTGATAAACTGTTAACTAATCACACATAACAATATTTTTATGACCGTAATGGTCTCTTTACCTAGTCCATCTATAGTAACGTTTGTGTTTCCGGATACAAGTTCTCTGCCATTTTGTAAACATTCGCGATTGAATACAAAAATAGTGATTCGGTCATGTTATATATTACACATGTGACATGTAAAGAAATACAAGATGGGTATATTAGATCGGATACAAGCATTGTCATGTGATAACATTTTGTAATATTCATCAGGGTATATCGTGCAGAATTAGTTAACTGAACCCTGATGTAATGTTGAACCCTCCCTTTTCCCACATACAACAAATCTGCATTAGACGACTTTGAAAATATCTCGGCAGAATTATGGAAATTCTTCTCAATAAGGGAAAGTTCAATTACCGGTATTGAATGAAAAGAGATTATTATGGCAAAATACAAAACTGCTCATCATGAACAATTTCAATTTTTGCCATTATATTTTCAGAAATTGTCAAAATGCATCTTCATGTGGTAAAGGGTTAACGGAAACATATCAAGGGCATCATGCACAACTAATGTAACAACATCTTGTGTAAGATAAAGTTACAACCGTTTTGCGAGAAGCAATCAATATTAGATTTGATGTCTTGTTAGGTCATAGTCACAGCTGGATATTCTCAAAGTCTGCTGCAAACTTGTTGTATGTGGTAAAAGTTTAATGTGCATGCCTTAACCCTTTCCCTCAGACAACAATTTTGCAGCAGACGACTTTGAACATATTTTGTCAAAAAATAGAAAATCTCTTTAACCCTTTCTCTCAGACAACAATTCTGCAGCAGACGAACGTACTTTGTCAAATAATAGAAAATCTCCATAATTGAATGGATAACCTATGACAAAAAGTAGAAAACATTGTGGCAAAAGGAGAAAATGCACGTTTTGTGCAATTTCTTCTTTTGTCACTATGTTTTCAAAAAGCCGTCTGCTGCAGAGGCGTCAGAAAGCGTCTATATGAGGGAAAGGGTTAATTGAATGGATAACCTATGACCAAAAGTGGAAAACATTGTGGCAAAAGGAGAAATTGCTCAAACTTTTAGTAATAGGTTATCCATTCAGTTATAGAGATTTTCTGTTTTTTGACAAAATATGTTCAAAGTCCTCTGCTGCAGAATTGTCGTATGAGGGAAAGGGTTAATATATATAGAGTTATAAAATCAATAGTTGAAATCATTGTTGCAAAAGGAGAAATTGCTTATTATAATAAAAGCAGTTTCTTCTTTAGTTACAATGTTTTAAAAAGGTTGTCTTGTGCTACAGATGCGTCTGCATATTGGAAAGGGGAGAGAGTTAAAATCATTGTCAGTATAAGGGACAAGGATCAATTTTGATAGGTATGTTTATGTAAATAAAACTATTGAAGGTTTTCACTTATTTTGAAATGAGTTAGTTTTTAGCCACACTGGCTCTTCAGTTTTTCAAGTCATGTTGATTTATCTAGAACCATGGCCATCTTCCAGGGTCAGTGGGGTTTGATATAAACATATAAAGATGTCTTCTCCTGCTGGTTTCATTCTTCTTTATATGGGGGATGTTTTTTGTTTTTAGCTCTACTGGCCAAAGGCCAGAAGGGCTTATGTCGTGGCGATTTGTCCGTTGTCCGTGCGTCCGTCCGTGCGTCTGTCCGTCCGTCCGTAAACAATTTCTTGTTAACACGATACAGTCTTCACTTCACAACCAAAACGTATACAGTAGTTAGATATTCATGAGAGCTCAGTTCCTTTCGAAAACCAGCCAGATACGCCCATGCATGACTGGATTATGGCCCTTGAAATGGTCAAATTTGCTATTAAAGAGCTTGTTAACACGATACAGTCTTCACTTTTGATTGTATCTCAACCAAACTTATACAGTAGTTAGATATTTATGAGAGCTCGGTTCCTTTCGAAAACCAGCCACATATCCGCCCATGCATGACTGGATTATGGCCCTTGAAATGGTCAAAATTGCTATAATAGAGCTTGTTAACATGATACAGCCTTTATTTTTTATTGTATCTCAACCAAACTTATACAGTAGTTAGATATCGATGAGAGCTTGATTCCTTTCGAAAACAAGCCAGATCCGCCCCATGCATGACTGAATTATGGCCCTTGAAATTGTCAAAATTGCTATAATAGGGCTTGTTAACATGATACAGTCCTTATTTTTGATTGTCAGTAGTTAGATATCCATGAGAGTTTGGTTCATTTCTAAAAAACGGCCAGATCTACCCATGCATGGCTGGATTATGGCCCTTGAAATTGTCAAAATTGCTATAATACAGCTTGTGAACACAATAGAGCTTCCATTTACTATCCGATCTTCACCAAACTTAGATGGTATTTGAATATTGATGACATATTGGTTCCTTTTGAAACAAGCCAGATCAATGCCAGTAGAGCATAGGCCCTCATGGGCCTCTTGTTTTACATTTAACTGAATAACGAAGTGTTCAAGGTGAGCTATTGTGATCAAATTGTGTCCGTCATCAACAATTGCCTTGTTAACAATCCTTGTTAACACTCTACAGGCTACAGTTTGCATCCGATCTTCATGAAATGTTATCATTACATTCATCTCTATCAAATCTTTGACAAGTTCGAAACTGGGCCATATGAGGTAAAAAACTAGGTCACTAAGTCAAATTGATGGAAAATATTGTTTACATTCTGGAGGCCGCATATTTAATTTTTATAAGCTCCACTGGCTGAAAACCAATCAAGCTTATGTCATGGCGAATTGTTCGTCGTGTGTCCGTGCGTGCGTAAACATTTTGCTTCAAACGACTTCTCCTTCCTGACCACTTGGCCAATTGGAATGAAACTGCATAGGAAGCATCCTTTCAATGTCCTCTCCTAAATTCCTTCATTTTTTTTGGATCCATACAAAATACTGGTTTCCATCGCAACCGAAAGAAAAAAATAGTAATAACTTAAAAAATCTTTCTCCACCGAAAGTGTCGGGCCAATTTTCAAATAATTTTGTAGAAATGTTCCTTGGGTCAGATTCCTTCAAGCAAAGTTTATAGGTCAAAAAGCATGGCTACCAGGGGTGGGCTATTTTGTCTTATATGGCTATAGTGAAAACTTAAAAAATCTTCTCCTCATAAAGTGTTTGGCCAATTTTCTATTTTGTGTTGTAGAAATTTTCCTTGAAAGACCCTAACAGATTCATTCAAGCCATGTTGATTGGTCGAGAAACATGGCCGCCAGAGGGTGGGGCTAATTTGCCTTATACGGCTATAGTGAAAACTTAAAAAATCTTCTCCGAAAGTGTCCGGCCGATTTTCAAATTATTTTGTAGAAATATTACTTGGGTTACCTCTATCAGATTCATTCCAGCCAAGTTGATTGGTCGAAAAACATGGCCGCCAGAGGGCGGGGCTAATTTGCCTCATATGGCTATAGTGAAAACTAAAAAATCTTCTCCAAAAGTGACAGGCTTATTTTCAAATAATTTTGTAGAATGTTTCTAGAGTGAACCTCTATTAGATTCCTTCAAGCCATGTTGATTGGTCGAAAACTATGGCCGCCAGGTGGCAGGCCTATTTTGCCTTAAAAGGCTATAGTGAAAACTTAAAAAATCCTCTTCTCCGAAACTTGTCACGTAGTGACAAGGTGAGCTTTTGTGATTGCCCTTTGTCCGTCGTATGTCGTCCGTCGTCTGTCCACAATTTCTTGTGAACACGATTAAAGTCTTCATTTATTATCCGATATTTACCAAACCTATACAGTAGCTAGATGGAACCTAGATGGTGTGTTCCCGGAACGCCTACTCGACTAAAAGTGTATTAGGGAATTAGGGGGCATTGTAAAGGGTAAATTATAGATTGAATTTGGAAAGCTTTATTATAAACTTTTGATATTGATTGGAAACAAGTATTAAATATCTTTATTACAATCTTAGAGAGTACATTTTGTAAATAAATTATTATAAAAAAAGTTTTAAGCATAATTATCTTAAATTAATCCTTTATTAATTTGTAATTAATTTGTAATTAATTTGATATAAACGATATCAACAGAATTCAGAGAGCTGCATGTGGAACTACTAGACCACGAACCAAATGGTACCTGAACATTGATCTTCGCCTGATAGTACTTAAAGATAGATACCAAACAGGAGTGAGTGATTTAATGACTTAAGTGGACTCAGCATCCCAACTCATACAGTTGGGACCTTAGCTATGTGAAAAGATCATCTATCTCATATGCTATTGTATATATGTATTATTCTGTGCTATGCCTAAACAAGATTATGTTGTTTAATATGATAAAACATAAAAACTGTTTAAATTGTATTATTTTATGTGGTTGTTTATATAGTTTAAATTAAAACTAAAATTAATTTAAACCGCTTTCAAGTGCAGATGAGAACCAAACCCATTCCTACAGAATAAACACTCTAACCTGTTGCCTTTTTAGATATTGTACCACTTAAAATTGTTGTGGGGAAACAAGCCTTTGCTTTAAACATGCATAGCCCTTTTTAGATCACCTAGAGCCAAAGGCTCAAGGTGAACTATTCCTATCACTTTTTGTCCGTCGTCCGTCGTCGTTAACTTTTAGCTTTAAACATCATCTCCTCCTGAACCACAGAACCAATTGCATCCAAACTTCACAGGAATGTTCCTTTGGTGGCCCTCTTTCAAAATTGTTCAAAGATTTAAATTCCATTGAGAACTTTGGTTGCTGCGGCATCAGAAAGGGGGCAAAATGTCCGAACTTTAAAAATCTTCTCCTCTGAATCTGCATGTCAGATTCCAATATAGTTCGGTAGAAATGTTCATTGGGTGACCCTCTACAAAGATTGTTAAAGGCATACTGTTTGGTTGAAAAACATGGCAGTCAGGAAGCATCAGAAAAGGGGCAAAATCATCTTGTTAACGTTTAGCTTTAAACATCATCTCCTAAACCACAGGACCAATTTCATCCAAACTTCACAGGAATGTTCCTTTGGTGGCCCTCTTTCAAAATTGTTCTAAGATATAAATTCCATTGAGAACTTTGGTTGCTGCGGCATCAGAAAGGGGGCAAAATGTCCGAACTTTAAAAATCTTCTCCTCTGAATCTGCATGTCAGATTCCAATATAGTTCGGTAGAAATGTTCATTGGGTGACCCTCTACAAAGATTGTTAAAGGCATACTGTTTGGTTGAAAAACATGGCAGTCAGGAAGCATCAGAAAAGGGGCAAAATCATCTTGTTAACGTTTAGCTTTAAACATCATCTCCTAAACCACAGGACCAATTTCATCCAAACTTCACAGGAATGTTCCTTTGGTGGCCCTCTTTCAAAATTGTTCTAAGATATAAATTCCATTGAGAACTTTGGTTGCTGCGGCATCAGAAAGGGGGCAAAATGTCCGAACTTTAAAAATCTTCTCCTCTGAACCTGCATGTCAGATTCCAATATAGTTCGGTAGAAATGTTCCTTGGGTGACCCTCTACAAAGATTGTTCAAGGCATACTGTTTGGTTGAAAAACATGGCAGTCAGGAAGCATCAGAAAAGGGGCAAAATCATCTCATTAACTTTTAGCTTTAAACATCATCTCCTCCTAAACCACAGGACCAATTTCATCCAAACTTCACAGGAATGTTCCTTTTGTGGCCCTCTTCAAAATTGTTCTAAGATTTAAATTCCATTGAGAACTTTGGTTGCTGCGGTATACAATAAGAGCTTGGTTCCTGTCGAAAACCAGCCAGATCCATCCATGCATGACGGGATTATGGCCCTTTAAAATTGGCAGAATTGCTATAATTGACCTTGTGAACAAGTTAGTCATCATTTATTATCCGATGTTTACCAAACTTATACAGTAGCTAGATATACATGACAGCTCAGTTCCTTTTATAAACCAGCTAGATCCGTCATGCATGACTGAATTTTAGGCCCTTTAAAATTGGCAAAAAATTGTTATAATTGACTTTGTGAATACGATAAAAACTTCATTTATTTGTCACATGTCCTTTACATTGGCAATATTGACACATTGTTGGATGATGCAGATATTGAAAACAGAAATTCTACCTTTACATTTGCTCCTGGAATAGGTCAACGACCTCTCAGTATTTTTCAAGATAAAGATTCAGAATGTTCCTTAAGTGACCCACTATCAGATTCCTTCAAGTCATGTTGATTGGTCGAAGAACATGGCCGCGAGGGGGCGAGGCTATTTTGCCTTATATGGCTTGAGTGAAAACTTAAAAAAATCGTCTCCTCCGAAATAATAAATAAAAGTGTTTGGCCGATTTTCAAATAATTTTGTAGAAATATTCATAGGGTGACCCTCTATCAGACTCCTTCACGCCATCTTGATTGTTTGAAAACTGTGGCCGCCAGGGGGCGGGGCTTATATGACTAAAGTGAAAATATGAATAAAGTGAATAAAATCAGGTGAGCTATGTAGGGCCATAATGGTCAAAAATCGTTATATTCTATACTTATTCTAATTAATCCAAAATACGTCGATATATATGTAACGGAATGTTGTAGAAGGTCGTACAAGTCTTGTTTTTCATTATTTCATAGGAAATAAGCAGTTAAAAAAACGTCCGCTCCGTGTTTTCCTGTTTAAAAATACCGTGGAATTTTCTCTTGCTCATTTGAATTTGTGGATTCAATTCGGCATTCTCTAACACTATCGACTCATTACATTCATGTATGCGTGAGTGTAAGGAACGACAACTCTGCGAAGGAGATTGTCAATTCGGTTGTAGTGATCACGTGATAAATATACAGCGATATTTTTAGATTTACTGGGTTACTAAAGTTTACAATGCAAAATAACGAAAAATCTCCGCAATATTAATAGTGTGCATATATTGTTTTACACAGTCAGCAAATCTCAATGCCTTACATGCAAAAACATCAAGGTAATAGCAATTTTTAACAATTTTCTTTTTTTTCCGCTTTGTTCTCATATGGGATTCAGTTCCTTTAAATAACTTAGTAGAAATTTTGCTAGGGTGACCATCTATCAGATTCCTTGAGGACATGGTGATTGGTCAAAAAACATGGCCACTAGGGGGCGGGGCTGTTTGGAGTTTAATTTTTGCATAATGGCAGTGGAGCGATACTGATCCTCTTGGGCCTCCTCTTCTTGTTAGCTCTACTGGCCAAAGGCAAGACTAGCTTATGCGATGTCGTTGTGTGCGTGCGTGCATCCGTCCGTCCGTCCATAAACAATTGCTTGTGATCGTGATAAAGTATTCAGTTTTAATTGTATCTCAGTCAAACTTATACAGTAGTTAGATATCCATGAGAGCTCGGTTCCTGTCGCAAACCAGCAAGATCCGCCCATTCAACTTAGAGAGTAGTTAAATATTGATGAGAGCTCGGTTCCTTTCGAAAACCAGCCAGATGTGCCTTTGCATGACAGGAGTATGGCCCTTGAAACTGTCAAAATTGCTATAATACAGTTTGTGAACACAATAGAGCCTCCATTTACTATCCGATCTTCAACAAACTTAGATAGTAGTTAAATATTGATGAGTGCTCGGTTCCTTTCGCAAACCTGCCAGATCCGCCCATGCAAGACTGGATTATGGCCCTTGAAATTGTCAAAATTGCTATAATACAGCTTGTGAACACAATAGAAGCTCTATTTCCTATCTGATCTTCACCATACATACATGCTCTGGATGGAAAATGACCAAATAGTCATGCCAGTAGATCATAGGCCCTCATGGGCCTCTTGCTTTTTGGGAATGTAAGTTATTGTGAGCACACTTTGTCAAGCATCCGTTGTGCGTAGTCTGGCTGTCAACATCTTATCTTCTGCAACCAATGGGTCAATTTGGATGAAACTTCACAGATTGCATCTTTTTTATTGTCCTCGCCAAATTTTCTTTTTTTTGTAGCTCACCTAAGCACGAAGTGCGAGGTAAACTTTTATGATCACTCACCGTCCGGCGTCCGTCTTCGTCGTCGTCTGTATGTCCGCCTGTTAACAATTTCCTACAAATGACTTCTCCTACTAAACCAATGGACTGATTTCAAGTTAACTTTACAGGAATGTTCCTTAGGTAGTCCTCTTTCAAAGTTGTTCAAAGAATTTAATTCCAAGTAAAACTTTGGTTGCTGCGGCATCAGCAAAGGGGAAAATTGCCAAAACCTTAATAATCTTCTTGTCCAAAAGTACTGGCCCGATTTGAAAATTATTTTGCAAAAATGTTTCTTGTGGCACCCTCTACCAAGATTGTGTAAATATTTCCGATCCTTTCTACTTGTTTTCCTTATATATAATATAGTGAAAACGTTAAAACACTTCTTGTTCAAAAGCAATGACCCGATTTGAAACTTATTTGGCACAAATAATCCTTGGGTGACCTTCTACCAAGATTATTGAAATTATTCCGATCCTTTGAAAATCAGGGGGCAGGGCTTGTTTTCTTCTTGTCTGAAACTGAAAAGTCTAGATTATTAGATATTCGATATTTGGTGTGTATCAATGTCTAGTACTCCTCTACAAAGATTGTTCAAAATATGGGTCACTTGTTTTACATAGAAATATATAGGGAAATACTTCGAACATTTTCTTGTCTGAAATCAAAAAGGTCTATAGCTAAGATATTAATTGTCTAGCATTGTCTAGAAGTCCGTTACAAAGATTGTTCAAAGTTTGCCCCTGCGTTAAAAATTGGCCCCACCCCGGAATCACCTGTATTACATATATATAGGGAAAAACTTTGAAAATCTTCTTGTCTGAAACCGAAATGCCTAGAGCTTAGATATTTGGTGAGAAGCATTATTTAGTTGTCCTCTCCCAAGATCATTCAAACTGGCCCCACCCCAGGGGTCGTCTGTTTTATAAAGAGATATGTATAGGGAAAACCCTAGAAAATCTTCTTGTCTGGAACGAAAAGGCCTAAAGCTTAGATATATGGTGAGTACAATAGTTTAGTGGTATTTTACCAAGAGTGTTCAAATTATACTCCTGGGTCAATTTAGCCCCGTCATGAGGTCACCTGTTTAACAAAAGATATATATAGGGAAAAACTGTGTAATACTATCTGGTACTTACACATTTCTTGGGTGACCTTAGTCATATTAACTTGACAAAAGACAGACAACTTAGGGGTCTGCTTTGGCCTCATGTATTGGCTTACCTGACTGCAACATGAGTTATTGTGGTTAGCATGGCAAATCACATTTTATGACTCCGTTGAGCGATCCAGGGCCATCATGACCATCTTTTATGTAATATAGTATAAACTTAAAAAACAATCTTCTTGTTCTAAATCACTGGCCCGATTTGAAAATAGTTTGGCGCAAATGTTCCTTGTGTGACCAAGTTGTTCAATTTATTCTGATCCCTTCAAAAAAACATGGCTACCAGTGTGGTTGCTTGTTTACCTTATATGTATGGAGATAAAACTATTGAAGTTCTATTAAATTAGGTGAGCGATATAGCGCCGGCATGGCCCTCTTGCTTTTGATATATGCAGAATTCTTGTTTCAATGGCAGCCGTAGGAAAACTTTAAAATTCTTCTTCACCTAAACTTGTTGGCATATTTTCAAATAATTGTGTAGAAGTATACCTTCGGCGACCCTCTATCAGGTTGCTTCAAGCCATGTTGATTGGTCGAAAGACATGGCCACCAGGGTGAGCTGCTGTTTTGCCTTATATGGTTTTATTGAGAACTTTGAAACTATTTTCCTCCGAAAATATCACTGATTTTTAACTATTTTTTGCAGAAATGTTTCATCTGTGACCATACTTCGGATTCCCTCAAGCCATGTTGATTGGTCTAAAAACATGTCCACCAGGTTCTGTTTTCCTTAAATAGCTTTAGTGAACTTTCAAACTATCCTGCGTACCAATGTATCAGACTGATTCCCAAATGAATTTGCAGATTGTTTTGGTAGACCTTTTACTAGATACCTCCAATCCATGTTAATTGGGCCAATCAACATTGGCCGCCTCGGGATGTGGCTGTTTTGCCGCATATGGTTATAGCGTTATATTATCTGATTAGAAAAATAAAAGTCTGGTTTTGAAATGATAACGGCACATTAGCATTTCTTTGGTGACATATCAGTCATATTAATTTGACAAAAGACAGACAATCTAGGGTAGATTATTTCGCCTTGTGGCAGTGGTCCTCTCGAACTAGCTTACATGAAAGCATAATGAGTTGTTGTTGTTGGCATGGCAAATGACATTGCGTATTGCCATTGAGAGAAACAGGGTCATCATTGTTCTCTTGTTAAGAGACCCCAAAACAAGATGAGCTTTTGTCATTACTTGATCTGCGACGGCAATATTTAACCCTTCCTACTTGCATACATTTGATTTTTATACATTGTGGCACGCAAATAAAGTTACTCATAATGAGAAATTTCTTCCTATGCAATAATGTTTTCAACTCTTCAATAATTATACTTTATTTATAAAGAAAAAGTATTTTAAAAAATCAAATATATCGGTCAACAGCCTTTGACAAGCAGATGATATTCATAGATGGTAGAAACCAAGCCGCAACAATACCGACCAACGCACCCTTTCCCACATACAACAAATCAACAGCAGAAGTACGATTTTGAAACAACATTTAATCAAACAGAGAAACTCTCTATATAACTTATAGTGTAATCATCAGCTAGAGTTTAAAACATTGTGGCAAAACGAGAAATTGCACATAATGAGTTATTTCTTCTTTTGTCTCAATGTTTTCAAAAAGTCGTCTAGTACAGAGGAGTCAGAAAGCGTCTGTATGAGGGAAATTGTTAATACATGGGACTGTCTCGCGATTTTGTAATCTTCAGTCAACAAATACTATTCTAATTGTATTACCATGTCAAAACTATGTCAACAGAAAGTATTATACTCCGAATTATGTACAATGCATATGGATAGTCCATCGTGTACAGGGTTTTTTTTCCTTATATAAAAGGGGCCGTTTAACGGCCCCTTCCCCCCGGAAAATAAGCATAGTTTTTCCCCTAAAAATATAAATTCCCCTCGGATAAAAAAAAAATTTTTTTTTTTTTTTTGTTTTTTTTTTTTTCATATTTAACTTTTGAACATTAGCTTAAATCTCATTTATCTTTCCACAATGAACAGAATACAATTTGACTCGAGGTGTAGGCTTGGTGCTGAAATACTTGATGTTTTGATGAGAATTGAAGTTGCTGATGTTGCCCTTAGAGAATATGACCCAAAAACTGCTGTGACAAGATGGATGTTGTCTTGACTAATTCAGAAAAGACCCCATACTTTGCCATATGGAGCCAGAAATTGAAACACAGTTTCTAGACTATGTTGTATATCTGACAGTCTCAGCAGCTTCTTTTCACAGCATGTTTTGGACCATGTTTACATTACATTCATGATTGACCATAATTAACAGTGTATTGCACTATTGTAGTTCACATTGTGTTGCTTAAAGTTAAAGTTCTAATAAGTTGTTTTCTCATTTAGCAAGTAACAAAAAATAGCACGTACGAAAAAATGCAAGTAGAAAACCTTGCTAATTTCGACCCTTGACAGTGGTATAGTTTAAGTGAACTGGATTATGACAATCTAGTGGAGGAGTTCAAGAACATGAAAAATAGACAGATGGCCTTAAACATGCACATTATACTAGTTTACAATTTTTCCCCTTTTTTCTAAAACGCCGCGAAATTTTCCCCTTCTCAAAGGCCCCAGGCCCCTTCCCCTTTTTCAGAAAAAAACCCCTGGTGTATAGTTGTTCAAACCTGTACGCCGCCGTGATATGACTGAACAATTGTTGGAAACGGCGTTAAAGCCCCTATCAAGCAATAAATCAAACCAACCTGTACGAAAATAAGAGAATATTTCCTTTTTGAAACTCTTTAATTTGCATACATTATCCCCTTTACATCCCACAATTGTAATCCAAGTATTTTTAGATATTTTTGTTTTAAAATCCAACATTGTCAAACATCTCGATACAAGTTGAATACAGTCCCAACCAATGTTTAAAAACCACCAATGGGAAGAGAGCAATCTGATCTTTGTTCACAGGTGGTCTTTAGCTACATGATATGTTATGCAGAGGGTGATTAATTGGGAAATTATAAGTGTGGTCGCTATATACAGGTCATTACTAAACTAAGGTGGTCTTTAGCACAGGTTTGACTGTATTTGTAAGAGTCGCGTTCAGCAAGTTGGTCGCTATAGACAGGTCATTACTAAACTAAGGTGGTCTTAAGCACAGGTTTGACTGTATTTGTAAGAGTCGCGTTCAGCAAGTTGGTCGCTATAGACAGGTCATTACTAAACTAAGGTGGTCTTAAGCACAGGTTTGACTGTATTTGTAAGAGTCGCGTTCAGCAAGTTGGTCGCTATAGACAGGTCATTACTAAACTAAGGTGGTCTTAAGCACAGGTTTGACTGTATTTGTATGATCCGCGTTCAGCGATTTGGAGTCGTATTGGCTAATCGTAACGGGGTTATACAAAGGTACGTTGGCGAAAAAACTAATGGGGTTTAACCCTTTCCCAGCTGCAGGCGCATTTTGACGCAATAGCAGCAGACGGCTTTTGAAAACATTGTGGCCAAAGGTGAAATTGCTCATGGTGAGCAGTTTTCCCTTTGGCCACAATGTTTTCATCTTTATTTAACAATTAAGCTATCTTTTATGGAGATTTTTTAGGTTTTTGTCAATATGTTTTTAAAGTCGTCTGCTGCAGATTTGTTGTATGTGGGAAAGGGTTAAGTTTCATTTTTTGATCAAAATATGTGTCTATTACTTACATTCATATGAACTGACAGCGAATCCTGTAGCGAGACTTTTTTGGATGCAGACTCTTTACTGTCCATAGATGCATTCAGTTCAAAGTCGCTGGACGCGGCTGATTAGTTTTATAACATAAAATAACATGACTTAAATCAATCTCTCGGCACATATATAGTTCTACAGCATGAGGAAATGATAAACATGTAATACAACACAAGAAATCTAATCAAATATTGTCAGGTTATCACATATCTAATTTTACCCGAATGTGGTGTAGTGGTAGAGCGCCCGCCTCGGTTGATGGAGGTCGCGGGTTCGATCGCCGGCCGGGTAAATTAAGTACTATAAAAATGGTAGTAATGACTGCCCTCCTTGGCGCTCAGGTTTGTGGGGTTAGCATAACGACTGACTGACTGGTGTCAGGATAACTGGACAAGTAGTACTGGTAACTTATCCAGGAAACGCCGTGATATAACTGACAAAACTGTTGAAAGCGGCGTAAATGACCAAACAATCGAACCGAAGGAGGAGATGTATTAATTTATCTATGGATATTCTGCATATGAGACAGGAAAATCATAGCTAATCGTGTACAAAAATACAATTTCAAGAGGTTTTTTTTATTTGAGGAAAAATATCATACAATAAGAATCATTCTTTAACTTTATAGTTTTCACTAGCATTAACATCTAGAAAGACAAACAGTATATATGCGATAAATGACGAGGTTGGCCAGTGGGGACACTGTCTGTATGTAGAGACTGTCCTAAAAAATCTTCGGCATTACTCCAAAAGTATACATGAGGTAAATTGACGTGAACTGAAGGGGCTAGAGTTTTAGATCTTTGTCAGAAGATCTATCTGGCACTAACCGACAAGGACAGCGATGACCATGATGAGATGTTGTGGACGCAAAGGCTCGCCCGTGTCTTCACCGTATGCAGATGTATTTATCCTTTTTCCACTTACAGGAGTATTTATTCATCACCCCTGGGTAACCCAATCAGTTACAAAGGTCTCTTTTGCGCTCAGGGTCGCGGGGTTAGCATTACGATTGACTGGCTGGTGTCAGTATAAATGAACCAGTAGTACTTGTACCTTATCCAGGAAAGGTCGTCGTATAACTAAAATATTGATACGTAAGTATCGAACAATGCAGACCGATGTAAGACTGCACGAACGTGAAGGCTGATCTTGTCGTTTCTTTTTCGCAATAGTAGTTTAAAGTAGTAAAGCCCTCTTTTTTGTTTACCCATGCAGAATTCTAGTTTCCATGGCAACCGAAAAAATAGGCCTACAATTAAAAAAAAATATTCTCCTCCCAAACTGGAAGTCCGATTTTCAATTACTTTTGTTTGAATATTCCTTTGTGACTCTGTCAGATTCACGCAAGCTGATTGGTCAAAAACATGACCGCCAGGGTCGGGCTGTCATGCCTTATATTGCTATATTGAAAACTTAAAAAATCTGCTCCTCCGAAAGCTTCTGCCGGGCCGATTTTCAAATACTTTTCTAGAATATGTTCCTGGTGTGAACCTATACAATATTCATTTAAGTCATGTTGGTTATTCTTTATACATGACGGACTGTTTTGTGTTTTATCAATTTTGAAAATAAAATCTTTAAAAGATGGTACACAAGTAGGTACATGTAGACTGGCAACAGTCCTTATGGTTATTTTTCAATGTTACAATTGGGGAGAACTCTAATAGACAAAATATGCATGCCTCTGATTATCGTCCTTAGGGCTTGATTTATGTTTCGGACCAGTTGAAATGCAGCCATATAATAATAAACATAGAGCCTTGTGCCAGGCTAACAAGTAGGCTACTGTCCTGATTTGCAAATAATTGGACACAAATGTTCCTTTGGTGAATCTCTACAGTGGTTTCTCAACCTATTGCGATCCGTTGAAAAAATAGCCACCAATGGACCGAGTTCGTTAGGAACATTGAACAAATAGCCACCAATGGACCGAGTTCGTTAGGCACATTGAAAATATAGCCACCAATAGACCGAGTTCGTTAGGAACATTGAAAATTGAAAACGTTATATTAACCCTTTCCCTCATGTAGCGCTTTCTCTAAAGCAGATGCTTTTCGGAAAACGTGGCAAAAGAAGAAATTGCTCAAAACGAACAATTACTCATTTTGTCACGATGTTTTCAAATTTTTTAAGTAATACCATACATTTATACAGATATTTCATGTTTACTCAAGATGTTTTCAAAGCCGTCTGCTGTGCATTTCTTGTATGTGGGAAAGGGTGAAATCAGGTGAGCGGCAAACGTCCAACATGTTTCTTTTGTTGTTGTTTTCTCTTTTGAACAAAATGACTTCTTATTTTGAAGTGATAAGCCAACAGTTTGTATCAAGATTATACTTCACGTCTGTGCAATTCGATCTTGTTCCACGTATTTCGCACATTGTGTTCAGAGGATCGTATAACGGAAAAGGGATTGGTACGCATTAACGGACACAGTTTTCATTACTATAATGATATGAGCTGTTCCACGAGAAAACCAATATTATGGACTCTGCGGAATATATCGACCCAGGCTAATCCGGCCGATACATTCAGGGGAATAGAGATATAGAGTAATGCTTGCTGAAACAGAAAATCCACAGAAGGCAAAAGATGTCTGTCCGTGTTAGCCTGCGCGGCATGTTTAGTCATGGTCAGGGTCGATACCTTACGCAAACTCCACAATGTTGGTTTTCTCGTGGAACGGCTCATGTATAACATCATCTACAGCACTTTTTCACAAATCGGCACATACAACCTCAAACATGGCTCATCCACCCACTGAAAGTTGTAAGTCGGCCAACTATACAAACTTGCACAGTTCGCGGTGGTTCCTCCGTTGGGATTAGAGCCATGCCAATCCGTGTACGTGAGCAGTGCCTGGTCATCTTCCCATCTCCACTCGCCTTCTACAGCCGAGTCCGTCAAACCGATCCAGCACGAGTACACACTATTACCTGTCATGGCAAACATAAATAAAAGGCGTCAGATTAGATGATACATAATCGTGTTCAATTACGTCATGAATGCACTACGAGGATTTATAATAACATCCGGAGGGAAGTTATCAGTGTCCCGGATGATATGAAATGACGTCACATATATAACGTCAACACCCATACGTCATATATACAGTTCACTGGCATTAGAGTAAAAAAAAATGATGTTGTAGTAAAAAGTGAGTAAAGAAAGAGTACTTACGGTTATATTAAAATAAAAAAAAATATTTTATCATACTGGTTGGCTGCTTTACAATAGTATACATAATGCACAACCCTTACCCTCATATAGACGCTTTCTGACGCCTCTGAAGCAGACGGCTTTTTGAAAACATAGTGGCAAAAGAAGAAATTGCTCAAAACGAGCAATTTCTCCTTTTGCCACAATGTTTTCCACTTTTAGTCATAGGTTATCCATTCAATTATAGAGATTTTCTATTTTTTGACAAAATATGTTCAAAGTCAACTGCTGCAACACAGTTTATGCTAATTTTGGATTGAAAAAATAATTATTATTGAAAAATATAAAAAAATATAAATTGAATACATAGCTGTAAATATATATTTACATAGGTTGATTAACATAAGTTTTTTATTGGACTGTAGTAATTCAATAAATTTGTACATATTTGGTGTTTTATAGTAGTAACATTTGATGTATAGTTTGCGTATTTCTCTATATGCTTTACACTTGAGGACGAAATGGAATTCGTCCTCGATATCGCGTGAATCACATAACTGACATAGACGGTCTTGTCTCTGTAATCCATTATGTCCATACCTGCCAGACTCGATACGTAGGTTATGTGCAGATATACGGAGCCTCGTTAGACACCTCCGTGACCCTTTACATTTTAGTAAATTTAGATAATTTTCCAAACTATGACCAAACATATCTATTTTACAACGATTACATAGACCATGGACCATGAAAATGAAATGTTTTGTTTTTGTTTTGCATGAGCACTATATATTTGGAATTCTTTGGCATAACAAACGTTGCAATATAATTATACGTCAATATATATTGATTCAATACAAATAAATATGGACTCAGAAAATTATATGTTCTTATTTGAATAATATGTATTAAATAAAAAATATTTTTTGGACTTATAGAAACACACACATTGTACAAAAAATATATATTGGTCCTATAAACACATACAGAGATATTCATTAAAAGAATAGTTATGTTCTTAAAAAAATTGATTGGTAATAATATACATTTGCTCGATCAAAATATATTATTTTATTAATTCTTTATTTTCATGTAGATAGGTCAATGGTTAAAAATTACATTTACGTTCGGTGCAATTCAATTTATACAATCTTTCAGTATCTTCTTGCTGGTAACATGTGTTAGATATAAGAATTTTTAAAGAAGTGATTCTAATACCGACTACGGCTAACATTCAAGCCTATAAACCTGGAAGAAAAACGTCCCTTGCTGTTTCTAAGTCCAAACAGGGCATAACTGAATATTTTTTAAAGACAGAACTGTGTGACTTGGTATATACATGTGTATTGTTTCTAGGAAAATGTGTACCAAGTTTCATTCGAATACGTGTAAGGTTAAAGTTCTGTGAACGACGACGCAGACTACGACGCCAAGGGTATCGCAATAACGAGACTTTTTTTCTTCGAAAAAGAGACGAGCAAAAACTGAGTGAATATGGAGAGGAGAGCGGGTATCTGCTTCGTTCCTGCTAGAGCACACACTTAGTAAATAGTTTAATACTTACTACCAAGCTCCAGGACGTATTTACATCTTTGTTTTATGAATTTGTTTTCTGTTTCATCATCAACGTGTACAAGATGCCCGCCATATGATTCACAAAGGCGCTGAAATTGCACCGTAAAAAAATGAAAGCTAAATATATTTTCGAGACAAAGAGTGAATTTTTCATAATTTTGAAAATGTTAAAATCTTTTAATTCAAGACTAAAATTAAAATAAACATGGGTTAAAAAAAAAAAAATAGGCATTAGATACCATTGTGTAATATCAATCGAAAAATCTGATTTTGTTGTCGACACATTTCATTTCACCATGTGGGGTTAGGGGTACATGTATTATATTTTATACGTGCACATTTTCCAGCCTAATTTTAAGGTCAAATACAGTCGTTACAAAAGATGTTTCTTTTTATGTCGTTGAAACATGATACATGTATGATATACATAAAATATGAGCCGTTCCAAGAGAAAACCAACATTATGGACTCTGCGTAATGTCCGCTCAAGCTAATCCGGGCCGACACATTCAGTCTCAGGGGATAGAGGTATAGAGTAATGATTTCTGAAACAGAAAATCCACATGAGGCGAAAAGTGTCTGTCCAGGTTAGTCTGAGCGGCATGCTTAGGCTGATCCGAGTTGATACTTTACGCAAAGTCCGCACTATTGGTGTTCTCGTAATTCGGCTCAAACGATAATTTGACGTCATTCACACGCAATTCATAATTTTATTTTCAGGTGGAAAATGTGTGGTTTTATCATTGAAAATATCTAAATTTATAGCTGTGCTTTGTCTTTTTTCTGTCTTAAAAGTAGCAGCGTTGACTTTGCCGCTGGGAACAAGGGGGTAAATTGACATCCGACTCGAGGTATTAGTTTTCCGACGGACCTCGCAGTTAAATAAAAAGCGACATAGTATGCCCTGCGTGCAACATAGACCTACCTTGGCATTTGTGTAGTTGTGAGAGGTGCCGGTTGTATCAAATAAATAACAGGATCCTCGAAAAGCTTCCCATCCGGATGGACATGTGTATCTATCTGTAATTATTAGGAACAAATAATTGCAACCAGATTGATAACTTGTATTATGAAAGAAAGAATTTATCCCGCGAATATATTAACCGCCATTTTGAACAGAATCGTGCCATGCCCAAACAGGGTTTTATAAAACTCTTTTTTTCACTTTCACACAAGGTCAAATCACCAAAATGATCAAATCAAACTTATTGGTGAAGGTATACACTCATTTCTACGCAAACAAAGGCATTTTTTTAAGGGACTAGTTAACCCTAGATCGGCATGGCCGCGGATGTATTTGGCGTAATTTGACCTATATAGAAAGTAAGTAAATAAACAATACAACTGATTTTCGCAAGTTATACTTATTTTACACCACTACATTTTGATGATTGAAATCATATAACATCAATAATGTATCAAAGTACGTTCAGAGTTTCAAAAGGTTACCCGGTTGGTCGACAAAATGGTTGTCTCTATAGCATTTTGAATGCTACGTAAACAATTCCCAAAGAGCGCCGCCATGGTATGGGCAGGTTACTCCAGACTAGCATTATGGTAACGCTGGTTTCAGGATAAATTGACTAGTATAATTGGTAACTTACACAGGTAACACCTTGATAAAACTGAAAAAAATGTTGAGAGCGGCGTAAAATACCATATAAACAAACGCATTAATTGGAGAAATATACGTTGTCTTTGACGTACATGCTAAACCATATAATTCTGCTGACACTGCACTGGTCATCTGAGCATTGTGTTCCCATGTCGAATTGTAAAGCTGACATGTCAATGTGTTTGAAACATAGACAAAACCCGAACAATCTGCATCTCTGTTGCAAATTCGAGCACACTGCAATGAGTTTGGTGACGTCACATCCGTTGTATAACCACCGGAAGTTGGAATGACATCATCATATAGTTTGTCTGCCAACCATCCTGTCAATTGAATGTTGCAGTCGACGCGGTCTGAAATACAATATAGACTAAGTTTGTTTAAACTAAAAGCATATTTTGCGAACACCAAGTATTGTTCATGCTTTTTTACCCTGCTAAAATTGAATTCGTGACGCTGAAAAGCTTTGGGTATTCTTGCCTTGCATAAAGTAAAAGTAATCTGTCGGTTGAACTCATCCTTGTGCTAGGTTTAACAGACACAACTACTGTACACATATGTTCGTCGTTTGAAGCGAATGTAGGTTTTCACAAAACACACATACATACGTTCATCGGTTTCGAGACATATATTTCTACTTCGCAAAAGTATGTTAAATATATGAGCCGTTCCGCGAAAAACCCAATATTGTGATCTCTGCGTAAAGTATCGACCCGGATCAGCCTAAGCATGCCGCGCAGGCTAACCCGGTCAGACACTTTTCACCTCCTGTGGATTTTATGTTTCAGGAGTCATTACTCTATACCTATATGCCCCTGAAACGGAATGTGTCGGCCCGGATTAGCCTGCACGGACTGCGCAGGCTGATCTGGATCGATACATTACGCAGAGGCCATAATGTTGGGATTTTTTACGGTACGGCTCATATTAGCTCACTACAGCAATAGTAAAAATTAAATATGGTCGAGGCGCAATTACTTTATATACCGAGATGAATTCATGTCGTGCTGGGCAAAAAAAGTAAATGTTTTACCAAACAACCATAATCTATTGCACTGCAGAATGCAATACATATCCCATTTCCGTGTATGTAGTATTAAAAAACACACTAGCTGCTAGATTTGTAACATCACACTTTGTCACGATTATGAAACTGGAAGGATGCCATCAATTCTTAATCAATTAAAATTACCATCACTTAAAGCCTAAGACCCGGTTGTAGAATCATCCTGGACAGATTTGCACAGAGACAATTTTTGCACAAAAATAAAGAGTAGGCTTTATCATCAATCACACACACTGTGGAAAACATTAAAACAAAGCTTTTTGGAAAAAAATCAAGATTTAATTTCTGATAAATGCATATCCGGATACTGCTCCCTTAATATAGTAATATCTAACCATTTGAAGGGTGCAAACTATACGCAGTGTAAAAATATTAGCAGATGTGACACTGTATACATATTAAGATCACAATTAAGAAGATCTCTTTGTGGAAGACAGTGGTGCAGTGGTAGAACCAAAGGTCCCGTACGTGTGTGAATCCCGTGATGAGCGGGTCTTTTCCTTTGGGTCTTTCCACACAAACGGCTAGATTACTGATAAAGTTCTCTCAGGAAGCAGACACCGAGAGTTATATATATAAGCTGAAAGATTGTTTGAACTAAGTTAATGATATTGTTCAATGTTGACGTTCTATTGATTAGAGAATGCCAACATCTCGAGGAAGAACAAAACGAGCCTTGTCTGTCGGTTTTGGTTTTTATTGCCTCTCAAGCTTGACATCAACACATTGTTGTGGTAAAGTAATAGTAGTAGAAATTGAAGCAATAGTTGTTATAATAATCGTAGTAGAAGTAGTAGTAGAAGTAATAGTTGTAGTAGTAGAAATAGTAGTAGTAGTAGTAGTAGTAGTAGTAGTAGTAGTAGTAGTAGTAGTAGTAGTAGTAGTAGTAGTAGTAGTAGTAGTAGTAGTAGTAGTAGTAATAGTAGTAGTAGTAGTAGTAGTAGTAGTAGTAGTAGTAGTCGTAGTTAAACAAGTAACATTAGTACTAGTAGTAAATTAAGTAGTAGTAGTAGTAGTAGTAGTAGTAGTAGTAGTAGTAGTTGTAGTAGTAGTAGTAGTAGTAGTAGTAGCTGCTGTTGTAGTAGTAGTAGTAGTATAAGCAGTAGTAGTAGAAGAAGTCATATAAGTAGTAGTAGTAGGTCAAAATACCATATGTATGCATAGGTCATCACTGTTGGAACAGACAACAGCAATACCACAATTCATTTGACGCACCTTAAATACAGTTGTGTTTTCCACTATGTTCTATATGTACTCGATGGAAAATACAAATATTGTATTGAAAAAGACGCACGATTTAAATAGTTCACCCTAAAATACATTGAAATAAATAACTTACAACACAAAACGAAACCACAAACAAGATGTAGTAGCATTCGTAAACTGTCCATGCCTTATTTTTGGGAATATGTTCACAATGTCTAACAAATGCTTTCTATATATCTAACGCCAGAACAGTTATCAAACGGAAAGAAACTACATCGAGTGGAAATATAGAACAATGACCAATAACGAGCATATTGATTTGCTTAGCTAAAAGCCTGATTTAATCTGTTTCACATAGGACAATTCGTTTTTTCTACTGTGTAAATAGTTCAACAAGATCTGTCAAACAAAATGTATTGTTTATAAATGTATAAAGAGAGGATACAGTAAAGCAAATTTAAAAGGCGGAATTGAGCCCATGTTTTTTACCATGACCGCCGCGACAGGAGATCGAGCCAGTGACGCTCGGTTCCAAATCGACAGCGCTAACCACTCGGCCACGGCGGATTAATGTGCATGTACCACTCTAGAGCATTGTCGTACATGGTGAACTGTGTAAGCTATTGGTGAGCGCGAACAAGCAGTTCCTCGAGAAAACCAACAGTATTGACTCTGCGTTAAGTATCGAGCCGGATCAGCCTTAGCATGCCGCGTAGGCTAACCCGGACAGATATATTTTTCGCCTCCTATGAATTTTCTTTCTGTTTCAGAGATCATTACCTTTATCCCCCTGAGACGGAATGTGTCGGCCCGGATTAGCATACGCGGAATGCGCAGGCTGATGTGTGTCGATATATTACGCAGAGTCCATACTGCTGGTATTCTCGTGGAATGGCTCATATAAACAAACATGTTTAACGTTATAAGGGTTAATCTTTTCCCGCTTTCATTCGCCTCTGCAGCAGAGGACTTTTGAAATTATTGTAACAAAAGAAGAAATGCTAAGATTGAGCAATTTCTGCGTATGTCTCAATGTTTTAAAGTCTATTCGATAGCTAAACATTAATTAATAGAGATCTTCCATATATGTGTCTAGATGTTTTCAAAGTAGCAGAATGTATGTATGGTGTCAAGGGTTGATGCCGGAAAGGACATTATGTGCCTATTCATTCATTATTTACTAAGCATTTGATAGTCCATTTTCAATGTGTACATGTTAATGTATTTACACAGTCAGTCCGCTTTTAGTTTTACGCTTTGTGTCTAATAGTGTCCGTCATCAATATAAGAGCCGTTCCGCGAGAAAACAAACATTGTGGAATCTGTGTTAAGTATCGACCCGGATCAGCCTATGCATGCCGCGCAGGTTTACCCGGATAAACACTTTTCAGCTCCTGTGGAATTTCTGTTTCAGGAAACATTACTCTATACCTCTATTCCCCTGAGACGGAATATGTCGGCCCGGATCTGGCTGCTCGGACTGCGCCGGTTGATCTAGGTCGATACATTACGCAGAGGCTATAATGTTGGTGTTCCCGAGTTACGGCTCATAGGTATTATTGATTTGGAGGATGAACTCCATTCATCTTGATTAACCCAATACCTGATATGCCAGTATTCCCCTTTCCCATAAACATGCAATCTGCGGCAGCCTTATGTGAACATGTGCCGCAACATGGCGAAACGGGACCTAATGCACCACAGAGTCAGTTTGGGCTGTTTTGTCTTTGTATGCCTCATTGGGCCGCCCAATTTCATCTACCTTGATGGCACGCCAGTCATCATGTCTGCCCAAATCCGGCCATAACTTGCTCAATATCCTAATAACCAATGGACATGGCAGCCGGCTACCACAATCCGGTTATAACTTGCTCAATATCCCAATAACCAATGGACATGGCAGCCGGCTACCACAATCCGGCTGAATAACATTTAGTGCGACTCGGAGTCAATGTTGAGCTCATTTCACCTGACACATGTCTAGTTCGAACTGTTCGACACAGTCTCGACTTTGCTACCGTCCTGTTCAAGTTAGAGAGTTGACGACCTGACAGGTGGAAGCGCCCAGCACGGAGTGTGGAAGCCGGCTGCCAAGTCCATCGGAATTTGGGATTTTGGGGAAGTCAACAGCACAACTCCTCATGTATATTGCTCGAGTTACAGGCTGCAGCCGGAACCCTGGTACGTGTCAGGGGAACAATGGATTCACGTCGCACTAGTCGCCATTTTGCCGCGTCTCCGCAGCCGGTTGCAAATCTGAGTGACTCCTATCCTCGAATTGGCGTGCCTATTCTTCGAGATAGATGGGGATTGGGCTGCCTGTTGATGCATGTCAGGTGCAAACTCCCAGAACTGACTTAGCGTTGCAGTAAGTCCCGTTTCGCCGAGTTGCGGCAGCCGGCTGCTATGCCCAGCCGAAATTATGATTTCCAGACAAAGTCCTGACTTTGCAAGCATTCTGTTAAAGAGTTGTTATCTTGGAAACATTTCATTCTGGCCTGATGCATCATATCTGTCATGGTTGGGACATTTTTAGATAAATATTCTTCTGCATCTCCTCTTAAACGCACAATTATACCTACCTTCAGTACTTGGATTTCCTATTTCTTCAGGTAGAAATAGTATATCAAATGCAGATGTATCAAAAAGTAGCCTATATTTTGAGTGATCCTTAACCCTTTGCAGCAGACGGCTTTTTGAAAACATAGTGACAAAAGAAAAAAATGCTCAAAACGAGCAATTTCTCCTTTTGCCACAATGTTTTTCACTTTTAGACATAGGTTATCCAATCAATTATAGAGATTTTCTATTTTTTGACAAAGTCGTCTGCTGCAGAATTGTCGTATGAGGGTTAAAAACGGACCAAGTATATTTTAGAAGTGGTACAGTATATGTACGGCATCGTGGTAAAAATACCAGACTGGTATTTAACAGCCAAAATTGACTGTTTCATTAATTATATAATACAGATTTCAATCTCTTTAACAAAATACTTTCATAAATCTTTAAGATTGAAGAAGATAATGTAATGGCAAGATAGTGTTTGGGTAAATATTTGCGCTTTCCGTTACATTTGTGACATGGCATGCTATGATTGTACCGTATGTTAAACTTACAGGTATATAGCAGAACCATTAGATTAAATTAAACAACAGCGTTAAGTAGTGATGTAACATTGTACCACCGTAAATAATGTATTCATTATAAACGTTATCTGGACCACATATTTTACAACACATTAATCGCTGCCCAAATCATGTAATGAAATCTCATCCTATGTATGAATTAAAGGGTTACCTATATGATGTAAAGGGTTAAAATACATGTAGGCAGACCGTGGATTCATGAAAACATTGACTCCTTTAAACGAGCTATATTTCTTCCTTATAATCACAATCTTTCGAAATATTTCTTCCAATGTGCAGGTATTGTATTTCTTTGTCTTAAATGTTTACGAAACAGACAGTATACAATATACTATACTGAATCAGTTAAACATTTAAAAAAGGTTGGGGTCGTCAGCGGGAAAGGGTTAAGGGGTTGGTTCACACTGCAAGGTAAAACAATACCAACCAACCAGTCATATGACCAAATAATTGTTTAAAGTGGCATAAAACATATGTATGTGGGAAAGGGTTAATAGGATTTTCTTTGGCTTTCACACTTGCTGAAGCGCAGAACCCTTTGGCCAATCAGTCCAGTTAGAACTTTGATGTAACCCCTTTCTTTCCATGTATGCAGAAATCTGTAAAAAGAACTAATCAATAGAGTTAGAGTTTCTTTCCCTTTATGCACTATCTATACAAATAACTAATCAATCGATTGCAATTCAGGAGTTGGGGTCAATTAATTTTCAAAAGACCAACAAGAAATTGTTATCTTGGAAACCTTTCATTCTGGCCTGATGCATCATATCTGTCATGGTTGGGAAATTTTTAGATAAATATTCTTGTGCATCTCCTCTTAAACGCACAATTCCACCTATCTTCAGTGCTTTGATTTCCTATTTTTTCAAGTAGTAATAGTATATCAAATGCAGATGTATTAAAAAGTAGCCTATATTTTGAGTGATCCTTAACCCTTTGCAGCAGACGGCTTTTTGAAAACATAGTGACAAAAGAACAAACGAGCAATTTCTCCTTTTGCCACAATGTTTTCCACTTTTAGTCATAGGTTATCCAATCAATTATAGAGATTTTCTATTTTTTGACAAAATATGTTCAAAGTCGTCTGCTGCAGAATTGTCGTATGAGGGTTAAAAACGGACTAAGTATATTTTAGAAGTGGTACAGTATATGTACAGCATCGTGGTAAAAATACCAGACTGGTATTTAACAGCCAACATTGACCGTTTGTTTAATTTATTAAAAGGTTTTAAAGTTTCCGAAAGCCACTCAGAATGCGTCCCCTTCCTCCGTCTCCCCACTTAGGGAGGAGAGGAACGGTCATCAATGGCGAAAGCCGAGCTGGATCAGCCACCAGCAGCTCCCACCCGCTTCGCGCTCAGAAGGGGACGCTATATCTCGTCCTCGTGGTTTTCGGTCTCGTCAAGTTTATCTGACGACCTTGCGATACATACTATAGAAATGATCCCTAAGAGTATGATCTTAAGTTTTACATGGAACAAATTATATTATAAATAATTGTTCTATCACTTCACAGTTAGTATACTAATTTGATTATACAGTTTTGTGTTTTATTATATTAATTTATACAACTAGTTTTCGATCATCAATCTGTTTAATGAACCATTAAGATTATTAATGTTAAACTATTAAATATAATAAAAGGAACTGCATTTCTTTATTTCATAGAAAACGATTGTTTGGGGCAAAGAAGGAAATTACCTCCCTTTATTTGATATCTCACACGTGGTCGAGATCCTAGTCATGCCGTACTCTTATCTATGGAAAGGATTATTAACCGCATATTTTGTACATCTATGTCTCATTTATATTATATGATAATTTTCCTGCCTCTAACGACGTGAGAAATAGTGACATAGGCCTATATAGAATTATCTATTATGCGGAACATCCCTTTCCTACAATATTATAAATTGCACGTGAGCTACAGCAAATCTAAACGTAGATGACTAGATTAGATCTACTTTCATTAATTCCTATAATGACTATTATTTGAAATGATGTTTAAATTAAATAAGTGTAATGCAACAAAATATTTGTTATGGGATAATTATGATTAGCTGTTTCGAAATGCCCGACGCTATCCACTCGACCACAGCGGATTCCTGGATTAACACTGTTCACATAATACTTACATACGTTTGTTGGAAGATTGTGTCAGCATGTGTAGATTTTGATAAGACGGAGCAGATGGACAAGATGATCTGGACTTATACCCTTCAGCATGTGTAGATATTGATAAGACGGGGTAGGTAGACAAGATGATCTGGACCTTTACCCTTCAGCATGTGTAGATCTTGATAAGATGGAGCAGGTGGACAAGATGATCTGGACCTATACCCTTCAGCATGTGTATATTTTGATAATACGGAGCAGGTAGACAAGATGATCTGGACCTTTACCCTTCAGCATGTGTAGATTTTGATAAGACGGAGCAGGTATACAAGATGTTCTGGACCTTTATCCTTTAACAGTGTAGATATTGATCAGACGGAGCAGGTAGACAAGATGATCTGGACCTTTGTCCTTTACCATGTGTAGATTTTGATCAGACGGAGCAGGTAGACAAGATGATCGGGACCTTAATCCTTTAATATGTGTAGATTTTGATAAGGCGGAGCAGGTAGACAAGATGATCTGGACCTATACCCTTCAGCATGTGTAGATTTTGATAAGAGCAGGTATACAAGATAATCTGGACCTTTACCCTTCAGCATGTGTAGATTTTGATAAGACGGAGCAGGTAACAAGATAATCTGGACCTTTACCCTTCAGCATGTGCAGACTTTGATCAGACGGAGCGGGTTTACAATATGATCTGGACCTTTACCCTTCAGCATGCGCAGATTTTGATAAGACGGAGCAGGTATACAATATAATCTGGACCTTTACCCTTCAAAATAGATTTTAATAAGAAGGTAGACAAGATGATCTGGACATTTACCCTTCAGCATGTGTTGATATTGATAAGACGGAGCAGGAGTACAAGGTACAAGATGATCTGGACCTTTACCCTTCAGCATATGCACAGTTTGATAAGACGGTGCAGGTAGACAAGATGATCTGGACCTATACCCTTCAGCATGTGTATATTTTGATAAGACGGAGCAGGTGGACAAGATGATCTGGACATTTATCCTTCAGCATGTGTATATTTTGATAAGACGGAGCAGGTAGACAAGATGATCTGGACCTTTACCCTTCAGCATGTGTATATTTTGATAAGACAGAGCAAGTGGACAAGATGCTCTGGACCTTTACCCTTCAGCATGTGTAGATATTGATAGGACGGAGCAGGTATACAAGATGATCTCTACCTATACCCTTCAGCATGTGTAGATTTTGATAAGACGGAGCAGGTAGACAAGATGATCTAGACCTTTACCCTTCAGCATGTGTTGATTTTGATAAGACGGAGCAGGTAGACACGATGATCTGGACCTTTACCCTTCAGCATGTGTATATTTTGATAAGACGGAGCAGGTAGACAAGATGATCTAGACCTTTACCCTTCAGCATGTGTTGATTTTGATAAGAGGGAGCATGTAGACAAGATGATCTAGACCTTTACCCTTCAGCATGTGTTGATTTTGATAAGACGGAGCAGGTAGACAAGATGATCTAGACCTTTACCCTTCAGCATGTGTTGATTTTGATAAGACGGAGCAGGTATACAAGATGATCTGGACCCTTATCCTTCAGCATGTGTTGATTTTGATAAGACGGAGCAGGTATACAAGATGATCTGCACCTTTATCCTTCAGCATGTGTAGATATTGATAAGACGGAGCAGGTATACACTATGATCTGGACATTTACCTTTCAGCATGTGTTGATTTTGATAAGACGGAGCAGGTAGACAAGATGATCTAACCCTTTACCTTTCAGCATGTGTTGATTTTGATAAGACGGAGCAGGTAGACAAGATGATCTAGACATTGACCCTTCAGCATGTGTTGATTTTGATAAGATATTATAACAGGTATACAAGATGATCTGGACCTATCCCCTACTGCATGTGTAGATTTTGATAAGACGTAGCAGGTATACAATATGATCTGAACCTTTACCCTTCAGGAATGCAAACGTGTATCTGTTCTCTTGCACTCAATTACAAAAATAAGTTCCCTGCAGATCAAGACCACCTGTGAACAAATACCGGATTGCTGTATCCTAATTGATGGTCTTTATACACAGGTTCCCGGATATACTATTGATACGTGCATACAATCAAACCTGTTCTAAAGACCATCTTTGTTAAGCAATTTCTTGTCTATATCAACCACACTTGTAAATTTCCAACTATTCAGTCCCTGCATAAATGACCCTGTAATTGAAGACCACCTGTGAACAAAGACTAGATTGTAGTATTCCCATGGATGGTCTTTAAACACAGGTTGGACTGTATATGAGCCTCGTCTAGCGACTTGTACCCTCATTGTATTTCCGTTATTCTATAGATGACAATAAAACCTCTCCCACCACAAGTCCTAGTACTAGTAACATGTACATTACAAATCTGTATTAGACGATTTTGAAAAAGTGTGGAGATACATTTTGAAATTCTTTTTAAATATAATTTCAAAAATAAAGTTGAAATCATTGTGGCAGTTAAAGTAATTTCTCCTTGTGCCACACATTTAACATAGCACAAACTCCCCTCAACGACCTGTTTTCCGTTTAATCACAATCAGTTGGAATACTTCTTCCAATTTGCAGATATTGTATATTTTGTCTCAAATGGTTTACAAGCAGACTGTATACTGTATACAGTATACTATACTGAATCAGTTAAACAATTTAAAAGGTTGGGGTCGTCAGCAGGCGTATGTATGCGGGTTAATTAACATTGTTCAGTGGGTTCACACTGCAAGGCAATAACCATACCAACCAATCAACCAGTCATATCACTAAATGATTATTGAAAGTGGCATAAAGCATATATATGTGGGAAAGGGTAAGTGGTATTCTCTCTGGCATTTCACACTTGCTGAAGCGCAGATTCCTTTGTCCTAATAGTTCAGTTAAAACGTTAACTTTCACCGTATGCAGAACTCTGTAAAATGAAATAATCAATAGATTTCAAAACAGTTTGGCCAAAGTAGCAATTGTTCATCGCATCATGCTTTCAAAAGGCGTTTTGTTTTGGTGTTTCACCGTGTTTAAAATAAGTTCAGTGATATCACGGGAAGACAGTTCACTCATTCGTGAAATATGCATTGAACAAGGGCACTCCACCATGACCACGTTTTCTTTTCAAAAAGTCGTCCGCTTCAGAGCCCTCAGAAGTTGTCTGCATGTGGTAAAGGGAGGGTTTAGGTTTGAATTGACCTCTATAAATAAAAGTTTAATCTTTGTATACAGTGAAAAACATTGAGGCAAAAGCAGTCATTACTCAGTATGTGTTCAAATGTAGTTTTTTGGTGTGTTTTTGGATGTTACGCTGTTTTCAAAATGTATTATTTTAGTCCTTTTACGACGTTTGTTCTCTTGCCCGTGAACACTGGGTTAACAAACCAGTGCCAGGTCTAAGGGCACTTCACCATGACCGATGCGGCAGAGGATCGAAACGAATCCAGGCTGCTGATTATCAGCTCCTTCAATTTGTTCTACAATGTATTCGATAGGTCACCATCATTCGTCTGTACATAGGGTAAACATTGTACAGTGGGTTCATACTGCAAGGCAACAAAAGTACCAACCAACCAACCAACCAACCAAGCAACCAACCAGGGTTAACATTATGACTGAGAATGAAAGAAACAGTAGTACTGGTAACCAATCCCGAAGGCGCCGTGATATAACTGTAACATTGTCGAAAGCGCCATGATATAACTGTAACATTGATATAACTGTAACATTGTCTAAAGATCCGTAATATAACTTTAAACTTGTCGAAATACCCATGGTATAGCTGTAACATTGTCGAAAAGGCCGTGATATAACTGTAGCATTGTCGAAAGCGCCGTGATATAGATGTAACATTGTCGAAAGAGCCGTGATATAACTGTAACATTGTCGAAAGCGCCGTGATATAACTGTAACATTGTCGAAAAAGCCGTGATATAACTGTAACATTGTCGAAAGCGCCGTGATATGACGGTAACATTGTCAAAAGCGCCGTGATATAACTGTTACATTGTCGAAAGCGCCGTGATATAACTGAAACATTGTCGAAAGCGCCGTGATATAACTGTAACATTGTCAAAAGCGCCGTGATATAACTGTAACATTGTCGAAAGCGCCGTGATATAACTGTTACATTGTCGAAAGCGCCGTGATATAACTGTAAACTTGTTGAAAGCGCCATGATATAACTGTAACATTGTCGAAAGCGCCGTGATATAACTGTAACATAGTCAAAAGCGCCGTGATATAACTGTAACATTGTCGAAAGCGCCATGATATTACTGTAAATTTGTCGAAAGTGCCATGATATAACTGTAACATTTTCGAAAGCGCCGTGATATAACTGTAAACTTGTCGAAAGCGCCGTGATATAACTGTAAACTTGTCGAAAGCGCCATGATATAACTGTAAACTTGTCAAAAGCGCCATGATATAACTGTAACATTGTCGATGGCGCCGTGATATAACTATAAACTTTTTGAAAGCGCCGTTATATAACTTTAAACTTATCAAAAGCGCCATGAAATAACTAACATTGTCGAAAGCGCCATGATATAACTGTAAACTTATCGAAAGCGCCGTGATATAACTGTAAACTTGTCGAAAGCGCCGTGATATAACTGTAACATTGTCGAACGCGCCGTGATATAACTGTAAACTTGTCAAAAGCGCCGTGATATTACTGTACATTTGTCGAAAGTGCCATGATATAACTGTAAACTTGTCAAAGGTGCCGTGATATAACTGTAAACTTGTCGAAAGCGCCATGATATAGCTGTAACATTGTCGAAAGCGCCGTGATATAACTGTAACATTGTCGAAAGCGCCGTGATATAACTGTAAACTTGTCGAAAGCGCCGTGATATAACTGCAAACTTGTCGTAAGCGCCATGATATAACTGTAAACTTGTCAAAAGCACCATGATTTTATTGTATCAAATTGGGCATGTTGTTTGAGGAGAAGTCGTTTGAAGCAAAACGTTGATGCACTCACGCACTCGAGACGAACAATTCGCCATGACATAAGCTCGACTGGCTTTCAGCCATTGTAGCCGAAAATTGATACGTAAGTATCGAACAATGTAGATCAAGGTTAGACTGCACGGCCATGAAGGCTGATCTTGATATTTCTTGTTCGCAACAGTAGTTTAAAGTAGTATCTGTTTTTTTATTCTGTGCAGAATTCTGGTTTCCATGGCAACCGAAAAATAGGCCTACAATTTAAAAAAAATATTCACCTCCCAAACTGCATGGTAGGCCGATTTTCAAATACTTGTATTGGCAAACCTTGGTGAATTTCAGATTCAAGCCATATTGATTGCAGTTATGCCTTAACTTGCTATATTGAAAACTTTAAAAATCTGCTCATTTCAAATACTTTTGTAGGATATGTTCCTGGTGTGAACCTATACGAGAATCCTTCAAGTCATGTTGGTTATTATTTATACATGACCGGCAGAAGTAAGGGGCTGTTTTGCATTAGTATATCAGTTTTGAAAATGAAATCTTTAATAGATGGTACAAAAGTAGGCTACTGTTCCGACTTGCAAATAATTGGATACAAATATTCCTTTGGTGAATCTCTGCTGAGGTTTTTCATCCTATTGCGATCCGTTAGAAAAAATAGCCACCGTTGGGCCGAGTTCGTTAATAACATTGAAGACGCTTTCTGACTGATCTAAAGCAGAAGATTTTTTAAAAAACGTGGCAAAAGAAGAAATTGCTTAAAACGAGCAATTTCTCATTTTGTCACATTGTTTTTAACTTTTTTCAGTAATACCATTCATTTATAGATTGTTTCCTCAGATGTTTTCAAAGCCGTCTGCTGTGCATTTTTTTGTATGTGGGAAATGGTTAAATAAGGTGAGCAGCAAAGGTCCAAAATGTTTCTCTAGTTGTTGTTTTCTCTATTAAACAAAATGAATTCTTATTTTGAAGTGATAAGCCAACAATTTGGATCAAGATTATACTTCACGTCTGTGCAATCCGATCTTGGTCCACGTATTTCGGACATTGTGTTCAGAGGATCGTATAACGGAAGAGGGATGTGTACGCATTGACGGACACAGTTTTTATTACTATATGTGAACAGTTCCAAGAGAAAACCAATATTATGGACTCTGCGTAATGTATCGACCCGGATCAGCATAAGCATGCCACGCAGGCTTACCTGGACCGACACTGTTCGTATATTGTGGATTTTCTGTTTCAGGAATAACTACTGTATACATCTATCCCCCTAAGACGGAATGTGTCGGCCGGATCAGTCTGCGCGGACAGCGCAGGCTGATCTGGTCGATACATTACGCAGATGTCTATCGCCGCAGCCTCACGAGAAAAGATCTCACTAAGATCAGCCGACACATTCCGTCTCAGGGGGGGATAGAGTAATGATTCATGAAACATAAACTCAACAGAAGGCGAAAGGTGTCTGTCCAGGTTAGCCTGCGCGGCAGAGTGTGTTGATCCGGGTCGATACTTTACGCGGAGTCCACAATGTTGGTTTTCTCGTGGAACGGCTCGTATATAGCTTCATCTACAGCAATGTTTGCACTTTTTCACAAATCGGCACGTACTCAAAACTGCACGGCTCATCCGCCCACTGAAAGTTGTAAGTCGACAAACTAAACAAACTTGCACAGTTCGAGTAGGTTCCTTCGTTGGGACCAGAGCCATGATGCCAGTCCGTGTACGTTAACAGTTCCTGGTCATCTACCCATCTCCACTCGCCTTCTATAGCCGAGTCCGTCAAACCGATCCAGCAAGAACTCACACTGTTACCTGTCATGGCAAACATAAATAAAAGGCGTCAGACATGAGGATGCATAATCTTGTTTAATTACGTCATGAATTATGATAAGGTCCGGGGAAGTAAAAAAAAATCATAATTCTTGTTATCAGTGGCCCGGATGATATGAAATGACGTCACATATATAACGTTAACACCTATACGTCATATACAGTTCACCGGCACTAGAGTAAAAGACTGAAGTGAGAACAAGGAGCATTTCCTTTTTAGTAAATGACACGCCTACACATTTTTTCTCAAAATGCCCCAAAATGCAGCTGCGGCGATCGACATCTGCGTAATGTATCGACCAGACAAGCCTGCGCTGTCCGCGCAGACTGATCCGGCCGACACATTCCGTCTAAGGGGGATAGATGTATAGAGTAGTAATTCCTGAAACAGAAAATCCACAATGTTGATTTTTTCACGAGACGGCCTACGTATTGATTATTGCAAAGCTACGCCCCTGAATGAACTGTATACATGTAATAGATCCTACCTATTTACGGAAAAAACACGTACATTTTTTAAAAAGAAAATTATACAAAGACCAAAAATATCGATTTTACAGCGATTGCGTAGACCACAGGCGTCCGAATTTCTATTACAGAAATAAATGGGGAAAAACATGCAATACCTCGTTAAAGTACTCAAAAAGTCTCTCAATATTGTCCATACGCTATATTAATAATTATCGTAATTATAATTTGGGGAATCCCACCCGTGTTAATATAAATAGCCCCTCTATAAGGGACATATAGTATAAAAAATAATGACAAGGTGTGCAACGAAACATGACCCCCTTGCTCGATTCGGGCAATAATTTCCGATGAAAAACGTCTAAACCGACCTGGTCCCAGGTAGAGACAGGTTCATAAATGATTTTTCTCATGATCCATCACATCAAAATTTGTTAACGACCAATACACCAGCGTTCTAAGCTTAATGTTCTTCATATTTGGAAATTTGCAGATGGCCTGACCGCAATGCGCTGACGTCACAATTTGCAACCATTTATCAAAGGACGATTTAAAACATGGTCTAGAAAATATTTTTTATACTTCTTCCGAAAATGTACAAATAAATACCGTATCTATCATGAATAATATTATTTTTGTAAATAAAATGATTAAATGCCCACCCCAACAAACATTGCTCAGGCACAATATTCTTTTTGAAGCGCGTCATTTCGCATTAGATATTCGCTGCGGAACGTGATTATGGTGACGTCAGACGATCACAAACTGAGTGAATACGGAGAGGAGAATGAGTGTGCTTCGTTCCTGCTAGACCACATACTCAGTAAATAGTTTAATACTTACTACCAAGCTCTAGGACGGATTTACATCTTTGTTTTATGAACGTGTTTTCTGTTTCATCATCAACGTGTACGAGATGCCCGCCATAAGATTCACACAGGACCTTAAAAAGCAGCGTAACAAAACTGAAAGCTTTAGATCATCGAGCCAAAGAGTGAATTTTTCATAATTTTGAAAATGTCAAAATCTTCTTATTCAAGACTAAAATTACAATTACATCGTTTAAAAAAAAAACCACACGAATATTTATCAGGCATTAGATAACATTGTGTAATTTCAATCGACAGTTCTCTGATTTTGCTGTCGACACATTTCATTTCATCATGTGGGGTTAGGGGTACATGTATTATATATTTAAATTTCGTATTTGTCTAGGTCAAATACAGTCGTTACAAAAGATGGTTTTATGATGTCGTTGAAACATGATACATGTATGATGTACATCAAATATGAGCCGTTCCAAGAGAAAAGCAACATTATGGACTCTGTGCAATGTATCGACCCAGGCTAATCCGGGCCGATACATTCCATCTCAGCGATAGAGGTATAGAGTTCTTAGCAACTCTGACATATTGATGTCTTCGTTCAGGTATGCAATAACTGCATCTTGTACAAACTCTAGGTTCGGCCTGCTCGAACGAGACCATCGATAGAATTATAGATGTGTTTATATGTATATAGACTGCATGAACCACAAATTGATAAGAATGCATGAACTTCCGTACATAGACATTACCTTTATATATAGTAACATATAAGCCCAAGAGGACGCGTGTTTTTCCAACAAACAACTTTGTATTATGTTTTATTATATGTTATACTCATGCTACTTTAATCATGAAAATATTTACTTACTTACTTACTTATAGAGAAATTATTCCTGAAACAGGTAAAACAGGGGGCGTAAAGTGTCTTACAACGTTAGGCTGCGCGGCATGCTTAGGCTGATCCGAATCTACGCTGAGTCCACAATGTTGGTTTTCTCGTAATTAGACTCATATGATAATTTGACGACATTCGAACGCAATTCATAATTTTATTTTCACGTGGAAAATGTGTGGTTTTATCATTGATTTCTTTTGTAAAGCTGTACCATGTCCTTTTTCTGTCTTAAACGTTGCAGCGTTACGTCACTTTGCCGCTGGGAACAAGTGGGAAATTGACATCCCACTCGAGGTATTAATTTCCCGACGGACCTCGCAGTTAAATAAAAAGCGACATAGTATGCCCTGCGTGCAACATACATGTAGACCTACCTTGGCATTTGTGTAGCTGTGAGAGGTGCCGGTTGTACCAAATAAATAGCAGGATCCTCGAAAGGCTTCCCATCCGGATGGACATGTGTATCTATCTGTAATTATTAGGAACAAAAAATTACGACAAGATTGATAACCTCCCCTTATCTATCGCTATCGCATATAGGTCACATGACACCACTTGAATTCCTTCTTTGTTTCCATGTAAATTTACCAGTTGTAACCCAGAGTTGTCCTTTATTCTAAACAGTTTACAGGTGAAACACCCTATATACAAGAAAGAATTCATGCCGCGGAAGATATTAACCGCTATTTTGAACAGAATCGTGCCAGGCCCAATCTGGGTTTTCTAAAACTCTCTTTTCACTTTCACACAAGGTCAAAATACCAAAATCATCAAATCAAACTCATGTCATATATTCAATGCATTCTGTTGGATGTAAACACGTATTTCTACGCAAACGAAGGTATTTTAAGGGACTATTTGACACTAGATCGGCATTTGACCTATATAGTAAATTAGTTAATATACAATACAACTGATTTTCGTAAATTATACCCTTACTTTACATTTTGATGATTGAAATCATTACATCAATAATGTATCAAAGTAGGTTTAGAGTTTCAAAAGGTTATTGGCAGAAGGGGCAGGTTACTCCAGACTAGCATTAAGGACACGCTGGTGTCAGTATACATTGACTAGTACAATTGGTAACTTACCCAGGTAACGCCTTGATAAAACTGAAAAAGAAATGCCATTTAAACAAACAAATTCATTGGAGAAATAAACGTCGTCTTTGACGTACATGCTAAACCATAGAATTCTGCTGACACTGCACTGGTCATCTGTTCATTTTTATCCCATGTAGAATTGTAAAGCTGACACGTCAATGTGTTTGATACATAGACAAAACCCGAACAATCTGCATCTCTGTTGCAAATTCGAGCACATTGCAATGAGTTCGGTGACGTCACATCCGTTGTATAACCACCGGAAGTTGGAATGACATCATCAAATAGTTTGTTTGCCAACCATCCTGTCAGTTGCACGTTGCAGTCAACGCGGTCTGAAATACAATATAGATTAAGTTAGTTTAAACTACAAGCAGATTTTGCGAAAACAAAGCATGGTTCAGTTTTTTTTTATTTCCTGCTAAAACTGAATTCGTGACGCTGAAAAGCTTTGGGTATTCTTGCCTTGCTTAAAGTAAAAGTAATGTATCTGTTGAACTCATCCTTGTGCTAGGTTTAACAGACACAACTACTGTACACATATGTTTGTCGTTTGAAGCAATTGTCGGTTTTCACAAAACACACATACATACGTTCATCGGTTTCGAGACATATATTTCTACTTCAATGCCTATTGAACGCAAAAGTATGTTAATTATATCAGCCGTCCCTCGAAAAACCCAATATTGTGGTCTCTGCGTAAAGTATCGACCCGGATCCGCCTAAGCATGCCGCGCAGGGTAACCCGGACAGACACTTTTCACCTCCTGTGGATTTTCTGTTTCAGGAGTCTTTACTCTATACCTATATGCCCTTGATGCGGGATGTATCGGCCCGGATTAGCCTGCGCGAACTGCGCAGGCTGATCTGAGTCGATACATTACGCAGAGGCCATACTGTTGGGATTCTTTTGCGGGACGGCTCATATTAGCTCACTACGGTAATACTAAATATGGTCGAGGCGCAATTGCTTTATATACCGAGATGAATTCATGTCGTGCTTGGCAAAAGAGTAATTCTTAAACAATTAAAAAACCATCAGTTATATCCCTAGGCCGTTGTAAAATCACCCCGGTCACATTTGCACAGAGATTTTTTTTTGCACAATAATAAAGAGTAGGCTTTATCATCCATCACACACATACTGCGGAAGCCATTGTAACAAAGCTTTTTGAGAAAATCAAGATTTGATTTCTGATAAATACATATCCGGATAATGTTCCCTTAATATAGTAATATGTAACTATTTATCACTTTAACTATGACATTTCAGTTGAAACAATTTTCTGTGGCTAGAATATAACAATACAAATAGAAGAACCAAAATGTTTCAAAACCAATACTTCCGTCGATTACCAGCAAAAACAGCTATTTTCAAATTCAGCTTCATCCCAAACACTGTAAAGGTTTGGAATATCTTACCACCGGACTTAATCCTAAAAGCACATAACGCGACATAAGTGGTTAAAACATTTGCAGATATTGTAAAGGGGGAGGGGAGGGTGCAAACTATACGCGGTGTAAAAATGTCAGCAGATATTACACCGTATACATATTAAGATCAAGATTAAGAAGATCTCTTTGTGGAAGACAGTGGTGCAGTGGTAGAACCAAAGGTCCCGTACGTGTGTGAATGAGCTGGTCTTTGTGGAAGACAGTGGTGCAGTGGTAGAACCAAAGGTCCCGTACGTGTGTGGATGAGCTGGTCTTTGTGGAAGACAGTGGTGCAGTGGTAGAACCAAAGGTCCCGTACGTGTGTGGATGAGCGGGTCTTTGTGGAAGACAGTGGTGCAGTGGTAGAACCAAAGGTCCCGTACGTGTGTGGATGAGCGGGTCTTTGTGGAAGACAGTGGTGCAGTGGTAGAACCAAAGGTCCCGTACGTGTGTGGATGAGCGGGTCTTTGTGGAAGACAGTGGTGCAGTGGTAGAACCAAAGGTCCCGTACGTGTGTGGATGAGCTGGTATTTGTGGAAGACAGTGGTGCAGTGGTAGAACCAAAGGTCCCGTACGTGTGTGAATGAGCTGGTCTTTGTGGAAGACAGTGGTGCAGTGGTAGAACCAAAGGTCCCGTACGTGTGTGGATGAGCTGGTCTTTGTGGAAGACAGTGGTGCAGTGGTAGAACCAAAGGTCCCGTACGTGTGTGAATGAGCTGGTCTTTGTGGAAGACAGTGGTGCAGTGGTAGAACCAAAGGTCCCGTACGTGTGTGGATGAGCTGGTCTTTGTGGAAGACAGTGGTGCAGTGGTAGAACCAAAGGTCCCGTACGTGTGTGAATGAGCTGGTCTTTTCATTTGGATCTCTCCACACAAACGGTAATAGTGGTTAAGACCTCCCAGTATGCAGACATCGAGCTTGATTAATATAAGCTGAAAGATTGTTTTGCAATCGATGTTAAGTTTTAACTAAGTTAATGATAGTGTTCAATGTTGACGTTATATTGATTAGAGAATGCCAACATCTCAAGGAAGTAACATAACGAGACTTGTCTGTCGGTTTGGGTTTTTATTGCCTTTTAAGTTTGGCATCAACACATTGTTGTGGTAAAATAATATTAGTATAAGTTGTAGTAATAGATGTAATACAAGTAGTAGTAGCAGTAGCTGTAGTAGTAAAAGTGATAGTAGTAGTAGCAATATTAGTAGAAGTACAAGTAGTATAAGTAATAGTTGTAGTAAAATCTTGTTTCCCAATCGATGTAAAATAAATAAGTTTAAACTAATAGTTGTAGTAGTAGGAGTAGTAGTAGTAGTAGTAGTAGTTGCAGTAATAGTAGAAGTAGTAGTACTATTCATTTATTCATTCTCTTTATTTCCTCCGTTCGGAGATTAATTAAATACATTCATTATATCAACTGTTAACAACAAGTAATTGGACTAGTTTCTATACATAAAATGATATGGAAATTGTAAATCAATCTTTACATAATAGTACTCAGATTGTAAATAGTCACAATATGTATATATGCATATATTTACACACACACACACATATATACACATACATATACATATACATATTTATAGTAGTAATAATAGTAGTAGTAGTAGTAGTAGTAAAAATATCATATGTATGCATAGGTCATCAATGATGACACAGACAACATCAAGACCACAATTCATGTGACGCACCTTAACCCTTTCCCACATACAACAAATCTGCAGCAGACGACTTATCTGATCAAAAATATGGAAAATCTCTATTATTGTAGGAATAATTACTGAAAAAAAGTTAAAACTTTGTGGCAAAAGGAGATATTGCTCGTTTTGAGCAATTTCACTTTTTGTCACAATGTTTTATAAAGTCGTCTGCTGCAGATGCCTCAACATGCGTCTACAGTTGGAAAGGATTAAATACAGTTATATATGTACACGATAGGAAATACAAATCTTGTATTGCAGTCTTGAAAAAAACAAACACGATTTATATAGTTCACCCTAAAATACATTGAAATAAATAACTTACAGAACAAAACGAAACCCCCAAAAAGATGCAGAAGCGTTCGTAAATTGTCCATGCCTTATTTCTGGAATATGTTCAACAATGTCTAACAAATGCTTTCTATATCTTATGACAGAACATTTATCAAACGGAAAGAAACTACATCGAGTGGTAATTTATAGAACAATGTACAATGGCGAGCCTTTTATATTTGGGTAGCTACTAGCAGGGGCGTAGCTTGGCTATTATCAATGTGTGGGCCGTCTCGTGAGAAAATCAACATTGTGGAATCTGCATAAAGTATCGACCCGGTTCAGCCTAAGCATGCCACACAGGCGTACCCGGATATACACTTTTCGCCTCCTGTGGATTTTGTGTTTCAGGAATCACTTCTCTATCTATCCCCCTTAGACGGAATGTGTCGGCCGGATCAGTCTGCGCGGACAACGCAGGCTGGTCTGGTCGATACATTACGCAGATGTGTATCGCCGCAGCTGCATTTTGGGGCATTTTTAGAAAAAATGTGTAAGCACGTGCCTACAGTGCCTAAAGGGAGCTACGCCCATGAATAGTCTGATATTATCTGTTTTACAATGAATACTAGATTACACAAACAGAAAGACAAAGAAAATCCAGTCAAAACGTGCTGATGAATTGACAATTCGGTAAATGATACTGTTAGTTTTGACAAAGTGTTTTGTTCTTCTGTGTAAATAGTTCAACAAGAACTGTCAAACAATGTATTATTGTTTGCCAATGTATGATGAGAGGATACAGGAAACCAATTTAAAAGGCCGCCATGTTTTCCACCGTGACCGCCGATACTGGATATCGAGCCGACCACTCGGCCACTCGGCCACTCGGCCACTCGGCCACTCGGCCACTCGGCCACGGCGAATTAATGTGCATGTCCCCACTCTAGAGCATTGTTGTACATGGTGAACTGTATAGGCTAATAGTGAGCGTGAAAACAAGTACAGTTAGAAATGTATATGAGCAACAGTGTTGACACTGCGTTAAGTATCGAAACCGGATCAGCCTTAGCATGCCGCGCAGATACCGGACCTTAGCAACCCGGACAGATACTTTTCGCCTTCTATGAATTTTCTGTTTCAGAAATCATTACTCTATACCTTTATCCCGGACTGCGCAGGCTGATCTGGGTCGATACATTACGCAGAGTCCATAATGTTGGTATTCTCGTGGAATGGCTCATATATATACATAGTAGTAGTAATAGTTTTATATTTTATTTAAGTGACACGTAATACAAGTTATACATACAATATAATAATACAACAGTATAACATTCACATTTGTTAGTAATAATTGTACATATTGGGCGTATTACCCAGCCATACAAATGGCTTATGAGTCACTAGACATCAATCAATATAAGTACTAATAAGAAGTGTTAATAAATGATAATAATATGATATTATGAATAGTTATTAAACATGATTAAATGGAGTAAACTATTTCAGATCTTTTTAAATAACAATTTTGTATATATATAGCAGATTTCTTAATAAGTCTTTTATCTGTCAACATGTATTTCAGTCGTTGGGCAAATGACACATCTAAAAAGTCTGGCAAAATTCTAGTTGCATAATTATAAAATAAAAGTCTCAAGTGAGAGTATTTTATACATTGAAACAGGAAATGATACTCTGTTTCCACCACTTTTGGTAAATTACATATCTCACAGAGTCTTTCATATTTAGTGGTATAAGGGTTTCATTCGCCTCTGCAGCAGACGACTTTTGACATTATTGTAACAAAAGGAGAAATGCTAAGATTGAGCAATTTCTGCGTATGCCACAATAATTTAAAGTCTATTCGATAGTTAAACATTAATTCATAGAGATCTTTCATATTTGTGTCTAGATGCTTTTAAAGTAGCAGAATGTATGTATGGTGTCAAGGGTTGATGCCGGAAAGGACACTATGTGCTTATCCATTCATTATTTACTAAGCATTTGATAGTCCATTTTCAATGTGTACATGTTAATGTATTTACACAGTCAGTCCGCTTTTAGTTTTACGCTTTGTGTCTAATAGTGTCCGTCATCAATATAAGAGCCGTTCCGCGAGAAAACAAACATTGTGGAATCTGTGTTAAGTATCGACCGGGTCAGCCTAAGAATACCGCGCAGGCTTACCCGGATAAACACTTTTCGCCACCTGTTCAGGAATCATTACCCTATACCTCTATCCTCCTGAGACGGAATATTTTGGCCCGGATCAGGCTGCTCGGACTGCGCAGGTTGATCTGGGGCGATACATCACTCAGAGGCCATAATGTTGATTTTCTCGAGAGACGGCTCATAGGTATTATTGATTTGGAGCTTGAACTCTTTTCAACTTGATTAACCCAATACCTGATATGTCATTACCCCCCCCCCCCCCCCCCCCCCCCTTTCCCACAAACATGCAACCTGCGGCAGCCTTATAAGAACATGTGCCGCGACATGGCGAAACGCAACCTAATGCACCACAGAGACAGTTTGGGATGTTTTGTCCGTGTATGCCTCATTGGGCCGCCTAATTTCATCTATCTTGAACAATAGGCACGCCAGTTCGAGTGTGGGAGTCATCCTGTCTGTCCAAATCCGGCTATAACTTGCTCAATATCCCAATAACCATGGGACATGGCAGCCAGCTACCACAATCCGTCTGAACAACATTTAGTGCGACTTGGAGTCAGTATTGAGCTCATTTCACCTGACACATGTCACGTTGCCGGTTAAAATCTCTAATTCGAACAGTTCGACAAAGTCTCGACTTCGCTACCGTCCTGTCCAGACAGAGAGTTGACGACCCGACAGGTGTCAGCGCCTAACACGGAGTGGGTAGCCGGCTGCCAAGTCCATCGGAAGTTGGGATTTTGGGAAAGTCAACAGAACAACTCCTCCTGTATATTGCTCGAGTTACAGACTGAAGCCGGAACCCTGGTACGTGTCAGGGGAACAATGGCTTCACGTCGCACTAGTCGCCATTTTGCCTCGTCTCCGGAGTCGGTTGCAAATCTGAGTTACATACTTAAGCCGGAAAGGGGAAAGCAGCAAACACTTACTTCAAGTCGCCATTCTGCCGCGTCTCCGCAGCTGGCTACAAAACCCAGTCAAAGGAATCCGCATTGGATAGTGTTTTGGACTTGGAACCAGGTGTCCCAGGTTGGATCCTCAGTCACGGAGATCATGGTGGTTTATCATTGGACAAGGCACATTTCACAAATGCCAGACTGTTTTCACTTTTGTTGATTAGTTAATAAATACATATTTCTGCCTGAAGGGGAATAGAGGGGATAAATTTAAGTTTTTTCGTGACTGCTTGGACAAAGGGTTCCGTACTAAAGTTACCCTTTCCCACATATAGATGTTTAGTCATATGACAAGTTGGTTGGTTGGTTGGTATGGTTGTTACTTTGCAGTATGAACCAACTAAACACTGTTAATTAGCAAATTTCCTATAAACAGACGACTGGTGGCGACCTTTCGAGAACATTGCAGCAAAATTGAAAGGGCGGCTAATGAGTAGTCATGGATTCAGAAGTGTGTCTAGGATTCGATCCTCAGTCGAACTAGTCATGGTGAAGTGCCCTTATACTGGCAGTGGTTTGTTTGCCCAGCGCTCATCAACAAGAGAACAGCTGCCGTGAAATGACTAAAATGAGTAAAATAATATTTTCTTGAGAACTGAGTAACATAAAAAAAAACCACAAAAAAAGACATTTGAAAACATACCGAGTAATGACTGCTTTTGCCTCAATGTTTAAACCTTTATATATAGAGGTTAATTTAAACCTAAACCTTTCCTTTACCACATGCAGACAACTTCTGACGACACTGAAAAGAAAACATCGTGGCCGAGGTGGTAATTTCGTGGACTTGGAACCGGGTCTCCCGGGTTTGATCCTCAGTCACGGCGGACATGGTGGAGTGCCCTTGTACAATTCATATCTCACGAATGAGTGAACTGTCTTCCCGTTATATCACTGAACTAATGTTGAACACGGCTAAACAGAACAAACAAAACGCCTTTTGAAAGCATGATGCGATGAGCAATTGCTACTTTTGCCACACCGTTTTGAACTCTATTGATTAGTTCTCTTTACAAAATTCTGCATACAAGGAAAGAAAGGGGTTACATTAAAGTTCTGACTGAACTGTTAGGACAAAGGCTTCTGCGCTATAGCAAGTGTGAAATGCCAGAGAAAATTCTGTTAACCCTTTCCCACATATATGTTTTATGCAACTCTCAACAATTATTTAGTCATATGACTGGTTTGTTGGTTGGTTGGTATGGTTGTTGCCTTGTAGTATCAACCAACTAAACAATGTTAATTAACCCTTTCCCACATACAGATGCCTGCTGACGACCCTAACCCTTTTAAGAGTATACAGTCTGTTTGGAATTATTTGAGACACAAAATTGCAATATCTGCAAATTGAAAGTATTTCGAATGATTGTTATTATAAGGAAAATTAGGTCGTTGAGTGGAGTCTTTTCTATGTAAACAATGTTTTCATAAATCCACTGTCTGTCTGCATATATTGTAACCCTTTCCCATCCCATATACAGACGCTTTCTGCAGGATACGACTTTTGCAAACTATGTGGCACAAGAAGAAATAACGTCAACTGTCACAATGTTTTCAACTCTATCTTTAAACTAAACTTATAATCAAAGGGATTTTCTCCACATTATTTCAAAGTGTCGTTACTTCAGATGTGTAAGTTACATGTTACTCGTACATCAACAGACTGTTAGATTTGAGGTGGGAGAGTCGATAGACGAAGCTCATATACAGTCCAACCTGTGTATTAAGACCATCCGTGGGAAGAGAACAATCTGTTCTTTGTCCACAGGTGGTCTTTAATCACATGATCGTTTATGCAAAACACGAGTAATTGGGGAATTCCAACTGATTGTGATTAAACGGAAAACAGGTCGTTGAGGGGAGTTTGTTCTATGTTAAAGTTGTGGCACAAGGAGAAATTACTTCAACTGCCACAATGATTTCAACTTTATTTTTGAAATTATATTTAAAAAGAATTTCAAAATGTGTCTCCACACTATTTCAAAATCGTCTAATACAGATTTGTAACGTACATGTTAATAGTACTAGGACTTGTGGTGGGAGTGGTTTTATTTTCATAGAATAACGGAAATACAGTGAGGGTACAAGTCGCTAGACGAGGCTATTATACAGTCCAACCTGTGTTTAAATACCATCCATGGGAATACAACAATCTAGTCTTTGTTCACAGGTGGTCTTTAATTACAGGGTCATTTATGCAGGGAATGAGTAATTGGAAATTTACAAGTGTGGTTGATATAGACAGGGAATTGCTAAACAAAGGTGGTCTTTAGCACATGTTTGACTGTATGCACGTATCATTAGTATATCCGGGAACCTGTGTATACAGACCATCGATTGGGATACAGCAATCCGGTCTTTATTTACAGGTGGTCTTGACAGGGAACTTATTTTATAATTGAGTGCATGAGAACAGATACACGTTTATCAAAATATACACATGCTGAAGGGTAAAGGTCCAGATCAACTGGTCCACCTGCTCCGTCTAATCAAAACTTACACATGCTAAAGGGTATATGTCCAGATCATCCTGTCTACCTACTCCGTCTTATAAAAATCCACACATGAAGGGCAAAGGTCAAGATCATCTTGTCTACCTGCTCCGTCTTATCAAAATATACACATGCTGAAGGGTAAAGGTCCAGATCGTCTTGTATACCTGCTCCGTCTTATTAAAATCTACACATGCTGAAGTGTAAAAATCCAGATCATCTGGTCCACCTGCTCCGTCTTATCAAAATATACACATGTTGAAGGGTAAAGGTCCAGATCATCTTGTATACCTGCTCCGTCTTAACAAAGTATACACATGCTGAAGGGTAAAGGTCCAGATCATCTGGTCCACCTGCTCCGTCTTATCAAAATATACACATGCTGAAGGGTAAAGGTCCAGATCATCTTGTATACCTACTCCGTCTTATCAAAGTATACACATGCTGAAGCATAAAGGTCCGGATCATCTTGTCTACCTGCTCAGTCTTATCAAAATATACACATGCTGAAGGGTAAAGGTCCAGATCGTCTTGTCCACCAGCTCCGTGTTATCAAATTATACACATGCTGAAGGGTAAAGGTCCAGATCATTTTGTCTACCTGATCCGTCTTATCAAAATATACACATGATGAAGGGTAAAGGTCCAGATCATCTTGTCTACCTGATCCGTCTGATAAAAATCTAAACATGCTGAAGGGTATAGGTCCAGATCATGTTGTCTACATGATTCGTCTTATCAAAGTATACACATGCTGAAGGTCCAGATAATCTGGTCAACCTGCTCCGTCTTATCAATATATACACATGCTGAAGGGTAAAGCTCCAGATCATCTTGTCTACCTGCTCCGTCTTATCAATATATACACATGCTGAAGGGTATAGGTCCAGATCATCTTGTCCATCTGCTCCGTCTTATCAATATATACACATGCTGAAAGGTAAAGGTCCAGATCATCGTGTCCACATGATCTGTCTTATCAATATATACACTTGCTGAAAGGTAAAGGTCCAGACCATCTTGTCTACCTGATCTGTCTTATCAATATATACACATGCTGAAGGGTAAAGGTCCAGATCATCTTGTCCACCTGCTCAATCTTATCAAAATATACATATGCTGAAGGCTAAAGGTCCAGATCATCTTGTCCACCTGCTCCGTCTTATCAAAATATACACATGCTGAAGGGTGAATGACCAGATCATCTTGTCCACCTGCTCCGTCTTATCAATATATACACATGCTGAAAGGTAAAGGTCCAGATCATCGTGTCCACATGATCTGTCTTATCAATATATACACATGCTGAAAGGTAAAGGTCCAGATCATCTTGTCTACCTGATCTGTCTTATCAATATATACACATGCTGAAGGGTAAAGGTCCAGATCATCTTGTCCACCTGCTCAATCTTATCAAAATATACATATGCTGAAGGCTAAAGGTCCAGATCATCTTGTCCACCTGCTCCGTCTTATCAAAATATACATATGCTGAAGGGTGAATGACCAGATCATCTTGTCCACCTGCTCCGTCTTATCAATATATACACATGCTGAAAGGTAAAGGTCCAGATCATCGTGTCCACATGATCTGTCTTATCAAAATATACACATGATGAAGGGTAAAGGTCCAGATCATCTTGTCTACCTGATCCGTCTGATAAAAATCTAAACATGCTGAAGGGTTTAGGTCCAGATCATGTTGTCTACCTGATCCGTCTTATCAAAGTATACACATGCTGAAGGTCCAGATAATCTGGTCCACCTGCTCCGTCTTATCAATATATACACATGCTGAAGGGTAAAGCTCCAGATCATCTTGTCTACCTGCTCCGTCTTATCAATATATACACATGCTGAAGGTTAAAGGTCCAGATCATGTTGTCCACCTGCTCCGTCTTATCAATATATACACATGCTGAAGGGTATAGGTCCAGATCATCTTGTCCATCTGCTCCGTCTTATCAATATATACACATGCTGAAAGGTAAAGGTCCAGATCATCGTGTCCACATGATCTGTCTTATCAATATATACACATGCTGAAAGGTAAAGGTCCAGACCATCTTGTCTACCTGATCTGTCTTATCAATATATACACATGCTGAAGGGTAAAGGTCCAGATCATCTTGTCCACCTGCTCAATCTTATCAAAATATACATATGCTGAAGGCTAAAGGTCCAGATCATCTTGTCCACCTGCTCCGTCTTATCAAAATCTACACATGCTGAAGGGTGAATGACCAGATCATCTTGTCCACCTGCTCCGTCTTATCAATATATACACATGCTGAAAGGTAAAGGTCCAGATCATCGTGTCCGCATGATCTGTCTTATCAATATATACACATGCTGAAAGGTAAAGGTCCAGATCATCTTGTCTACCTGCTCAATCTTATCAAAATATACATATGCTGAAGGCTAAAGGTCCAGATCATCTTGTCCACCTGCTCCGTCTTATCAAAATATACATATGCTGAAGGGTGAATGACCAGATCATCTTGTCCACCTGCTCCGTCTTATCAATATATACACATGCTGAAAGGTAAAGGTCCAGATCATCGTGTCCACATGATCTGTCTTATCAATATATACACATGCTGAAAGGTAAAGGTCCAGATCATCTTGTCTACCTGATCTGTCTTATCAATATATACACATGCTGAAAGGTAAAGGTCCAGATCATCGTGTCCACATGATCTGTCTTATCAATATATACACATGCTGAAAGGTAAAGGTACAGATCATCTTGTCTACCTGATCTGTCTTATCAATATATACACATGCTGAAGGGTAAAGGTCCAGATCATCTTGTCCACCTGCTCAATCTTATCAAAATATACATATACTGAAGGCTAAAGGTCCAGATCATCTTGTCCACCTGCTCCGTCTTATCAAAATATACATATGCTGAAGGGTAAAGGTCCAGATCATCTTGTCCACCTGCTCCGTCTTATCAAAATATACATATGCTGAAGGGTAAAGGTCCAGATCATCTTGTCCACCTGCTCCGTCTTATCAAAATATACATATGCTGAAGGGTAAAGGTCCAGATCATCTTGTCCACCTGCTCCATTTTATCAAAATATACACATGCTGAAGGGTGAATGACCAGATCAATTCACGTCAACAGACTGTTTGACTTGTGGTAGTATAGGTTCCATTGTCATGGATCCCGTTACGGTAATGCAAGGAGAGTACAAGTCGCTAGACGAGGCTCATATACAGTCCAACCTGTGTTTAAAGACAGCCCGTTGGAATTCAACAATCCGATCTTTGTTCACAAGTGACCTACGAGTAAAAACAAGGTTCGATTTGTCTGTATAGTACGATGTCTACCTTCAGCAGTATTACTTTCCCACTCATTTACATAATAATGATTAATTTTGTTTAAAAACAGCTTTTTCCACGATGACTTACTAGGAAACTTCCCACTTTCTATGTAAACATCAACAATGTACCCTAGATCGAATCAGTGCAAAATCGTAAAAATGTCAACAACGAATCAAATTGTCGATGTACCTGACATATAGGAACAAAGGCGATTTAAAAACATGGTTTTAGCAGCTGAGTCATTAACCAGTGTACAAACCTGCCCAAATAAGTTTAGTTTCCTCTTTTCTATTTCAGATTCGATTGGCAGGCATGAAACGAGACCCAGTACAAAGTTTGTCCCGGAAGCTTAAGTGCATGCCCTGAATATGTTTCAAACACAGGCGGTTAAGAACGCTCTAAAAGTATCATATCATTGTTTGAAAAAGGAATCAATTCAGTCCCAAAAAGTGCGTTTGGAAGAACAACTTCTTTATATATCTTCTTACTAGTGATTGGGTTAAATCCATTGACAATTTAACCCATCCTTGCTGTTGCCGAAAAAAGTTCGACGTAACTTTTTGGAGGAATTTTGGACTATGGACTCTGAATCACAATTTGTATTGCTTAATATCCCCAAATGAAAAATTTCTGTGGTTTCGTTGATATCATAATTTCCCATGTACCAGGTTCTGCTGCTTTTTCTGAATGCATTTTTTGATTCGTTAAAAACTACTAACACACAGTTATCGGAATTTCTGCATGAATACGAATAATAAATACGGATCATGGAGTGTAGTGCCCTTGGCGACAAAGTAAGAAGAGTCATATCGTCTGCAAGGTGAGCAAACGTCATAATTGCTTACCCTAAATTACTTTTTGACAAGGAGTTAATTAATTCATTGATGTAGCGCAGATATAAAAATGTGGACCAGAACCCCACCCTGTCTTGTTCTTTGAAAAACTGGGAACCAGTCTGAGTAGTGACCAGCGTGTAAATCTCGGCTATACATTTCTTTGTGCATGGATATAACAGTTTCAAGAAGAGTAATGTTAACACCTAATTCATGTAACTTATATATTAGCCTATCATGCCAAACTCTGTCAAAAGCTTGACGAGCATCGTCAAAACATGTATATAGTTTACTGTTCCTTTCGCGACAAAATGAATGCTCTCTTTTACTATAAGTGACGTCATCATACTGCTTTTTTCTGAAATCCACCTTGTAATGGATGGAGAGAGGCTTTATAATACAGATTTCAATCTCTTTAACAAAATACTTTCATAAATCTTTAAGATTGAAGAAGATAATGTAATGGCAAGATAGTGTTTGGGTAAATATTTGCGCTTTCCGTTACATTTGTGACATGGCATGCTATGATTGTACCGTATGTTAAACTTACAGGTATATAGCAGAACCATTAGATTAAATTAAACAACAGCGTTAAGTAGTGATGTAACATTGTACCACCGTAAATAATGTGTTCATTATAAACGTTATCTGGACCACATATTTTACAACACATTAATCGCTGCCCAAATCATGTAATGAAATCTCATCCTATGTATGAATTAAAGGGTTACCTATATGATGTAAAGGGTTAAAATACATGTAGGCAGACCGTGGATTCATGAAAACATTGACTCCTTTAAACGAGCTATATTTCTTCCTTATAATCACAATCATTCGAAATATTTCTTCCAATGTGCAGGTATTGTATTTCTTTGTCTTAAATGTTTACGAAACAGACAGTATACAATATACTATACTGAATCAGTTAAATATTTAAAAAGGGTTGGGGTCGTCAGCGGGAAAGGGTTAAGGGGTTGGTTCACACTGCAAGGTAAAACAATACCAACCAACCAGTCATATGACCAAATAATTGTTTAAAGTGGCATAAAACATATGTATGTGGGAAAGGGTTAATAGGATTTTCTTTGGCATTTCACACTTGCTGAAGCGCAGAACCCTTTGGCCAATCAGTCCAGTTAGAACTTTGATGTAACCCCTTTCTTTCCATGTATGCAGAAATCTGTAAAAAGAACTACATGTAATCAATAGAGTTAGAGTTTCTTTCCCTTTATGCACTATCTATACAAATAACTAATCAATCGATTTCAATTCAGGAGTTGGGGTCAATTAATTTTCAAAAGACCAACAAGAAATTGTTATCTTGGAAACCTTTCATTCTGGCCTGATGCATCATATCTGTCATGGTTGAGAATTTTTTAGATAAATATTCTTCTGCATCTCCTCTTAAACGCACAATTCTACCTACCTTCAGTGCTTTGATTTCCTATTTTTTCAAGTAGTAATAGTATATCAAATGCAGATGTATCAAAAAGTAGCCTATATTTTGAGTGATCCTTAACCCTTTGCAGCAGACGGCTTTTTGAAAACATAGTGACAAAAGAACAAACGAGCAATTTCTCCTTTTGCCACAATGTTTTCCACTTTTAGTCATAGGTTATCCAATCAATTATAGAGATTTTCTATTTTTTGACAAAATATGTTCAAAGTCGTCTGCTGCAGAATTGTCGTATGAGGGTTAAAAACGGACTAAGTATATTTTAGAAGTGGTACAGTATATGTACAGCATCGTGGTAAAAATACCAGACTGGTATTTAACAGCCAAGATTGACCGTTTGTTTAATTTATTAAAAGGTTTTAAAGTTTCCGAAAGCCACTCAGAATGCGTCCCCTTCCTCCGTCTCCCCACTTAGGGAGGAGAGGAACGGTCATCAATGGCGAAAGCCGAGCTGGATCAGCCACCAGCAGCTCCCACCCGCTTCGCGCTCAGAAGGGGACGCTGTATCTCGTCCTCGTGGTTTTCGGTCTCGTCAAGTTTATCTGACGACCTTGCGATACATACTATAGAAATGATCCCTAAGAGTATGATCTTAACTAATACCTGGAGAAATTTACTTTATAAATAATTGTTCTATCACTTCACAGTTGGTATACTAATTTGATTATACAGTTTTGTGTTTTATTATATTAATTTATACAACTGTTTTTCGATCATCAATCTGTTTAAAGAACTATAACGATTATTAATGTTAAACTATTAAATATAATAAAAGGAACTGCATTTCATTATTTCATAGAAAACGATCGTTGGGGCAAAGAAGAGAATTACCTCCCTTTATTTGATATATAATCACACGTGGTCGGGATCTTAGTCATGCCGTACTCTTATCTATGGTAAGGATTATTAACCGCATATTTTGTACATCTATGTCTCATTTATATCATATGATAATATTCCTGTCTCTAACGACGTGAGAAATAGTGACATAGGCCTATATAGAATGATCTATTATGCGGACCATCCCTTTCCTACAATATTATAAATTGCACGTGAGCTATAGCAAATCTAAACGTAGATGACTAGATGAGATCTTCTTTCATTAATTCCCATAATGACTATTATTTGAAATGATGTTTAAATTAAATTAGTGTAATGCAACAAAATATTTGTTATGGGATAATTATGATTAGCTGTTAATCTAAAAGATCAGTCAATTATTGATGTTTATTTAGTTATATTTTCAAAGATAATGATTAAGAAATTAGGCAATTTCTGTTATTCTCACAATGTTTTCAATTATATGTAAAAATAAAGATGAAATACTATTTTGCCTAGATGTATTAAAAAAGAAGTGACCTTTAGATACGTGATCATATAAGATGTTTACAAACCACTCGGTGTTACGGTAATACAGTTTTTGTTTTCGATTGTTTGATTTCCTAGCGCCTATAGTGTCGTTGGAATGCAATTACATACGAGCCAGTGCATGAGAAATGGTACAAGTTTGTTTATTTATTGGATTTTACGGTTTTGAAATGCCCGACGCATATAACCACTCGACCACAGCGGATTCCTTGATTAACACAGTTCACATAATACTTACATACGTTTGTTGGAAGATTGTGTCAGCATGTGTAGATCTTGATAAGACGGAGCAGATGGACAAGATGATCTGAACCTTTACCCTTCAGCATGTGTAGATATTGATAAGACGGATCAGGTAGACAAGATAATCTGAACCTTTACCCTTCAGCATGTGTAGATATTGATAAGACGGATCAGGTAGACAAGATAATCTGAACCTTTACCCTTCAGCATGTGTAGATTTCGATCAGACGGATTAGGTAGACAAGATGATCTGGACCTTTACCCTTCAGCATGTGTATATTTCGATAAGACGGAGCAGGTATACAAGATGATCTGAACCTTTACCCTTCAGCATGTGTATATATTAATGAGACGGAGCAGGTGGACAAGATGATCTGAACCTTTACCCTTCAGCATGTGTAGATTTTGATAAGACGGAGCAGGTAGACAAGATGATCTGGACCTTTACCCTTCAGCATGTGTATATATTGATAAGACGGAGCAGGTGGACAAGATGAGCTGGACCTTTAACCTTCAGCATGTGTATATATTGATAAGACGGAGCAGGTGGACAAGATGATCTGAACCTTTACCCTTCAGCATGTGTAGATTTTGATAAAACGGAGCAGGTAGACAAGATGAGCTGGACCTTTACCCTTCAGCATGTGTATATATTGATAAGACGGAGCAGGTGGACAAGATGAGCTGGACCTTTAACCTTCAGCATGTGTATATATTGATAAGACGGAGTAGGTATACAAGATGATCTGGACCTTTACCCTTCAGCATGTGTATATATTAATAAGACGGAGCAGGTGGACAAGATGAGCTGGACCTTTACCTTTCAGCATATGTAGATTTTGATAAGACGGTGCAGGTGTACAAGATGATCTTGACCTTTACCCTTCAGCATGTGTAGATTTTGATGAGGCAATAAACGTACTCAAAACGAGTAGAGCGTACTGACAACCTACTGCGAACTTTTAGAACTGTGTGGAAACGTGTTGCAAACTTGTTTAGAACTTGTTATTTTGTTTTTATATATTTAGACCGAATAACAACGCACTAAGGACGTCATGCGGTCGAATTGAGTCTGTCTGTGAACGGGATGAACGAGCTACAAACGAACCCGGTCGGTGTGCACACGTACTACCAATTGACGGGATGGTCGCCTGGAAATTTTGAACAGGCTCAAAGTTCTGGAACACCATTCCCGTTCAAACCCGTCCGAGCTCGTCCATGAAGTTCGTAATCAGACCTTAAAACCTTGCTACTACGTCCACTCCCGTTTGCACACAGATTGAGCCCGTTCGGCTACATTTTTCAGAACGTAGTGAGAACGAGTTCGGTGTAAAGGGGGTATAACATAGAACAACTCCCCTCACCGACCTGTTTTCCGTTTAATCACAATCATTTGGAATACTTCTTCCAATTTGCAGATATTGTATTTTTTGTCTCAAATGTTTTTCAAGCAGACTGTATGCAATGTACTATACTTAATCAGTTAACCCTTTCCCCCATACAGACGCTTTCTGACGCCTCTGCAGCAGACAGCTTTTTGAAAACATAGTGACATAGCCACAATGTTTTCCACTTTTAGTCATAGGTTATCCATTTAATTATAGAGATTTTCCATTTTTTGACAAAATATGTTCAAAGTCGTCTGCTGCAGAATTACTGTATGAGGGAAAGGGTTAAACAATTTAAAAGGTCCGGGTCGTCAGCAGGCGCCTGTGTGCGGTTTAATTAACACTGCAAGGCAATAACCATACCAACCAACCAACCAATCATATCACTAAATGATTGTTGAAAGTGGCATTAAACATGTATTTGGGAAAGGGTTAACAGTATTCTCTCTGTTATTTAACACTTTCTGAAGCGCAGGACCCTTTGTCTAATCCGCCCAGTAGGCATATAGAGCGACATATTCAATCTGGCGGCATCCACGACAACTACTTTCTAAAACAGTTTATATTTGTGCAGCATTGCTAAATCGCAAAAAGGAAATGGAATTACACTTTTAAACGACATTTATCTAATCAATACCCAAATAAACTATGCATATGCATTGCTACGCTTTTCTACAGGTTTCAATACTTTGAGACGACCCCCAAAATGTATATTCATATTACAATATCGAATTCGGATTCGGATTCCGATTAAGTTGGAAAAGCCTATTACTCAGTATGTGTTCAAATGTCGTTTTTGGGTGTGTTTTTGGATGTTACGCTGTTTTCAAAAATTTATTATTTTAGTCATTTTACGACAGCTGTTCTCTTGCACATGAGCGCTGGGTTAACAAACCATTGCCAGTCTAAGGGCACTTCACCATGACCGCCGCGACTGACTGGCATTGAACCCTGCTCCGAATCAAAGACAGCTCATTATCAGGCCATTCAATTTGTTCTGCAATGTATTCGAAAGGTCACCATCAGTTGTCTGTATATAGGGTTAACATTGTACAGTGGGTTCATACTGCAAGGCAACAAAAGTACCAACGAACGAACCAACCAACCAACCTGGGTTAACATTACGACTGACTCGCTGGTGTCAGAATAAAAGGAACAGCAGTACCGGTAACCCATCCCGAAGGCGCCGCGATATAACTGTAACACTGTCGAAAGCGACGTGATATAACTGTAACATTGTCGAGAGCGCCGTGATATAACTGTAACATTGTTGAAAGCGCCGTGATATAACTGTAACATTGTCGAAAGCGGCGTGATATAGCTGTTACATTGTCCAAAGAGCCGTGATATAACTGTAACATTGTTGAGAACGCCGTAATATAACTGTAACATTGTCGAAAGCGCCGTGATATAACTGTAACATTGTCGAAAGCGGCGTGATATAGCTGTTACATTGTCAAAAGTGCCGTGATATAACTGTAACATTGTCGAAAGCGGCGTGATATAGCTGTTACATTGTCCAAAGCGCCGTGATATAACTGTAACATTGTCGAGAACGCCGTGATATAGCTGTTACATTGTCAAAAGTGCCGTGATATACCTGTAACATTGTCGAAAGTGGCGTGATATAGCTGTTACATTGTCCAAAGCGCCGTGATATAACTGTAACATTGTCGAGAACGCCGTGATATAACTGTAACATTGTCGAAAGCGCCGTGATATAACTGTAACATTGTTGAAAGCGGCGTGATATAGCTGTAACATTGTTAAAAGCGTCGTGATATACTTGTAACATTGTCGAAAGCGTCGTGATATAGCTGTAACATTGTCAAAAGTGCCGTGATATAACTGTAAACTTGTAAAAAGCGCCGTGATATAGCTGTAACATTGTCGAAAAGGCGTGATATAGCTGTAACATTGTCGAAAGCGCCGTGATATACACTGTAGCTGTAGCATTGTCGAAAGCGGCATGATATAACTGTAACATTGTCGAAAGCGCCGTGATATAACTGTAACATTGTCGAAAGTGCCGTGATATAACTGTAACATTGTCGAAGGATCCGTGATATAACTAACTGTAACATTGTCGAGAACGCCGTGATATAACTGTAACATTGTCGAAAGCGCTGTGATATAACTGTAACATTGTCGAAAGCGCCTTGATATAACTGTAACATTGTTAAAAGCGTCGTGATATACTTGTAACATTGTCGAAAGCGTCGTGATATAGCTGTAACATTGTCAAAAGCGCCGTGATATAACTGTAACATTGTCGAAAGCGCCGTGATATAACTGTAACATTGTCGAAAGATCCGTGATATAACTAACTGTAACATTGTCGAAAGCGACATGATATAACTGTAACATTGTTGAAAGCGCCGTGATATAACTGTAACATTGTCGAAATCGCCGTGATATAACTATAACATTGTCGAAAGCGCTGTGATATAACTGTAACATTGTCGAAAGCGCCGTAATATAACTGTAACATTGTGGAAAGCGCCGTGATATAACTGTAACACTGTGGAAATTGTCAAAACACCGTACAAACTAATCGTTCGGTCCCCGGACTTGCTTCAAAGTCTGTTTTTCTGTCTGTAGCATTTTGAACCATAGCAACAGCGGTTGCTGTATAAAGTCATTTGTTTACGAAATTGTGTAGCGAAACGGTATCTCTTATCGTATCCACAAATTCAAATGAGCAAGAGGAAATTCCACGGTATTTTTAAACGGGAAAACACGGAGCGGACGTTTTTTTAAATGCTTATTTCCTATGAAATAATTAAAAACAAGACCTGTACGACCTTCTACAACATTCCGTTACACATATTTCAACGTATTTTGGATTAATTAGAATAAGTATAAAATATAACGATTTTGGTCCATTATGGTGTTCAGTCCCTTTAACACTATCTCTAGATCTGACTATCTGAGTATTTCCTTTATCCTCATATTATATAGCTTGATAAGTCCAACTGATGTTGATTTTAGATGGCTTTAAGTAAGGTGAACTTTATTATCTTCAAAATGACAACACATAAGAGAAACAACAGTTACCGAGAGTCGACATCTAGTGTGTCAGATATATACCGGTTGATGTTTCCAAAATATGCCTGTCGGTGTGTCCGAGAATTAACATTCGGTGTGTTAGAGATATACCAGTCAGTGTGTCCGAAAATTAATATTCGGTGTATCAGAGATATACAAGTCAGTGTGTCCGATAGTTGACACCCTGTGTGTCTGAGATATACAAGTCAGTGTGTCCGATAGTTGACACCCTGTGTGTCAGATATATAGCAGTCAGTGTGTCTGATAGTTGACACTCGGTGTGTTTGAGATATAGCAGTCGGTGTGTCCGATAGTTGACACCCTGTGTGTCAGAGATATACAAGTCAGTGTGTCCGATAGTTGACAACCTGTGTGTCAGAGATATACCAGTTAGTGTGTCAGAGATATACCAGTCAGTGTGTCCGATAGTTGACACCCTGTGTGTCAGAGATATAGCAGTCAGTGTGTCCGATAGTTGACACCCTGTGTGTCAGAGATATAGCAGTCGGTGTGTCCAATAGTTGACACTCGGTGTGTTTGAGATATAGCAGTCAGTGTGTCCGATAGTTGACACCCGGTGTGTCAGAGATATACAAGTCAGTGTGTCCGATAGTTGACACCCTGTGTGTCAGAGATATAGCAGTCAGTGTGTCCGATAGTTGACACCCTGTGTGTTTGATATATAGCAGTCAGTGTGTCCGATAGTTGACACCGTGTGTGTCAGAGATATAGCAGTCGGTGTGTCCGATAGTTGACACCCTGTGTGTCAGAGATATAGCAGTCAGTGTGTCCGATAGTTGACACCCTGTGTGTCAGAGATATAGCAGTCGGTGTGTCCGATAGTTGACACTCGGTGTGTTTGAGATATAGCAGTCAGTGTGTCCGATAGTTGACACTCGGTGTGTTTGAGATATACAAGTCAGTGTGTCCGATAGTTGACACCCTGTGTGTCAGAGATATACAAGTCAGTGTGTCTGATAGTTGACACCCTGTGTGTCAGAGATATAGCAGTCAGTGTGTCCGATAGTTGACACCTTGTGTGTTTGAGATATATCAGTCAGTGTGTCCGATACTTGACACCCTGTGTGTCAGAGATATAGCAGTCGGTGTGTCCGATAGTTGACACCCTGTGTGTCAGATATATAGCAGTCAGTGTGTCCGATAGTTGACACCCTGTGTGTTTGAGATATAGCAGTCGGTGTGTCCGATAGTTGAAACCCTGTGTGTTTGAGATATACAAGTCAGTGTGTCCGATAGTTGACACCCTGTGTGTCAGAGATATAGCAGTCGGTGTGTCCGATAGTTGACACTCGGTGTGTTTGAGATATAGCAGTCAGTGTGTCCGATAGTTGACACCCTTTGTGCCAGAGATATACAAGTCAGTGTGTCCGATAGTTGACATCCTGTGTGTTTGAGATATAGCAGTCAGTGTGTCCGATAGTTGACACCCTGTGTGTTTGAGATATAGCAGTCGGTGTGTCCGATAGTTGACACCCTGTGTGTTTGAGATATAGCAGTCAGTGTGTCCGATAGTTGACACTCGGTGTGTTTGATATATAGCAGTCAGTGTGTCCGATAGTTGACACCCTGTGTGTCAGAGATATACAAGTCAGTGTGTCCGATAGTTGACACCCTGTGTGTCAGAGATATAGCAGTCGGTGTGTCCGATAGTTGACACCCTGTGTGTTTGAGATATAGCAGTCAGTGTGTCCGATAGTTGACACTCGGTGTGTTTGAGATATACAAGTCAGTGTGTCCGATAGTTGACACCCTGTGTGTCAGAGATATAGCAGTTGGTGTGTCCGGGAATTGACATTCTGACAGTTTTCCTATCACAAACAATGTATACACACATCAAACGTTATTTACATTTTACAAATGCTTCAAAACATAATTTTTGTTTACGAAATGTTTTTGTCAATAATTTTCTATTATCATTACTTACTTTGAAGATGTCATGTTTTATTAAAAGAAAATACTTAAATAGCGCCGTTCGTTTTATAGCTAACACAACTCAATATCGTCATTAGATTGTCTTTTAATATAAATTCTACTTATTCTGAACTCTCGTATCATTTTCATTAGGCAATCAGAACGTTGTTTACTTTTACGATTCATCATATTATTTTTATGAATGAAACGTGTATGTTTTCATAATGCTTCTTGTTGATCCGAAGTGATTTGGCGAATAGTTTGTTTAGTTAACAATAATGCCCACCACTTCGATGTTAGCATTTTACAATTACCTCCAAACTGAAACTTTCTAACATATCGATTCGTTAGTGTTAGGAACGACAAATGTGCGATGTGCGGAGATCCAGTATAGTAATGGCGACCGGTTACTTTTGCGCATGCATAATCGTTATAATTAAGGAAGGGAAACATTTGTTTTAAAAACCTGTTATTTCCGGTTTCATTTTTCATTCGTTTTTAGTTAAATCAGAAAAAAATAAAAGACAAATGGCAAGTCGTGGACGCAACAAAAAGGGTAAAAAAAAAAATCGACGTTAATGACATTCTTCAAAGTTGATAACAGCAGCGAATCTATCGTGACAAGTATTCTGAATGAATATGTTTATTCTGTAACGAACACTAGTTTTTCGAGTGGGTCGAAAGTAAAACTCAGAAAACAATAACAGAATGGAAGAACAAATATTTAGGCTCGATGTAAAATATGCGTATTATATGAGAACAGTCCGGGAACTTTACGACTGACCCTCATATATTCAAAATATGATAGCCCTAGCAAACGTAGTAATGAATGAAAATGCCAACTTGCCCTAAAACTTTAACCGGACGCAGACACCGGGGCGAGTAGTAAAGCTCTCATTATTCTTCGAATAGTCGAGCTAAATATAGATCGTTGTTTATGTAAAGTGCGTCTACATCGCTTTGAGCGAGACGCTTCAGAAATTAGTATAACTGTCGTCTATTTCTTACGAACGTGAAACCATATGTCATATGTCTGTTTTGTTACATAAGCAAAAAAGAACAACATTTTTTAGTGATCTAGTCTAAGGGATATGTGCAGAGATAATTTGTTCTGTGATATTTTGATTTCTTTTGTATTGTTAATGTCATTAATAATTACGCATGGGTATTGCCTTATGTTTAGATAATGAAAAGACATATAGGAATTTCAATTGAATATTTTTCCTTTTCTTTAGTGGTCACAGTTGCATGATATTTTCCCCCATGAATCTAGTATATACGGTACCTATGGTGCATTGCTTTTATATTGTGTATGTATGCACCTTTTCAGATCATCTGGACATGACGGATCAAGGTGATCTATTGGGAACACAATCTGTCATTGTCCGATGTTAATTTTTGGCTCCAAACAACAATGATGTTCCTATGTTCATTTAATACAGATCTGCCATGGCAACTAACAGGCAAAACCTTTGAAACTGTTCTTGTCAGAAACTACTGGCCCAGTTTTGAAACATCTTCACAGTTTGCTTAATATGTTGGGATTCATTAAAATATGGATGTCAGGAGTATTTCCGTATATCGCTATTATTCCTTGGATGGTCCCCTTTCAAATGTATGCCAAGAGTTGGATTGTAATGAATGCATAACTTTGTTGCTATGGGAAATATCGCAAAAAAGGAAATGCAAAGTGTCTTTTCGGAAACTACTGGTACATTGTAAATTTCGCCGAAATGTTCCTTCTTTGTTCATCTAACAAGCTTGCTCAAGCTGGTGCAAATTCTCCAAAAACAATACTGTGGAGTTGGGGTTGGTTTCTCCCAGTACAATAGTGCTAGAGAAAATTCATAATGTCTGAAAACAGTAACTGCTTTCAAGATAATTTGGCACAAATGCTCTTTTGTTTGACCCTCAGTTGAGTATGTTCTAGCAGTTGCTATTGTCAGGGGGTCCAAGCATGGTTCCTTCCGACTTTCGACAAGTGTATGCTTATGTGCTCTCATGTGCTTCTCTTGTATTAATTCGTTCCCTTTGTGCTGTTAATAGTTATCAATAATTGTTTATGTTCAGTATAGCCATACTCAAACACTTTCTCCTAGTCCATGGTTTAAGGAATTATTTTCCATCATTACCAGTTCAGTTTATTGCATGGGTGCAGATTTTTAATTTTCTATTTAATCATCATGAAACTTTGTCATACTATTTGTTTCTCGTGAACTTTGGGCCTCGTTCAAAACTTTTCAATTTGCTCAAACAAGGTCATTTGTCAAAGTATTATAATGGTTCATGGAGACTAGATGACCATGATGCACTTTTTACACAAATTCTACATTACCATGTGCTCCATAAATACAGATTTTCCCAATCTCTTACCAGCACGCTACTAAAAATGGTCTACTTAGTGTTCAGAATGCTATTTCCTTTCTGAACTCATACTCCACTATTTTCTATTCTGTCCGTAAAGGTGGACCTTGATGCTTTCAATGTGTAACACATGCTTATTGAGTGCAGCATATTGATCAAAAACCACTGGCTGCAAGTTGAAAAAACTTGGCATGGATGTTCCTTATATGGCCCCACTTTTACAGTTGTTCACTATTAAATTCTTCTTGTCAGAAACTACTGGCCCAGCCGAATTTCAAAATAGTTTCTCTGAAATGTTCCTTGACTGAACCTCTCTAAACCTCCACCAAGTTTGCTCAAGTGGGTGCAATTTGTAAAACACACAGAAACTATTTGAAACTTCAAAATGCTTCTGCCTAAACCTGCTGTCAAATTTTCCTTTGATTCTGCATGTCTTTAATTTGTATACTTGTGAGCTTTTGCAATCAAGTGAGCAATATAGAAACACAAGGACCTTTCCAATTGCCAGTTTCATAATATGTTTTTTATATGATCTTTCAACTTCTGAACAATAAGTACATACATATAAATATAAGCTGCACTATTTATTTCCTTTCACATTTTTCCTACTTCTCCAACCCCCTGCAGCCCCAGGCCGCAGCACTTTCATTGTTTTGATTAAATCACTCTTGACTGTGTTGCTAATATGTAATTGAAATAAACTACCACAGAAACAATATCGGTGCGTGCAATATCAAAGCATATAATGTCGACGGGTACTTTATCCTTTAAGGATGGTATACCTAGGGTACCGTCTATTTTGAAAAGCATACATCACTTGGCTTCCCCAATATTATCGCGTATGATGACTTCATGTCAGTATGATATACATATAAGACGATTCTAAGTCAAAAGGCTACACATGTGTCTAATTATTAACAGATATAAAATCACATTACATCCATTTATCACAATACTATTATGCTGTTGCTATTTGGCACTACTGTAAAACCGTGCTGAGAAATAACTTGAGTAATATACGTGTATATATACTATACCGACGAGCAATATACGCGTATATGTATTATATCGACGAGCAATATACGTGTATATGTACTGTATGTGAGTTTGCACTTTCTGATGCTGCTTCACTAGAAAGTGGCCATTTACCATGTGAAGTGCATTACATTAATCCTGTCGTTTCCAATGGCAATTAAAGGCTTTTGCAAACAATGTAGATTCAGGTGAGTAAGCTCATAACGAGCTGTCTCACTTGTAATCTGCATTGTTTGCCACTTAAACATTAGCTTTTACCATATATCCTGTTGGACGAAACATGGAGTGGTCCGATTTTCAACATGGAAGAGTCGACTTTGTGAAATTCGACAGTAAATGAGATGATAAGAACTCGGGAGTCAATCTGAGAGAGTCGTTAGAATTACATCGGGTGTGAGTTGCTTCCCAGATCAGACGTGTTGGACAGAATGAGAGTCGGGGGTTGAGAGAGTCGTTAGAACTACATCGGGTGTGAGTTGCTGCCCAGATCAGACGTGTTGGACAGAATGAGAGTCGGGGGATGAGAGAGCCGTTAGAACTACATCGGGTGTGAGTTGCTGCCCAGATCAGACGTGTTGGACAGAATGAGAGTCGAGGGATGAGAGAGCCGTTAGAACTGCATCGGGTGTGAGTTGCTGCCCAGATCAGACGTGTTGGACAGAATGAGAGTCGGGGGATGAGAGATCAGATGTGTCTATCCTGTGGAGACCGTGGGGGAATATATGGTTATATGAATGGTGCCACTTTGGACTGATGGGACAATCACTTAAATATCTTGGTAAAAGAAGGCGCGACTAAATTGACGATATACAAGTTGATTTTGATTGATGACGGTTGCGTCAGAATTGTTTCATATGTGTGAAGAAAATATAAAATACGGTGTAAGTCTGGGTGAACTTTATTCACCATTTGTTTAGTACTAGAGACAAACGACAACGGACTTGAGTGGAAATGAGGTATTCCGTTGTATGAACATCAACTAAATAAAAAAAAGTGCGTACAATAACAATATATTTCGAACATATGTTAATTCTTGTATTTTTCAACGGATGTGGAACAACGTAAAATGTTCTACACAGATGTGCCACAATACTATCCATGTTTAATGTCCCATTTTATGATACAATTACAGAATTTGTCCTTTCTTTGGTATCAATAAGTTCCATACAATTTGTGTCAGGTGGGTCTTGGTCACTCTGAAGAGGCTTGTGTTTCCTGTTGAATATGAGAAACGACACCAAGGCGCACAGACTACCGGCTAAATTAATACTACCTGCAATTAGAAAACAAACACTCCGAGTCAGACCAACTTCCTTGAATTGCTTGGTTTTAATTCTTGAGTTGTATATTGGCAGCCAGTCGACCATATCACGCGTTTCCCGACTTTGTTGCAGTTGAACTTCAAGCAGCATTCTTCTAAGGCATCATACTTCTTTCTTATATATAGACTGTTTTAGCCAAAATCATATTCGCTATCCCAGGATTGAGATCCACCGTGCTTGTCGACTCTATTTTGAAGCTTTCTACCAGAATGCCATGTGGTTTCGCTGTATGCTCGTGCAGTGTAATTATAATTATGTCATTTGTTATAGTTAAGGCATCATAACACATGTTAAGAAGATTAAAATCGCTAAAAAATATATTTCTTTTGTCATGAATATAGAAAACAGTGGTGCTGTGTTAGATCGTCTGCCTCTCGACCTAAAGGTTTTAATCCCATGATGTCATACCGCATACACTGACAGTGATGCGATACCAATTGAGTTCATTCGAACATACGAAACGTGCATGCCTTCGCAAAGGCAGTTTCAATTCCAACGCGTGTGAACACAACATAGTTGTATTTATGTTCACTGTTCTTCAATGGTACCCGGCTGTTAACGTATATACACGGTATCTACACGCTTACTCGTTACTTGCTATTGTGTTCCGAATTGTGCAGGGTTCAGCTCCATCGTATTCGAGGCTTTTGTTCAACCGGGTTCAGAGAAAATACAGACTAAGAAATTCTGACAATATTCAATTTTTGTTACAAGAACAATAACTAGAATCGCTGAGAGATTAGTAGCAGTGGATGGGCCAAAATGGTCAAATACTCTTCCTAAAGATATATGCTGTATTAAAAGTGAAATTACCTTCAGAAAGAAACTGAACATATATATTTTTAAGAAATGTTACAATTGATTATCATGTACATCTTAGACTGTGTAAGTAGCCATTGAACTGTGTTAACGCAAGGATATATATATAACATTTAATACAAAGAAATATACCGGATTAGGAAACAACATATATAGTAAAACTGAGAAAAGACACTATATTGGTTTTAAACGCGCCGATCGATTTCGTTTATTCTACTCATCAGGGCACCGCTAATAATCATTAGATTTCTTAAAATCTATGGAAAGACGACCAGCTATACAAATGTGACATACATGTGGTTTGATCCCCGCTTCTCATTGGCAGGAGGGCAGATCCTAACATTAATATATCGTTGTAGATTCAACGTAGTGTATACCATCATAATGTAAAATATACCTATACCTGCAAATAGGAAACTGGCATCGTAGAAGCCTGTACTCTGGTATAGCGCGCCTGAGTAAAGAAATAATTTCATCCTGTTATGACAATTATGTAAAAAGGTACATTTGATTAGTGATTTATCAACATAAATCATTCATTTAGTAAACTAACGACCGTAACTGTTATCAATTAAACATATTTCTAATAAAGTCATGTCATAGACAGACTGACGTTTGTCAGAACAAAACTTCAGATCAGCTTGAGTCTCCGAGAAATCTCATCAGAATAATCTCTGGAAGGAGCTGCAGGAGGTCTCTATTTCAGAAGCATTGACCAATTTAAAGATTTTCTAACAAAAAGACTGTAAAAGTTAACAGTTATTGTACTTAAAGAATATGTACAAGTTAACGGTTATTGCACGTAAAGACACTATATAAGTTAACGGTTATTGTACTAAGAGACTCTGTACAAGTTAACGGTTATTGTACATAACGATTCTGTACACGTTAACGGTTATTGCATGTATATACACTGTACAAGATAAAGGTTATTGCATGTATATACACTGTACAAGTTAAAGGTTATTGCATGTATATACACTGTACAAGGTAACGGTTATTGCATGTATATACACTGTACAAGGTAACGGTTATTGCATGTATATACACTGTACAAGGTAACGGTTATTGCATGTATATACACTGTACAAGGTAACGGTTATTGCATGTATATACACTGTACAAGGTAACGGTTATTGCATGTATATACACTGTACAAGTTAACAGTTATTGCATATATATACACTGTACAAGTTAACAGTTACTGCATGTATATACACTATACAAGGTAATAGTTATTGCATATATACACTGTACAAGTTAACAGTTATTGCAAGTTTACACACTGTACAATGTAACGGTTATTGCATTATATACATTGTACAAGGTAACGGTTATTGCATATATATACACTGTACAATGTAATGGTTATTGCATGTATATACACTGTACAAGGTAACGGTTATTGCAAGTTTATACACTGTACAATGTAACGGTTATTGCATTATATACACTGTACAAGGTAACGGTTATTGCATATATATATACACTGTACAATGTAATGGTTATTGCATGTATATACACTGTACAAGGTAACGGTTATTGCAAGTTTATACACTGTACAATGTAACAGTTATTGCATTATATACACTGTACAAGGTAACGGTTATTGCATATATATACACTGTACAATGTAATGGTTATTGCATGTATATACACTGTACAAGGTAACGGTTATTGCAAGTTTATACACTGTACAATGTAACGGTTATTGTATTATATACACTATACAAGGTAACGGTTATTGCATATATATACACTGTACAATGTAATGGTTATTGAATGCATATACACTGTACAATGTTACGGTTATTGCAAGTTTATACACTGTACAATGTAACAGTTATTGCATTATATACACTATACAATGTAACGGTTATTGCATATATATATACACTGTACAATGTAATGGTTATTGCATGTATATACACTGTACAAGGTAACGGTTATTGCATGTATATACACTGTACAAGGTAACGGTTATTGCATGTATATACACTGTACAAGTTAACAGTTATTGCATATATATACACTGTACAAGTCAACAGTTACTGCATGTATATACACTATACAAGGTAATGGTTATTGCATATATATACACTGTACAAGTTAACAGTTATTGCAAGTTTATACACTGTACAATGTAACGGTTATTGCATTATATACACTGTACAAGGTAACGGTTATTGCATATATATACACTGTACAATGTAATGGTTATTGCATGTATATACACTGTACAAGGTAACGGTTATTGCAAGTTTATACACTGTACAATGTAACGGTTATTGCATTATATACACTGTACACGGTAACGGTTATTGCATATATATATATACACTGTACAATGTAATGGTTATTGCGTGTATATACACTGTACAAGGTAACGGTTATTGCAAGTTTATACACTGTACAATGTAACAGTTATTGCATTATATACACTGTACAAGGTAACGGTTTTTGCAAGTTTATACACTGTACAATGTAACGGTTATTGCATTATATACACTGTACAAGGTAACGGTTATTGCATATATATATACACTGTATAATGTAATGGTTATTGAATGTATATACACTGTACAAGGTAACGGTTATTGCAAGTTTATACACTGTACAATGTAACAGTTATTGCATTATATACACTATACAAGGTAACGGTTATTGCATATATATACACTGTACAATGTAATGGTTATTGCATGTATATACACTGTACATGTAACGGTTATTGCAAGTTTATACACTGTACAATGTAACGGTTATTGCATTATATACACTGTACAAGGTAACGGTTATTGCATATATATACACTGTACAAGGTAACGGTTATTGCATGTATATATACTGTACAAGTTAACAGTTATTGCATATATATACACTGTACAAGTTAACAGTTACTGCATGTATATACACTATACAAGGTAATGGTTATTGCATATATATACACTGTACAAGTTAACAGTTATTGCAAGTTTATACACTGTACAATGTAACGGCTATTGCATTATATACACTGTACAAGGTAACGGTTATTGCATATATATACACTGTACAATGTAATGGTTATTGCATGTATATACACTGTACAAGGTAACGGTTATTGCAAGTTTATACACTGTACAATGTAACGGTTATTGCATTATATACACTGTACAAGGTAACGGTTATTGCATATATATACACTGTACAATGTAATGGTTATTGAATATATATACACTGTACAAGGTAACGGTTATTGCAAGTTTATACACTGTACAATGTAACGGTTATTGCATTATATACACTGTACAAGGTAACGGTTATTGCATATATATATACACTGTACAATGTAAAGGTTATTGAATGTATATACACTGTACAAGGTAACGGTTATTGCAAGTTTATACACTGTACAATGTAACAGTTATTGCATTATTTACAATGTACAAGGTAACGGTTATTGCATATATATACACTGTGCAATGTAATGGTTATTGCATGTATATACACTGTACAAGGTAACGGTTATTGCAAGTTTATACACTGTACAATGTAACGGTTATTGCATTATATACACTGTACAAGGTAACGGTTATTGCATATATATACACTGTACAATGTAATGGTTATTGAATGTATATACACTGTACAAGGTAACAGTTATTGCAAGTTTATACACTGTACAATGTAACAGTTATTGCATTATATACACTATACAAGGTAACGGTTATTGCATATATATACACTGTACAATGTAATGGTTATTGCATGTATATACACTGTACAAGGTAACGGTTATTGCAAGTTTATACACTGTACAATGTAACGGTTATTGCATGATATACACTGTACAAGGTAACGGTTATTGCATATATATACACTGTACACTGTAATGGTTATTGAATGTATATACACTGTACAATGTAACGGTTATTACATTATATACACTGTACAAGGTAACGGTTATTGCATATATATACACTGTGCAATGTAATGGTTATTGCATGTATATACACTGTACAAGGTAACGGTTATTGCAAGTTTATACACTGTACAATGTAACGGTTATTGCATTATATACACTGTACAAGGTAACGGTTATTGCATATATATACACTGTACAATGTAATGGTTATTGAATGTATATACACTGTACAAGGTAACAGTTATTGCAAGTTTATACACTGTACAATGTAACAGTTATTGCATTATATACACTATACAAGGTAACGGTTATTGCATATATATACACTGTACAATGTAATGGTTATTGCATGTATATACACTGTACAAGGTAACGGTTATTGCAAGTTTATACACTGTACAATGTAACGGTTATTGCATGATATACACTGTACAAGGTAACGGTTATTGCATATATACACACTGTACAATGTAATGGTTATTGAATGTATATACACTGTACAATGTAACGGTTATTACATTATATACACTGTACAAGGTAACGGTTATTGCATATATATATACACTGTACAATGTAACGTTTATTGCATTATATACACTGTACAATGTAACGGTTATTGCATGTATATACACTGTACAAGGTAATGGTTATTGCAAGTTTATACACTGTACAAGGTAACGGTTATTGCAAGTTTATACACTGTACAAGGTAACGGTTATTGCATATATATACACTGTACAGGGTAACAGTTATTGCATGTATGTATATACACTGTACAAGGTAACGGTAATTGCATGTATATACACTATACAAGGTAATGGTTATTGCATGTATATACACTATACAAGGTAACGGTTATTACACGCGAAGACACTGTACCGAATTAACGGTTATTGTACAAATAGATTATGTATACGTTAACGGTCATTGAGACTCTGTACAAGTTAACTGTTATCGCACGCATAGACACTAGACAAGTAAACGGTTATTTCACGTATGGACACTTTAAAAGTTAACGGTTATCGCACGCATATACACTGTACACGTTAACGATTATTGCACGTATAGACACTTACATGTACAAGGAAACGTTTAATTCACGTATAGACTATGTACAAAATTAACGGTTATTGTACAAAGGGGTTCTGTATAAGTTAACAGTTATTGTACTGAGAGACTCTGTACAAGTTAACTGTTATTGCACGCATCGAAACTAACAAGTAAACGGTTATTGCACTTATAGAAACTGTACAAGGTAACGGTTATCGCACGCATAGACAATGCAATAAGTAACGGTTACTGCACGTATCGGCTATGTACAAAATTAGCGGTTATTGTACACAGAGATTGTGTACAAGTTAACGGTTATTGTTCTAAGAGACTCTGTGCAAGTTAACGGTTATTATTTACTGATCAGTCTTGCCTTATTTAACTAATAGTTCAGATATGCATATCGATTTTAAAACGAGGCTCAAGGTCTAATAAAGAAACGTGTATACTTACTCGCTATAGGAGGCCCAGACACATACCCCAAACCTGAGGCCAAGAATGTAAAGCCAAATGCAAGTGACATATTCTCCACTCCCAAGTATGCAATGGTCATGGGTGATAGCATCGCGTTTGGAATTCCTGTTAACATTCCTGTACTAGCTGCAAGTATGTATTTCTGAATATAATATTCCTTCATAGACAGGGAATGCCATTGTTAAACAGCCGGAAGTGGCAAGTGCCACAATATGGACTTTGAGTGGATTGACAACATTGCTGTTTGCATACGTAAAGGCACCTATCAGTCTGCCTACGGTGTTGCTGATACTATAACAATTCATGATAGAAGATATGTCTGATGAATCGGCCCCTTTGGTAATCATATAATTCGGCAGATGCATTTGGCACACAGCAACCATTAAATTCCATGATAGTGTACTCAACAGAAACAGCATAAAAGATAGATCGACAGCCAGAGCAGCTGAGGAACGAATCACTGCTGTCAACGTTGTGCTGTTAGATGCCGTCAGTTTACGTTGTCTTTGAATGTGTAGTTCAAGGGCAGATGGTTTCAATAGCATTCCTACCACACACATGTTAAGGTTGATGGCACTTAAAATTACGAACATTCCTCTGATGCCATACCTATTGATGGTATATATAGCTAGCGGTGACGATATCAACATTCCAAACCCTATCATGACTGACGATAAACACAATATGGTATCCCTGTGTTTCGTAAAACAAAAGCCCAACACAACTCCCAACGGTTGTCCAGCTAGAGCATTCCCAATCCCTGCAACACACAAGGTATCATAATATAGTAAATAAGTGTTGTAAAAGTGGCAGGCGCGATTGTACAGATGCAAATATAGAATAACACAAACAACTGGCTTTCGTTTTAAACTATATTTCAACATGATTATTCGAATACATGTATTCAAACAATCGAAACATATTTTATATTCGAATAGTAGTTGTCAACCTTATTTTTTTTTCAAACCTTCATTGTGGATGATATATGGACAGTATAACCTAATAATTCACCCCTATGAAGAAAACTCCCTTTGAAAACTACTAAGATTCGTCTACCACAAGTACGCTTTAAATACAAAAGAACTACACTGTATCATAAATTGTGCAGAATGGAAACAATATATAAATAAAAATACATTTTCGTCAGAGATTCACCATCTGGGCGCTGGAAAGCTCCATTTTCAATATAATTTGCAGTATGCAGGTGCGCGTGGCTGAACGTGACGTTACTGTGCTCCTATTAAGTAAGGAGCGTTAACAATTCGAAACCAGAAAATCTCATTTCCCAATCAAAATGTAAAAATATGTTATTTTTTATTCTTTATGTTACTTTTTCTAAACATATAGGCTGCAATATCGTAATAATATCAACTGGCTACTTTTAACTTATATTTTTATTAATTATTCTTATTTTTCAAAAACACAACGTTCTTCAATTATGTTATACTTTAAAACTTGGTCTAATGTTGTGATAAAACATAGAACGTTTGGGGTTGCAGGTTCGAACACTGACTGGGTCATACCAACATACCAACAACTTCAATGTGTCTATGCATGGCGTTCAGGATTGTGAGGTTAGCAATACGACTGACAGGGTAGTGTCCGGATACATGTACCATGTTACTGGTAACTTACCCAGGACACATCGTGAAATAACTTAACCAGGACACACCGTGATATAACTTGACCAGGACACACCGTGATATAACTTACCCAGGACACACCGTGATATAACTTACACAGGACACACCGTGATATAATTTACACAGGACACACCGTTAAGTAACTTACCGAGGACATACCATGATATAACTTACCCAGGACACACCGTGATATAACTTACCCATGACACCCTGTGATATAACTTACCTAGGACACACCGTGATATAACCTACTCAGGACACACGGTGATATATCTTACCCAGGACACCCTGTGATATAACTTACCTAGGACACATCGTGATATAACCTACTCAGGACACACCGTGTTATAACTTACGCAGGACACATCGTGATATAACTTACCTAGGACACATCGTGATATAACTTACCTAGGACACAGCGTGATATGACTTACCCTTGACACACCGTGATATAACTGCACAGGTGTAAGCGATATAAAACAATAATTTGTTGCTCTACCTCCTATGATTCCAAACGTGACAATCAGCCAATCAACGCTGTTCACAAATGCGCTGACAAAACATGCACATGCGACCACAATACTACCGGTAACCACAACAACACGGCAACTGTAGATGTTGATGAGAACACCGACGATTGGACCTGAAACGGTAAAGTGTCATTATTATTCTCACTCATTATCGCGGGACTAGGCATAATGAATCACGTGAGAAATTTTAAAATATTGTGATGTCAAACAATTCGTCCGATGATTTTATCGTCACAATGCTTTTAAAACTGATTTAATGTCTGAAGTCATGTGTATAATATTCCAAATATCCAGAATTGTCATAGATCATAATACAAGAACAATAAAAATGCAAGTATCTGATGGGAACATCTTGAAACGGTCATCTGTACGTTTCCATTTGGCAGCCGAGGTCACGTGCGTCAAGGATAGTCACGAAATAAAGGATATTGAATATTGAATCCTTGCTGAGTTGTTGTAAACTTTCCGTTTGCAAAGTGTTGGAAAAGATGAGAAAATAAATGTATCTGTAATGTAAGACATACTAGTTCGTATTTCTCAGTTAGTGCTCGACAGAGTAGTTCTTTGGCAAAGGCTCACTTACTTAGGATACATGATGATAATAACCAGCAAGGTCTGACATAATATACCAACCTTCGGCCCGCGCAATAATATCCGAATTACGTTGTATTTATACTACAAACGGGAAATGAATCCTAAGAAGTTCACTACCACAACTTACAAGCTATATGTTTCGTATTTTAAACCATTGCTTCATCATTCAATACAGTTCAAATTATTCGTATATATATTTACAACATAAATGACGTATATACGTGTACAACGTTAATGACGTATATACATGTACAACGTTAATGACGTATATACGTGTATAACATCAATGACATATATACGTGTATAACATCAATTACCTATATACGTGTACAACATAAATGACGTATATACGTGTACAACGTCAATGACGTATATACGTCTACAACGATAATGACGTATAAACATGTACAACGTTAATGACGTATTTACGTTTATTACATGCCTGTTTATTTTCCGGTGGAAATACACACAGATTGACATGCGCAAATACACCACGACATATTAAAATTCCGTATCTATATGCGGTGTAAATACAAGATTGTGACGTCATACAGTGACGTCACCGTTTGATGACGATTTGGGCGGGGCATACGTATTGGAATGCATTATGGGGCGTGGCGTAATCATTGAAGCGATATCCATCCGCCCTTCATAATCTTAATTTTACGGATAATAACATGTAAACTCAATAAATTTTCGCTGCTCATAGATTGTAGGTATGTAATAAAAGGAATATTACGTTGCGGGAGCGATAAATGTGTTCGTATTGCACGACTCGTAGCGTGGGAAAATCCATATCTTACTCGACCTTCGGTCTCGTAAGATATCGATTTGTTCACGCTACTTGTAGTGCAATACAAACCCTTGTATCGCTCCCGCAACGTAATATTCCGTATGTATAACATCAATGACGTATATACGTGTATAACATCAATGACGTATACACGTGTACAACATACATGACGTATATACGTGTACAACGTCAATGATGTATATACGTGTACAACGTTAATGACGTATATACGTGTATAACATCAATGACGTATACACGTGTACAACGTTAATGACGTATATATACGTGTACAACGTTAATGACGTATGTACAACACATATGCAATATATTTTAACGCTGAGATAAACATGCACACCAAAGATGAAATACATTTAACCGCTGAGATATTGAGATATAAAGTTAAATCATCATTATTATTTGCATATATACAACATATATATGGAATATATTTTAATGTTGAGATATTGAGATATAAAGTTAAATTATCATTAGTATATGCATATAATGTATAGATGAAATATATTTAAATGTTGAGATATTGAGATATAAAGTTGAATTATCATTAATATATGCATATAACATAGATGGAATACATGTTAATGTTGAGATATTGAGATATAAAGTTGAATTATCATAAAGATTTTAACATATTTCACTTCTTATTTGGATTGCGCTCTAAAGGAATCATACAATGTTGTAAACTTAAGACTTTTAGATTCATTTAATATTCTTTATTAGAGCATACTTTGATATCATCCCTTAGTTTAAACATATTTTATTGTGAAAAAGTTACATATTAGTATATATGTAATACATGTCTTGTACATATGATTGGAAAACAAGCGTCATAGACCGTTATACAAATTCCTTTCTTCAGACAAATTTGCATCATATTTAAAATTGCATGGTGTATTGATAGTATCATCCATTTTAGTTTCCATATATAAAAAAGGATGGAGTATCCGTCGATATAGCACGCTTGGATATAGCACGCTTTGATAGTGCACGCAATGTGATATTGCACTCAGACATTTTCACGTGCTGCTAATGACGGAACTATTTCCTTACAGTAACAGGATGAATACGTAAATCAATGCTTTACATAAATTAGATTTAGTTTTTGGCATGGGGCTTTAGTAGTAATACCATTGTTTCTGAGTTGGCAGCCTGCCAATTGCTGTTAGCACCAAACAACACATGAGAAACTGCGCGAGAAAAAATAGTTCATCATGGATTCAACAAAACTGCATTTAAAAGGTTAGGATCTCCCCCATAAATATCATTTTAAATGTTGTTGGAACATCAGTGAAAAACTTAAGGCGTGAGTACTCCAATATAAGTTTAAGAAATGCTTTAGAAATGAATGCGCCGAGAGGTCAAATATGGACGCTTGTTAACATTATTAACATTCGCGAAGAGGAAAGGAAATAAAGAAAGAAGTCACGTGAAAAATACAGTGGCGGATTAACCGTAGGGCCCCCGTGCGTCGATTTAGGGGGTTTAGCGGGGGGCCCATAGGGCCCGTGAACGACTCCCCCCACCCCATGAACGAAGTCACGGGAAATATACAGTGGTGGATTAACTCGGCGGCCGTAGGGCCCGTGCGTCGAAATATCCAACCTTCCAGCAGTCCCCAGGCCGTCAGCGCTGCAGTGCTTTTATTATAAATAGTTATGTTTGTAATAATTTTATGTAAAGAGAGAAGTATTATATTCTGGATGTTGTTTATTCTCCCAAACATTGACGATGCCGCGACACTGGAAGATATGACATTAACACCATAGTACTGCTAGCAGATACGTAATAAGATTATGTATCCTCATAAATGTTGATATTGTCCTAACTATTGTCCCAGCAGAACTTAATGCGGATCTTACATATCGGTTTTAAAATTGTAGCCACTCTATCTCTTCAAATAAGAACAATAACGACTAACTATTTCATCCATTCCTAAGTTATAAAGCATTACTCATTAACGTACCTCTATATGTGTTTGTTTGTGTGTGTGTGTGTGTGTGTGTGTGTGTGTGTGTGTGTGTGTGTTTTGTGGTTATTTTATTATGCAGTCTGGTTCTCTATTGGGTTGTATTGACTGTTGAAATGTATATGTATGTAAACATATAATCGTCCCATGTCCATGATCCTCTTATCGCATGTTTAAAGTAAAGATAGTAAATACAACTTGAACTTGAACTTTGTGAAACAACGTCGCCAATCGTAACAATCGTCCTAAATCATGCATGTGTTTAACTATTCACTCAATGAATAAAACCGTTTATCTACAATAAATCATGCATGTGTTTAACTATTCACTCGATGAATAAAACCTTCTATCTACAATAAATCATGCATGTGTTTAACTATTCACTCAATGAATAAAACCGTTTATCTACAATAAATCATGCATGTGTTTAGCTATTCACTCAATGATTAAAACCTTCTATCTACATTAAATCATGCATGCGTTTAACTATTCACTCAATGATTAAAACCGTCTATCTACATTAAATCATGCATGCGTTTAACTATTCACTCAATGATTAAAACCGTCTATCTACATTAAATCATGCATGCGTTTAACTGTTCACTCAATGATTAAAATCGTCTATCTACATTAAATCATGTATTACATAAAACAATATGATAAATATATATATATATATATATATATACGTTCTAAGCTAATGGTCGGGCAAAACTTGTACCGAAACTATTAAACTCTGAAAGCTTTCTCTTTGCTTCGAAATGAACTCTATGCTCAAGTATGTTGCTTCTTCAGTTTCTAGAAAAAATTGGTTCTGACCACGTTGATACTTAAGCACAAAGTCTGAGCAGAGAGTATCGCTTTGTAGCCAAGATTAATACATGTATGGTTACCTAACAAACACAGTAAAGCGGCATTTAAAGCTCCGACTAATGAGGTTTACACCGAGCCGAGATTAATACATATATTGTTACCTAATAAACACAGTAAAGCGCCATTCAAAGCTCCGACCAATGAGGTTTACACCGAGCCGAGATTAATACATATATTGTTACCTAATAAACACAGTAAAGCGCCATTCAAAGCTCCGACCAATGAGGTTTTAACCGGGTCTTGTTGATAGTAGTCCAATAATCCCACATAAACCACTCCGCTCATAAAATAACCTGTCGGGAAGAGTATATTCCCGGCGTACGCTGCTAGCAAACTGATCATCGTTTCAACTCTATCATTCCTTCCGGTAAAGTCTGAGATATCCATTTTGACCATCTTAGTCGAAACACGTTTTCCCTGACGATAAGTTAACTTTTTCATATGTACCATATAGCTATTTAAACCGATAAAGGAGTCAAACTAAACACTATAAATGCTGTGTAAATTATGTTGACCAATATCCAGGGGTCGAGGTTATTTAACTTACATACTCACGCGTCTCACAAGGAATGCAGTGTATATGTTACCTACATTAGATTTTAAGGTTACATAAATTAACGATTTATAAGGTACATTTCTTAGTGTCATGAGATTGTTTCAAGTGTAACGGGAATGGGGTAAAGTATAAATATCACTTCTACAGCCTTGCTGTGGAATCCGCGTTTATAGCGACGTTAGTAAAGAGTTAAGCAACGTTCATCGCTGTTAGTGACCCGCGATGGCTTAACTCCGTTACACCTTACAACAGGTTTATATTGATCGGTAAATTGGAGTTGAAGGCCGTTTTCAGCGGTATATCAGCTCACCCTGCGTACTTTCCTTGGATTTTAAGCAAGGGGCTCTTTAGAGCCAGTTGCTATAGTCGCTATAGACACTCACCGAAATTAAGGCTGGAATAAGTCCCTAAAGTTTAATACTTATTACACTATCTGCAATAAATACTTCAAATATCTCTTTCTACTGTAGCTCAACATTACTGAGCACCATTTCGTATGGAACGCCTTTACTGTCTTATTATGTTGTATTGTATTATACGCTGTACATTTCCATGTATACGAGGTACATATTTTAGTTGACATAGTACTTTGTTCATGATATGCAGTGCATTTTCTATAATATATGGTGGTTAGTTAACAATATGCAGTGCAAAATTGTGTAAATGCAGTAGAATAACCATTATACGAAAAAAAACAAACATAAATAGGTAACAGGTGAGATTTTTTTTTTTCAATAACCCATGAAGCTTCCTGAAATGAAACTGGCCAAATCCATAGGGGCCGCCATTTTGGGTATGTATAAAATGAGACGAAATACACGGATTGAAAATTATTGTCGTCTTTTTAATAACAAATTTTAAAATCGATATTTTGGGTACGTATAAAATGAGACGAATTGAAAATTATTCTCGCCTTTTTAATCATTCTTTTTTAAAATCGATATTTAAGATGACAAGTGCTGTGTTATGTGGGAATTAAGATTTGTACGAAAAGTTAAAAATAAATGGAACTCTGTCAGAAATATCAAAGTACTGATAGTACTGAAGGTAGAATTGCGATCGTTTTTTTTAATAAATTTGTAATCAAAATGTGTGTCTCAGCGTTGACTTCTTCAGCAGTTTGACAGAAACAAAGCCTAAATCTAATATTATGTCAATGTGTTATTTGTAATTGTCAACTATATCCCATAAGTTTTTCCTGTGATTTGATACTGCTAACTCTCACTGGTTACCTTCAGGCAAAGTTTCAAGTGTGTAACCCTTTCCAGTGCTGAGATTTTGCCTCAACCTGAAACTTTAACCAAAATGTTGACGAACAGACAGACATCGCCAATCTATAGACCGGAATTGCTAGAGCAATCCGGCCAAAAATAAAAAAAATCATCAATTTTAGCAGTAAAATCCTGCCAAGAAGTAATGAATTGAGAAAAAAATGTGCTGAGAGGTCCATAATTTCAAACTTGCTAAGATTTGGTCTGTGCAATGAATGTACAAATTGAAAAAAGTATTGTTGACATGTATTTTCTACACCATCATTGTAATGTTGTTTATCATAAATAAAATTATTCCTTTTTTTAAATAAACTTTTAATCAAAATGTGTGTCTCAGTGTTGTCTTCTTCAGCAGTTTGACAGAAACAAAGCCTAAATCTGAAATTGTGTCAATGTGTTATTTGTCAACTCTGTCCCATAAGTTTTGCTTGTGATTTGAACTCTCATAAAAAAAGCACGGAAAGGAACAACTTTCCCAACTTTGATTAAATGTTTTCAATTAAATTGTAAAAAATCTTTTTCTTGTTTTTTGAAAGTTTTGTCATTATTATTTAAGACGGACATTATATACTAGAATAGCCAACTGACTATCATTTGAAAAAGTGTTTCTTATTTAAACCTTTCCCACTTGAATATTTAATTGCAGACGACGAATTTTGAAAACATTGATGCAGAAGAAGAAATTGCTCATAACAAGCTTTCTCCTTTTGCAACAATGTTTTCAACTATATTCAATGATTACACTTCCAATAAATGTGATTTTCTGTATCTTTGCTCAGATTTTTTTTAATTCGTCTGCTGCAGAGTTTTTATATTGTGGGATGGGTTGTGATTTGTTAAAGGGCAAGCAGGATTGGGAATTGAGTGTTGCACTTATCCTAATGAAACACTCGCCTGCCTGTGCATGTTTTAGCTTAACTTAACTTGTTAATGTTCTTTCCATCATCAACTTAGTCATCTGTTAGTAATCAACTCTATCAGGGACAATATATACATGTTATACACGGTCCCTGACTCTATGAACGAAATAATCGCGTCAAAATCTTGAATCGCGTCAAAACCATAACGAACAAACTGTCAAAATCTAATTTTGAACTGTGTAATACAAATTTAGAATAAAAGGATGAATCAGTTATGTTGTAACAACCAATATCCGCGGGTCATTTACCTGATTTTGGCCGAAAGAAATGATCGATTTCTTGCAAGATTTATTCGTTATTCGTTCTGCCTATTATAATCAAAGTATTCTAAACGCTTTATAAACAAGTGATTTAAAGCGCTCAAATCATTTGATGAAATTTGTTTCTTTAGACGCGGACCTTGTCGAAAGCACCTATCCAAAATGCATCGTTGTCGAAGGAATAGATGGACTGAGAGAAAGAGAAAGAAAAGGCTTAGCAATGCATACTATCTTTATGAATAAGGACATGAACGAATATGTATGGACTAGCGCCTAGAATTTCGTACTAGCCGATCCTTCATTCCCCTCGTTTATGCTAGCGGGCGAGTGGATGTTTACATCTCTGCCGAGAGGGAAAAAAGGGTTACAATTTACAAAGGGTAATTGCGCGGTGCAGTGCTATATTGGCGTAGTGATATCTAAATAATTGTGTACACTTTAAATATGATATTTACACTTACAAGACTTGTTATTTTCTATTATAAGCTTGAATAATCGGATTTTATTTCGTTACTCTATGTTTGCTTTTGTGAGCATTCGTAAATTAGTCAAACCAAAAAATTGCACTTAATTGTTGGTGGTGAAGGGCATATACATCACGTGACTTCAAACTCACTATGACTATGGCAGCCTCTGCGCATGCGCAAGTCTACCAAAAAACGACCACATTAGTCTTCTTACGCCCGAACCTAAATTTTGACTGTATCATAGCCAAAGAAGGACGTGACGTCATTTCCGTAACACTTCATCTTGGCGTAACGTCAATGGAGCGACGTTGTTTCCCGCAAAAAAAGTGGTATCAACATGAAAGACCCCAAATTCCTATACATGAGCTATTGACTCACTCATTCAAAGTATAATTATTCATCAAACATTGTGGCAAAAGGATAACTTTCTCGTAAGGTTCATTTGGCGACAATCTTTTCCTAAATCCTCTGTTGCAAAGGTCTCCTCAGAAACCGTCTCTAATAGGGAAAGGGTTTAGCAGAAATGTGACCCCTAACATAATTTGTTCCAGTCATATTGACTGATTGAAAACGGCAGTCGCCAGGTGGCATCAGAAAAGGGCTGATCTATTCGCTTCTTTACCATAATGCAGGTGATCGATTAAGGATCATCTTGGGCCTCATGTTTTAACCTCGTTCATTATAAATGTATTCCTTGATTTTCTGAAAGTCTTTACTTTATTAATTTCTGTTCGTAATAATAGACGACAGCAATACAAATTCCAAATATGTTTTGATAATGCAAGAAACATGACATTAACATTATTATTGTCTAGTCAATTACTTATAAATCCTTTTTTATGGCCAAAGTATGCTCTTTAATTTTTGTTTATAATTATCTTGCGTTATTTTCGTAAATAGGTAGCACCTATATATATATATTATGTTGAGCAAACAACGTCATATGCAATACAAACAACATTATATGCAGTCAGTGTGTAGATACATGAGGTGCTGTTTTAATTATATGCAGTAGTTTTAACTTTATATGCGGTGCATTTTCATTGTGGATGATTCTACTTTCTAGCATTCTCCGGTAATTTACGGAAAAAAACAGAGTATGACAAATAGAGATTAACATTAAGACCATCTAGACCATTTTAAAACAATCCAAAATATAAGTGTACACATTTTCAGAATATACGAGGTGCAGAATGCCGTTGATGCAGACGCACTTTGAGATTTTTTTCCATTTGCCACAGGGTTAGGGTTAGGGTTATATAAACTGTAAATGTTGTAACCCTAACCCTAACCGTAACCCTAGTTCAACGGAATTATTTCCGGAAAATTCCGAGTATGACAGATAGATCGCCGAACAATCTATAAATAGAAGTGTCACATGTTCTGAATGCACGAGGGGCAGATTGACTGAAATCTGTACTGAAATCTGCTCTAGTCGATGCTGAAATCAAAATCAGATGACTCTTGAAATATTGTCTGCGGTAAATGTGTAACCCTTTCTCACATAAAACAAATCTTCAGCGAACGAATTTGACAACATTGAAGCAAAATTATGGAAAGTCTGTGTAAATGAAAGTAGACTTTTAGAATAGATTATAAAACAATGTGACATAAGCAGAAATTGCTTATTAAGGATGTTCTTAACTGTACATTTTTTTTATTTTATTATATTTAACTTTTGTTGTAACATTGTTTTTTTGAAAGTTGGATGTTGGATGTATGGTTAATAAAAAAAAAAAAAAAAAAATGGTATGTTGCTGTGCTTAATTTTGTGCTAGATTCATTTATGAAATCCTTATGATAATCATTTGTTTGCTATTTCAGCACGTTTTCATGCAAATTACCAATATTTGAAAGATGAAATGCTAATTGTTTGTCCTCTTGTGATTTAAATCTCATTCTGAAGTTATTTTATCCATATATTTAGACGTTCACGTGATATGTGTAAGAATAGACAAGTTCAAAACTTAGAAATAAGGAAAGAACATATTTATATTATTTAACTATTTCTGAAACTTCTTCAGTTTATTGCAATAAGTATTATTTATCAATATTTAAAAAGAAAAGTATATGTCACTGAATGTCTAAAAAAAAGTTTAAATATGAATTTATATTTATCTAACATATCTTCAATTGTCATTAAAGTATTCCAATATTTTCTACTTATTTTCACAAGCATATGATACTATGATACTATACATCTTAAATCACCTAATAATTAACTATGTGTAAGTAAGTGTAAAGAACGGCTCTCTGCAAAGGAGATTGATCTACGCAGTCGGTATTCGCTAGTCACGTGATCAACAGTTTTAGCTTTGAAACAGTTCATATTTTAGATATACATGGATACACATTATTAAATGCATTCTTCACAAATCAAGACATCTCTTTGAACATGAAAATAACATTCAGTAAATTAAAATTGCTATTAAAAGGAGAATAAGACGTGATTTTTATCTCGATATTGACATATTACAGTCTGCTGCAAGTCTAATAGGGACGGTTTTGTCTTCGTAAATAAAACAAAAAAACATAAATGCGATTCAAAATAAAGAAACTGCAAATACTTAAAACATCGTAAGATGTGTCACAACTTAGTGTTTATTCCACTATGTTTTAAGCATAATGACTAAACATGCTTTAATTGACAACATAATCAGAAGAGATGTTACAATTTTTTTTATTTCGAATATCCACTTTTTGGTACATCCTTAAGACCAATATCTCCATTTGCCACACTGTTTTCATATTTATTTCCACATCTGCAGGCACGCGAGAAAGCATCTGCTTATGAGAAAGGGTTTTAATTTCTCTGAGAATTGATTGAATAATTGTGATATTACGCCGTTTTCAACAATTGTTCAGTCATAACACGGCGGCTAGTTCATCTACTCATTTGTCTCCTGGCTTTCTTACAACATACTTTCCAATCAACTGGCTGCTTTTCCACATAGACTGTTAGCCCATTGGTGGAAGATCAATGAATGTTGTCAAAGGTCGGAAAGAATGTTGGCCGAGCTATGGTTCGAACTCACAACATCTGGATTAACAACCTTCGTCGCTACCGACTGAGCAACCGGGCTCCTATTAGGAAACTGCTTGTTTACAGTTTATATAAACCCTTCCATGGGAAAAGGGACAAATCCGCCTTTGAGAATATTGTAGAACCCGATCAGTCTGTTCAATCGCAGCCTGATCAACATATACAGTCTCAATCTTATTTACTTGTTAGAAGCTTCAGTCAACTTGTGCATACTCTGATAAGACTTGTGAATAATCTGATAAGACAGGCTGAATTGAACCTACAGCGTTGCTAAAATGATTGTTTGGTGTTTTACACCGCCTTCAACAATGTTTCAGTTATATCCCGGCGTTTCCTGGGTAAGTTACCAGTACTTCACGAAGTACATTTTTCATCCATTTCCTTCTTTGTTCAACAAGGAATCTACATTATTCAATCTCCCTTCCTTCATCAACCAATTATTGCATGACAATGTGCCAGTTCGAGGGATCTTTTGTCAGTCAGGAATGTACAACTGTCTACTTCCTTGAAGACTGACGATAACCATGCGATTATATGTTACAAAAGTATGTCAGACCTACAGTACTTACCAACACTTTAGAAGATGGTTTGGAGTTGTTTCTATTTAAATATTTCAACCAGAAACAAGTCTCTAATTGTTATCGTGGAATACGGGGAGCACAATGAACAAGAACAAGAGCTGTCGGAGGACAGCGCGCTCGACTATACGCTGCTTATTCACTTATGCACTATTTCATTTTATTGCAATTAAGTACTATTAAATCATGTATACTCTATATTTAAAAGCAAATGAATGGAAACATACATTTAAATATATATTTAAAAAGAAAATTGTATACAAATGTATGAACATTGATATCAGTTCTCACCTTCAAAAGTCATCTTACCTAATTGTGTGATAGTCCTGTTCAAATGTGTGAAGTATGAAGTGATTTGAATGAAGGGTATTGGAGTTATAAATGAAAATACCAACTTGTCCGAAAACTTTAATAGGACGCCAACGCAGTCAAGCTAAAAACGAAACTTTAACGTTGAGCTAATCGCAAATGTTAAAACTGACTGAACCAAAAAAATGCAAAACCTTAAATGAGGGTTTTCCAAATGTTTGACCCAAAAACCAGCTTGATACGTTAAAGAACTATATTTGATAAATGAGTGATCACAATTAATTCAAATTCAAATTCTCAAAATACACCAAAAAGCATGTTTTTTAACCCCAAAAGAAAGCCTAACTCAGCATCTTCAGCATACAATGTGAAGAAGGGTATTATATGTAATTATATTTAAATATGATAGCCCTAGCACAAGTACTTATTGAGAAAAAGAAAAAAAGAACACAATGAAAATTGCCCAATATCATGTTTTTTACGCAAAAAAGAAGGCCACACTCAACATATTCAGCATTTAATGTGAAGACAATATTTGATATAACTATATTGCAAATATGAACGGCCAAACACAAGTACTTATTGAGAAAAAGTAAAAAAAATAAATGAATATTCCAACTTGCCATAAAACTTTAACCATTAACACATTCAGCATCTTCAGCGTTCAATATGAAGAAAGGTATAAGATATGTATATCAATATATGTTATATATGTGTAAATGAAATAAGTTTTGATCAAGTTTTATGCTTTTGTTTCTGTGACTGTTTCAGCTGTGATTGAAAACAGAATAAAAGTAACTATTTTATTTGATTAAGTTAACATATATGCATATTATTGATTATAATGGTTCCTTTTCACAAAAACAAATTCCATGAATTACTTCTTTGATATGATTGAACAAGGGCTTGTTTCTATAGTAACATGCATATATTGAATAATTTTAGCCACATCATAAGATAACAATTCTAGACTATGGATGTATCACCCACTGCATGATTCTTAGCTGGACTTCAACTGAAAAAGGACCTTGTAAAAGGAGTAATGCCTCATGATAAGCAAATAATTTTCCTTTTGTCACAATGTTTTCAAATGTTCTCTGCTGTACAGACGTCAAATTGCAGGTGGGATACGGTTAACTACTGTATAAGAAATGCTTCTGAACCCTTTTCCCACATACAACAATTATAAAACAGACAACTAAATAGATAGGTTAAACTACGGAAATCTCTATCAATTATTTTCTAAAACAGTTGAAACCATTATGACAAAAAAAGCATTTGCTTAGGACAATATTAGCCGTCCTGCAAGAAAACCAACACACCTGCTTAATGTATCGACCCAGATCAGCCTGTGCAGTCCGCGCATACTGATCTCAAGGGTATAGAGTAATGATTCCTTAAACAGAAAATCCACAGGAGGCGAAAAGTGTCTATGCTGGTAAGGCTGTGTGGCATGCCTAGGCTGATCCGGGTTGATACTTAACGCAGAGTTCACAATGTTGGTTTTCTCGCGGGGCGGCTCATACCTTGTTTTGTAGCTCACCGGAGCATAAGGTGCTGAAGCGAGTTTTTGTGATCGCCTTTTGTCCGTTGTTGGGCCGTCGTCAACAATTTCCTTGTTAGCACTCTGTATGCCATCATTTTCATCCAATATTCACGAAACTTATTCAGTTTGGTTATCTTGCTGATTTCTAGGCCAAGTTCGACTATTGGTCATGTCAGGTCAAAATGCCAAATTAAAGGAAAATCTGGTTAACACTATAAATACCACATTTTTACATTGAGCGGTTTGAAGTTCGTCAGAAAGTTTGTCTTGGTGATTGGCCAAGTTCAAATATGGGTTATGTTGGGTCAAAACCTGGGGCACTAATCCAAGTTGAAGGAAAATCCCGTTAATACTCTGGAAGCTGCATTTTTAGCTTGAGGATGCTGAAACTTTGGGATATTGTTTGTATTTATTATATTTAGTTCGAATATGGGTCATGTTTGGTAAACAATTAGGTCACTATGCCAAGTTGTAGGACAATCTTGTTTTAACACTAAAGAGACCCCTTTTTTATGCCCCCCCGGAATCTCCGATTCGGGGGGCATATAGTTTTTGGCCTGTCTGTCTGCACGTCTGTCTGTCTGTCTGCTGTCTGTCTGTCTGCACAAAAAAACCTTTAACATTGACCACTGCTTTTGAACCATAACAGGTACGGCTACCATATTTCACATGTGTATTCCTTGTGACATGACCTTTCTGTCAGTACCAAATTTTTTGACCTTGCGACCTTGACCTTTGACCTAGATGTAGTTTTTGGCCTGTCTGCACGAAAAAAACTTTAACCTTGACCACTACTTTTGAACCATAACAGGTACGGCTACCATATTTCACATGTGTATTCCTTGTGACATTACCTTTCTGTCAGTACCAAAATGTTTGACCTTGCGACCTTGACCTTTGACCTAGATGTTGCCATTCTCGAAAAAAACTTTAACCTTGGCTATTACTTTTGAACCATAACAGGTACGGCTACCATATTTCACATGTGTATTCCTTGTGACATGACCTTTCTGTCAGTACCAACATTTTTCACCTTGCGACCTTGACCTTTGACCTAGATGTAGTTTTTGGCCTGTCTGCACGAAAAAAACTTTAACCTTGACCACTACTTTTGAACCATAACAGGTACGGCTACAATATTTCACATGTGTATTCCTTGTGACATTACCTTTCTGTCAGTACCAAAATGTTTGACCTTGCGACCTTGACCTTTGACCTAGATGTTGCCATTCTCGAAAAAAACTTTAACCTTGGCCATTACTTTTGAACCATAACAGGTACGGCTACTATATTTCACATGTGTATTCCTTGTGACATGACCTTTCTGTCAGTACCAACATTTTTCACCTTGCGACCTTGACCACCTTTGACCTAGATGTAGTTTTTGGCCTGTCTGCACGAAAAAAACTTTAACCTTGACCACTACTTTTGAACCATAACAGGTACGGCTACCATATTTCACATGTGTATTCCTTGTGACATTACCTTTCTGTCAGTACCAAAATGTTTGACCTTGCGACCTTGACCTTTGACCTAGATGTTGCCATTCTCGAAACAAACTTTAACCTTGGCCATTACTTTTGAACCATAACAGGTACGGCTACTATATTTCACATGTGTATTCCTTGTGACATGACCTTTCTGTCAGTACCAACATTTTTCACCTTGCGACCTTGACCACCTTTGACCTAGATGTTGCCATTCTCGAACAAAACTTTAACCTTGGCCATTACTTTTGAACCATAACAGGTACGGCTACCATATTTCACATGTGTATTCCTTGTGACATGACCTTTCTGTCAGTACCAACATTTTTTACCTTGCGACCTTGACCTTTGACCTAGATGTTGCCATTCTCGAAAAAAACTTTAACCTTGGCCAGTACTTTTGAACCATAACAGATACGGCTACCATATTTCACATGTGTATTCCTTGTGACATGACCTTTCTGTCAGTACCAACATTTTTGACCCTGCGACCTTGACCTTTGACCTACATGTTGCCATTCTCAATTTTTTTTTTAACCTTCCCCACTACTTTTGAACCATAACAGGTAAGGCTACCATATTTCACATGTGTATACCTTGTGACATGACCTTTCTGTCAGTACCAACATTTTTCACCTTGCGACCTTGACCTTTGACCTAGATGTTGCCATTCTCGAAAAAAAAATTAACCTTGACCACTACTTTTGAACCATAACAGGTACGGCTACCATATTTCACATGTGTATTCCTTGTGACATGACCTTTCTGTCAGTACCAACATTTTTCACCTGGCGACCTTGACCTTTGACCTAGATGTTGCCATTAGGGGCATCAGTGTTTCACAAACACATCTTGTTTTCATTTAGCGGCTTGAAATGTTGTCAGAAAGGTTTTTTTTTATTATATACAGGCAAAGTTAGACATCGGTCATGTTAAGTCAAAAATTAGGTCACTTGGTCAAATTGAAGGAAAATCGTGTTAATGCTCTGGAAGCCATGTAGAAACTTTACCAGAACGTTTATCTTGATGATATCTAGACTAAGTTCGAATATGGTCCGGTCAAAAACTAGATCACTAGGCCAATATTGAGAAAAATCTTGTAAACACTCTAGAGACCACATTGCTCTCAAATGTTTCTTTGGTGACTCTTTAATAAGACTGTTGAAATTAAATTGATTCTTTAGATACTCTAGATAATAAATAGTTTTGCTAAAGGTACTATTTTATCCTTTCTACACTAAAGACACATATTGTCTAATCTTCAACAGAGGGATGATATGAGCAATTTCGACAGTATCCTCAATGTTTTCCTCACACTTCCATACTTTTAGTTTCATTAAAACAGATTTACCAATATCTTTAGTTAGACATTTTCAAATTATCTGCTGTAGAGTTTGTCTATGTGATAAATTACCTATCACAAATGTGTTTGGTTATCTAAACTATATCTACCGTTCAAGAGTTTTCCACAGTATGTGTGTGATTGATGATAAAGCCTACTCTTTATTATTTAGCAAAAATTGTCTCTGTGCAAATTTGTCCGGGATGATTTTACAACGGTCTAGGGCTATAAGTAATGGTATTTTAATTGTTTAAGAATTGCTGTCATCCTTCCAGTTTCGTAGTCGTGATAGTGTGATGTCACACATCTAGCAGCTAGTGTGTTTTTAAAACTACCTACACGGAAATGTGATATGTATTGCATTCTGCAGTGCAATAGAATATGGTTGTTTGGTAAAACATTCACTTTTTTGCCCAGCACGACATGAATTTATCTCGGTATATAAAGTAATTGCGCCTCGACCATATTTAGGTTTTACTATTGCTGTAGTGAGCTAATATCAGCCGTACCGTAAAAAATCCCAACATTATGGCCTCTGCGTAATGTATCGATCCAGATCATTCCGTCTCACGGGCATATAGGTATAGAGTAAAGACTCCTGAAACAGAAACTCCACAGGAGGTGAAAAGTGTATATCCGGGTTAGCCTGCGCGGCATGCGTAGGCTGATCCGGGTCGATACTTTACGCAGAGACCACAATGTTGGGTTTTTCGCGGGACGGCTCATATAATTAACATACTTTTGCGTTCAATAGACATTGAAGTAGAAATATATGTCGCGAAACCGATGAACGTATGTATGTGTGTTTTGTGAAGACCGACAATTGCTTCAAACGACGAACATATGTGTACAGTAGTTGTGTCTGTTAACCCTAGCACAAGGATGAGTTCAACAGATACATTACTTTTACTTTATGCAAAGCAAGAATACCCAAAGCTTTTCAGCGTCACGAATTCAGTTTTAGCAGAGAAAAAAACCCTGAATCATACTTGGTTTTCGCAAAATATGCTTTTAGTTTAAACTAACTTAGTCTATATTGTATTTCAGATCGCGTCGACTGCAACATGCAACTGACAGGATGGTTGGCAGACAAACTATATGATCATGTCATTCCAACTTCCGGTGGTTATACAACAGATGTGACGTCACCGAACTCATTGCAGTGTGCTCGAATTTGCAACATGAGATGCAGATTGTACTGGTTTTGTCTATGTATCAAACACATTGACATGTCAGCTTTACAATTCGACATGGGATAACGATGAACAGATGACAGGTGCAGTGTCAGCAGAATTCTATGGTTTAGCATGTACGTCAAAGACAACGTTTATTTCTCCAATTAATGCGTTTGTTTATATGGTATTTTACGCCGCTCTCAACATTTTTTCAGTTTTTTCAAAGCGTTACCTGTGTAAGTTACCAATTATACTAGTCAATTTGTCCTGAAACCAGCGTTACCATAATGCTAGTCTGGAGTAACCTGCCCCTACCATGGCGGCGCTCTTTGGGAATTGTTTACGTAGCATTCGAAATGCTATAGAGACAACCATTTTGTCGACCAACCGGGTAACCTTTTGAAACTCTGAACGTACTTTGATACATTATTGATGTAATATGATTTCAGTCATCAAAATGTAATGGTGTAAAATAAGTATAACTTGCGAAAATCAGTTGTATTGTTTATTTACTTACTTTCTATATAGGTCAAATTACGCCAAATACATCCGCGGCCATGCTTATGAAGTGTCAAATAGTCCCTTAAAAAAAAACTTGTGTGAAAGTGAAAAGAGAGTTTTAGAAAACCCAGTTTGGGCCTGGCACGATTCTGTTCAAAATGGCGGTTAATATATTCGCGGGATAAATATTTTCTTTCATAATACAAGTTATCAATCTGGTTGCAATTATCTGTTTTTGACCTAGACAAATATGAAAAATTTAACATATTAAAATTGGGCTGGAAAATGTGCACGTATAATATAATATAATACATGTACCCCTAACCCCACATGGTGAAATGAAATGTGTCGACAGCAAAATCAGAAAACTTTCGATTGAAATTACACAATGTTCTCTAATGCCTGGTAAATATTCGTATTATTTTTAACCCATGTATATTTTAATTTTAGTCTTGAATTAAAAGATTTTGACAGTTTCAAAATTATGAAAAATTCACTCTTTCGCTCGAAAATATAAAGCTTTATTTTTTACGTTGCAATTTTAGAGCCTGTGTGAATCATATGGCGGGCATCTTGTACACGTTGATGATGAAACAGAAAACACGTTCATAAAACAAAGATGTAAATCCGTCCTGGAGCTTGGTAGTAAGTATTAAACTATGTGTGCTCTAGCAGGAACGAAGCAGATACCGACTCTCCTCTCCGTATTCACTCAGTTTTTGCTCGTCTGTTTTTCGAAGAAAAAAGTCTGGTTATTGTGATACCCTTGGCGTCGTCGTCTGCGTCGTCGTTCACAAAACTTTAACCTCACACGTATTCGAATGAAACTTGGTACACATTTTCCTAGAAACAATACACATTTATATACCAAGTCACAAAACTCTGTCTTTAAAAATGATTAAGTTATGCCCTGTTTTGACTTAAAAATAGAAAAGGACGTTTTTTCAGATTTATAGTGCTTGAATGTTATCCGTAGTCGGTATTAGAATCACTTTAAAAATGATAAAAAACGTTTTGTTGTCTTATATCTAAAACATTTTACCAGCAAAAAGATACTGCAAGATTGTATAAATTGAATTGCATTGAACATTAATGTAATTTTTAACCATTAACCTATCTACCTGAAAATAAAGAATTAATAAATATTTTGTTCGAGCAAATGTATATTATTACCAATAATTTTTATAAGACCATAAATTATCTCTGAATGTGTTTATAGGACCATTATATATTTTTTATACAATGTGTGTGTTTCTTTAAGTCCAAAAAATATTTTTTATTTAATACATATTATTCAAATAAAAACATATAATTTTCTGAGTCCATATTTATTTGTATTGAATCAATATATACTGACGTATAATTATTTTACAATGTTTGTTATGCCATAGAATTGCAAATATAGAGCGGCCATGCGAAAAAAAAGGTCTATGCAATCGTTGTAAAGATCGATATTTTTGGTCTTAGTTTACTGTATAAATTTCTTTTTCAAAAACGTACGTGTTTTTTCCGTAAATAGGTAGAATCTTTAAATGAGCCATTCCACGAGAAAACCAACATTGTGGACTCATGTATCGACCCGGATCAGCCTAAGTATGCCGCGCAGGGTAATCCGGACAGAAACCTTTCGCCTCCTTTGGATTATCTGTTTCAGGAATAATTACTCTATACCTCAATCCCCTGAGACGGAAAGTGTCGGCCCGGATTAGCCTGCGCGGATTGCTATACATTACGCAGAGGCTATAATGTTGGTTTTCTCGTGGAACGGCTCATATATATTACAATTCACTTAGAGTTGTTTTATAATTGAACTTTTGCAACGTATGAATGTATCACTGGCACCAGATTAACACACTGATGTAATATTAAGATATCATTTTTTTTAACAATATCTTTGTTACAGATCTTACAGTTGTCACGATTAAAAAGAAAAAGAGATTTATTTAGCGCTTTCGATACATGCTTAGGCTACCTCTGGTTCTTACTGCATTATACAAGGTGTTTACTACTGTAAAGCAGCCAACCAGGTGTGCTAACGGCTAAATAAAAGAAATCCATTTTGTTTTTTTCCATTTTAATATTACCGTAAGAGCTAAAAGGGAAATTTATGCTATTTTTAACTCACTATTTACTATATTACATTATTTATTTTGTACTCTAGTGCCAGTGAACTGTATATGACGTATAGGTGTTGACGTTATATATGTGACGTCATTTCATATCATCCGGGCCACTGATAACATTCCATGAGAAATTATTTCTCACGAGAAAATTATGATTTATCACTTCCCCGGATTTTATTATAAATCCTCGTAGTGCAATCATGACGTAATTAAACACGATTATGTATCATCTAATCTGAAGCCTTTTATTTATGTTTTCCATGACAGATAACAGTGTGATTTCATGCTGGATTGGTTTGGCGGACTCGGCTGTAGAAGGCGAGTGGAGATGGGAAGATGATCAGGAACTGCTCACGTACACGGACTGGCAAGGCACTAATCCCAACGGAGGTACCCTCTCGAACTGTGCAAGTTTGTTTAGTTTGCCGGCTTACAACTTTCAGTGGGTGGATGAGTCGTGTTCGAGGTTGTTTGTGCCGATTTGTGAAAAAGTGCTGTAGATGATGTTATACATGACCCTTTCCACGAGAAAACCAACATTGTGGAGTCTGTGTAAGGTATCGACCCGGACCATGCCTAAACATGCCGCGCAGGCTAACCCGGACAGACACCTTTCGCCTTCTGTGGATTTTCTGTTTCGGGAATCATTACTCTATACCTCTATCCCCCATAGACGGAATGTGTCGGCCCGGATTAGTCTGGGTCGATAAATTACGCAGAGTCCATAATATTGGTTTTCTCGTGGAACGGCTCATATATAATAACGAAATCTGTGTCCGTTAATGCGTACCAATCCCTTTTTCTTTATACGATCCTCTGAACACTTTTCCGTTATTTCTGGTATTACTTAAAAAAGTTGAAAACATTGTGCCAAAATGAGAAATTGCTCGTTTTGAGCAATTTCTTCTTTTTCCACAATGTTTTTCAAAAATCGTCTGCTTTGGAGCAGTCAAAAAGCGTCTACATGTGGGAAAGAGTTATTATAACTTTTTCAAATGTTCAATGTTCATAACGAACTCGGCAAACTGGTGTAACATTTTCAACGGATTGAAATGGGTTGAAAAACAGAGATTCGCCAAAGGAATAGTTGTGTCCAATTATTTGCAAATCGGGACTGTAGCCTACTTGTGTACCATCTTTTATAGATTTCATTTTCAAAATTGATATAATGCCTTCTGCCGGTCATGTATAAAGGATAATCAACATGACTTGAAGGAATAGGTTTACACCAGGAACATATTCTACAAAAGTATTTGAAAATCGGCCCGGCAGATGCTTTCGGAGGAGCAGATTTTTAAAGTGTTCAATATAGCAATACTAGGTATAACAGCCCGCCCCCTTGTGGTCATGTTTTTTTACCAATCAATATTGCTCGTGTGAATCTGACAGAGAGTCGGCAAGGAATATTCCAACAAAAGTATTTGAAAAACGGCCTACGAGTTTGGGAGAGGAATATTTTTTAAATTGTAGGACTTTTTTCTCGGTTGCAATGGAAACAAGTATTCTGCACGGATACCAAAATAGAGGACATTACTTCTTTAAACTACTGTTGCGAACAAGAAAGGTCAAGATCAGCCTGCACATGTGTGCTGTCTTACCTCGGTCTACATTATTCGATACTTACTTATCAATTTTTCAGTTATACCACGGCCTTTCCTGGGTAAGTTTCAAGTACTACTGGTCCATGTATCCTGATACCAGCCAGTCAGTCGTAATGCTAACCCCACAACCCTGTGCGTCAAGGAGGGCTTTGTAACTGATTCGGTTACCCAGGGGTGATGAATAACATACTCCTGTAAGTGGGAAAGGGCAAATACATCTGCATACAGTGAAGACACGGGCGAGCCTTTGCGTCCACAAAGTCTCAGCAGGCTCATCGCTGTCATTGTCTTTAGTGCCAGATACATATTTTGACAAAGGTCTAGAACTCTAGCCCTTTCTGTTCACGTCAATTTACCTCATGTATACTTTTGGAGTAATGCTGAAGATTTCTGAGGACTATTTCTACATACACTGGCCAACCTCGTCATTTATCGCATATATATACTGTTTGTCTATCTAGATGTGAACACTATAAAGTTAAATAATCATTCTTATTGTATGAGATTTTCCCTCAAATAAAAAAAAACCTCTTGAAATTGTATTGTTGTATTCGATTAGCTATGATTATCCCTGTCTCATAAGCAGCATATCCATAGATACATGTATACATCCATCAACATGATTATACTCCTTTGGTTTGACTGTTTGGTGTTTTACGTCGCTTTCAACAGTTGTCCAGCTATATCACGAGGGTTTCGTGAGGGGGGGGGGGTGGGGGGGGGGGGGGTGGGGGGGGGGGGGGCGTATCAAGAAAAGGGAGGTAAATCCTTTCTTTACCTATATTAATCGATTTCTATGAAATGAGTGGTTTTCGGAAATTTTAAAACCATTTTTAACTTAATCATGCAGTCAAACCTTGGTTGTTAAAGACCTTTCTGGATACCTGGTATATATTCCCAAGATATTGTACTGTACAATACCACTGTACTGTACTGTACTGTACCACTTCCAAAATGTCCTTGGTTCGTTTTAAAGCATCACTCAAAATATAGGCTACTTTTTGATACATCTGCATTTGATATACTATTTCTTCTTGATAACATAGGAAATCAAAGTACTGAAATTACTCAGGGTAGAATTGTGAGTGTTTAAGAGGAGATGCAGAAGAGCATATAGAAGTATTTACCTAATATAATCCCAACCATGACAAGTAAGATATGATGCATCAGGCCAGAATGAAATGTTTCCAAGATAACAATTTCTTGTTGGTCTATTTTGAAAATGAATTTACCCCAACTCCTGTTTTGAAATTTATTGATTACATGTAGTTCATTTTATAGATTTCTGCATAAAGGGGTTACATCAAAGTTCTTACTGGACTGATTGGACAAAGGGTTCTTCGCTTTAGCATGTGTGAAATGCCAGAGAGAATACTGTTAACCCGTTCCCACATACATATGTGTTATGCCACTTTCAACGAAGTTGGTTGGTTGGTATGGTTGTTGCCTTGCAGTGTGAACCAACTGAACAATGTTAATTAACACTTTTCCCGCATGCTGACGACCCCACCATGTTTAAATGTTTAACTGATTTAGTATAGTATACTGTATACTGTCTGTTTGGGAAACATTTGAGACAAACAAATACTGCAAATCGGAATAATTGTTTCGAATGAATATGGTTATACGGAAAAACAGGTCGTTTAGGGTAGTCTTTTCTACGGTACCAATGTTTTCATAAATTCACTGTCTGTCAGCTGCTATCGGGAATAAACCCCTGTGTTTTGCCTGCCAATCGAATCTGAAAGAGAAAAGAAACTTAACTTATTTGGGCAGTTGTGTACACTTGTTAATGCATCGGCTGCTAAAAGCATGTTTCAAATTGCCTGTGGTCCTATATGTCAGGTACATCGACAATTGGATTCGTTGATGACATTTTTACAACTTTGCACACATTCGATCTAGGGTACATTGTTAATGTGTGAATAGAAAGTGGGAAATTTCCTAGTAAGTAATCGTGGAAAAAGCTGTATTTAAACAAAATTAATAATTATTATGTAAATGGGTGGGAAAGTAATACTGCTGAAGTAGATTTCGCGCTGTACAGACAAATCCAACCTTGTTTTTACTCGTCGGTCATATGGAATGTGGCATTGAAATATCCAAGCATGCTAAAATACTGTTCATCTGTATCTCAGCTAGTCGTTAACCTTCTGTACTATAAGATGGAATGTTTGAAATTTCAGAAATACAAACCTAAAGTCAAATCTTACTGTTCACGTAATGTTGGACTGTCATGTTATTAACACAGCTAGATTTAAATTTAATAGCATACTTACGGGACATTTTGGTCATGATATCCCACGTATATTGTATAACCTTGATGGTTATAATTATGTCAGTACTCTGATCGGCACCCCATGTAATCCGCTTTACTCTGATCGGCACCCCATGCAATCCGCTTTACTCTAATCGGAACCCCATGTAATCCGCTTTACTCTGATCGGCACCCCATGTAATCCGCTTTACTCTGGTCGGCACCCCATGTAATCCGCTTTACTCTGATCGGCACCCCATGTAATCCGCTTTACTCTGTTCTTGGAGAACGATACCATGTTTTCATGAAGCTCTGCTTCAGATTTGTCCACCATGCGTGGAAACTTTATACTCGTAATCAAATATGAATTTTGTTTTTCATAGCACTTACACGTTCCATAAATAAGTTAACTTAATTTTCGCTTTCGCTTTAAGTATGCAGCGGCTAGTGTGAGTATTTATCTCAATTTTACCGCTACAATTACTATTTTGGTAGTTGGATTAGCCATGGAACGTATTATATGCAAATAATATACATTTCTTACAGTTATTTTCCATGTGTGAGGTTGATGTGTGCTTGTATGTGGATGTATGCATGATAATATTATTCTCATAACCACTTAATTATGAATTTCATGTATTGTGCTTTTGTAAAATCTTGAATTTATGGAGGAAAGAAAGAAATATATATATCGAATTTGCAAAAGTTGTGGCAAAAGAAGAAATTACGTCCACTGTCACAATGTGTTCTACTCTATTTTTAAAACTTTACTTATTTTTAAAGAGATTTTCAAAATATGTCTCCAGATTATTTCAAAGTCGCATACTGCAGATTTGTAACTTTTATGTTACCAGTACATTGAAAAGACTGTTAGACTTGTGGTGGGAAAGGTTTTATTGTCATAGGTTCCGTTACGGAAACACAATGAGGATACAAATCGCTACACGAGGCTCATATACACTCCAACCTGTGTTTAAAGACCACCGATGGGAAGAGACTTGTGGTGGGAAAGTTTTTTTTGTCATAGTTCCCGTAACGGAAATACAATGAGAGTACACATCGCTACACTAGGCTCATATACACTACAACCTGTGTTTAAAAACCACCAATGGGAAGAGACACGTGGTCTTTTATTACAGGGTCATTTATGCAGAAAGTGAGTATTTGGGAAATTACATTTGCGGTTGATATAGACAGGGAATTACCAAACAATGGTGGTCTTTAGCACATGCTTGACTGTATGCATGTATCATTAGTATACCGAAACCTGTGTATAAAGACCACCCATTGAAATACAACAATCCGGTCTGAATTATTTTTACAATGTTTTTTGTACAAACTTTAATAACCTCTATGTTGATTGATAACATTTTTTTTTTTTTTTTTTTAGCTTTATTTTTGTGTGTGTGTGTGTGTCTGTCTGTCTGTCTGTCCGTACATACAGACGAGTACTTCTGGGGTTTGGTGTTTTCCTAAAGCACTTAGATAAATATATATTTTTTTTTTTATAACGGGTATCTCATTTGCATATTAATGTTATTCATTCCGTAAAAGGGGGTTAATTACGGAATGAATTGCATTAACCCCACAAGCAAACATCAAAGGAAATAACCCCACAAATACACGCCATAAGTACGTCCGTCCAAATAGTTGTAAAGCAACGCTCCACAGTCCAAACCGACGGGCCGATACCGATGAAACTTGGTAAGCAGGTGCTATAGGGGCTCAGGGTGCGCGCGTTTGAGTTTCGTTGCTAAGGACCCACTCGTTGCTATGCAGCTAGCAAAAAAGCGCGTTTTAAGAACAAAAAACATTTTTCTTCTCCTACAGTTTTAAATGTGGAGAGCTGAAACTTCGGTTATAGATCCTTCGAGATATTTAGAAAAAACGTATTCGTTACGATTTTTGATTTAGGCCTTTGTTTCCGAATGATAGCCTTTCAAACATAGCCGCTGCTATGCAGCTAGCAAATAAACGCGTTTTAAGGACCCTACTCATTTTTCTATCTTTTCCTCCAGTTATTTAGAAAAAATCTATCCGTTACGATTTTTGATTTAGGCCTTTGTTTCCAAATGGTAGCCTTTCAAAGATAGGGTATTTTTACAGTCATGTTTGACTTCAATCGCCCCTAGCGCTGCAGTGGTAGTATTCGATAGCGATTGTATTACCCTATCTCATAGAGCTATTCAAGAGCTTCAAAATGGGTTTTTTACGTCATTGACCTCCGATCTCGGGTTTCCGAGCTACAGCCGGAAGTTTGCAAAATATACCAAGGCAAAACGGTTCGGTGTATACGGGTGCGTCTTTGCATGGTAATAAAAGATGGTTGGTTGACCAGAGATTGTTTTTACAAGCTGCACACTTTTCACCAGTGTTCACCAAGTCACCACAATTGTGACCCTATCAGACTTGTTCTTCATATATATATATATATATATATATGCAAAGGCGAATCCCACGTCGCCTACCGGCTTGTTTTACCTTTTTACAACACATTAATCGCTGCCAAAATCTCATTTAATGAAATCTCATCTTTTGTATGAATTAAAGGGTTACCCATATGTAGGAAAGGATTAAAATACATGCAGGCAGACAGTGGATTTATGAAAATATTGTTTACGTAGAAAAGACTCCTTTAAACGACCTATATTTCTTCCTTATAATCACAATCATTCGAAATACTTCTTCCAATTTGCAGGTATTGTATTTGTTTGTCTCAAATGTTTACGAAACAAACAGTATACAGTATACTATACTGAATCATTTAAACATTTAAAAAAGGAGGGGTCGTCAGCGGGAAAGGGTTAAGGGGTTGGTTCACACTGCAAGGTAAAACAATACCAACCAACCAACCTAGTCATATGACTAAATAATTGTATGTAGGAAAGGGTTAGTTGTATTCTCTCTTGCATTTCACACTTGCTGAAGCGCAGAACCCTTTGGCCAATTAGTCCAGTAAGAACTTTGATATAGCCCCTTTCTTTCCCTTTATGCATTATCTATAAAAAGATCTAATCAATCGATTTCAATACAGGAGTTGGGGGTCAATTAATTTTCAGAAGACCAACAAGAAATTGTTATCTTGGAAACATTTCATTCTGGCCTGATGCATCATATCTTATCTGTCATGGTTGGGACATTTTTAGATAAATATTATTTTGCATCTCCTCTTAAGCGCTCACAATTCTACCTTCAGTACTTTGATTTCATATTTTATCAAATAGAAATAGTATATACTGAGCCAAACAATTTCTTCAGCAATTTAACCGTTTACTCAATGTTTTAAGCGTTTAAAGGTTTTCATTGTTGCTTCAGACATGGAAAGGGTTTAATAGCTTTATATTGCATGTATATTTAAATCCCAAAATGTATTAATTTGTTGTGGTTTTATTGACAAATACAAAACATCAAAAATCCTGACCAAAAGAAATCCTGAAATTTGTAGATCTATGTGGAATTTCAAAAATCCTGGAATTAGTCCTTATGAAAACATTATGTGTATGTTTAGACTAATGAAAGTCAAGAATAAATGTGTGTTAACAAATAAATCAATGCAGTCTTTTCCGGCGACATTGATGCCTTGCATCAACTTTCTCTTGTATGTAATGTGATAACATGATTGCTTAAACGTATGACTGTTTTCACAGACCATTATCGAATATTGTAGAATATCGTGTTACTGGCAATAGGGATTTTTACGTTTTGCACGCACTGCACGGGAAACCCATGATGATGAACATGTATCGACATAAAAATATACGCATTTAACAGATATTGTACCTGTATTGTGAAAACATAGGCAAAATTCAATATTTCTGTAATGATGCCGAGACTGAATGCAAATCAACGCCTTATAGCCATTGGTATGCTACAAGCAAACTTACGTCACGCTGACGTCGCTGCTCACTTTGGAGTGTCTAGGTTCTGTTCTGTTAATGACCGTCCCCGTTCTGGTAGGCCCCGTGAAACGACTCCTGCACAGGACCGTCACATAAGGACGTCACACTTACGTGACCGGTTTCTTCCATCTAATGTTACTGCTGCTGTAACACATGATCGTACACACAACATAATTAGTGCTCAAACAGTCCGAAACAGACTCGCCGAGCGTGGTATAAGAGCCAGACTTCCGTATCATGGGCCTATATTAACCCAACGTCATCGCGTCTTGAGACTCAGTGGGCCACGGGACACTTGAATTGGACAAGAGATCAATGGAATACGGTAATGTTCACTGATGAGTCGCGTTTTTGTTTGAGACGAGGAGATGGACGTGCTAGAGTATACCGTAGGGTCGGTGAACGTTATGCTGACGTCTGTGTGCACGAGGTGGACCGTTACGGTGGTGGAAGTATCATGGTTTGGGGCGGAATATCTTACCAGAATCGCACTCCATTGGTTATTGTGCGTGGGAATCTAACGGGACAACGTTATCGAGACGAAATTTTAACACCAGTTGTCGTACCATTTCTTAACGCTAACGTGAAAGTCACGTTGTTCCAGCAAGACAATGCTAGGTGCCATACAGCACATGTATGCCGCAATTGTCTTACCCAACAAAACATTAATGTTCTAGATTGGCCTGCTTGTTCACCAGATTTGTCCCCAATAGAACATCTTTCGGATGCCCTGGACCGTCGGATTAGACGTCGCAATCCCCAAACATTAGCGCAGTTGGATTTTTTTTTTATTCAAGAATGGAATGCCATTCCACAGCGAGATATTCAAACACTTTTAAATTATATGCGTAGACGATGCACTGCTGTAATGAATGCACAGGGAGGTCACACCCGGTATTAACAAATTCCAGAACTTAACATTTTCATCAGTCCATTTTCTTATTGATTTTCAAAAAGTTTAAATGAAATTGAAGCATAATAATCAATTTAAATTATGTATCAAAGACCATATTTTCAAAATGCTTAAAAACATATTCATTACTGACCCATGATAAAATTGTATCCAATTGATTTCATGTATCGTAACTTGTTTGGCTCAGTATATATATCAAATGCAGATGTATCAAAAAGTAGCCTGTATTTTGAGAGATGCTTTAAGGTTATTTTAGAATATGTACACTATCATACAGATAGCATACAGGTTTTTAACAGCCGAGTTTCGACTGTTTGATTAATTGTTAAAAGGTTTTAAAGTTTCCGAAAACCACTCAGAATGCGTCCCCTTCCTCCATCTCCCCACTTCGGGAGGAGAGGAACGGTCATCAATGGCGAAAGCCGAGCTGGATCAGCCACCAGCAGCTCACACCCGCTTCGCGCTCAGAAGAGGACGCTGTATCTCGTCCTCGTGGTTTTCGGTCTCGTCAAGTTTATCTGACGACCTTGCGATACATACTATAGAAATGATCCCTAAGAGTATGATCTTAACTTTTATGAAGAAAATATTTATTATTTCAATAATTGTTCTATCACTTCACAGTCGGTATGCTAATTTGATTTTCCCGTTGTGTGTTTAATCATATTTATTTATACGACTGCTTTTCGATCTTAAATCTGATTAAAGAACTATTAAGATTATTAATGTTAAACTATTAAATATAATAGAAGGAACTGCATTTCTTTATTTCATAGAAAACGATTGATTGAGGCAAAGAAAGGAATTACCTCCCTTTATTTTAAACTCGCATACACACACGTATCACATGTGGGCGAGATCTTACTCATGTCGTACTTTTATCTATGGAAAGGATTATTAATACGCCTCATTTATATTATATGATAATTTTCCTGTCTCTAACGACGTGAGAAATAGTGACATAGGCCTATATAGAATTATCTATTATGCGGACCATCCCTTTCCTACAATATATTATGAATTGCACGTGGGCTACAGCAAATCTAAACGTAGATGACTAGATGAGCTCTACTTTCATTAATTCCCATAATGACTATTATTTGAAATGATGTTTAAATTAAATAAGTGTCTAGAAACGAAGGGATTTTAATGCAAACACATATTTTTTTATGGGATAATTATGATAAGCTGTTAATCTAATAGACCAGTCACCTCGATCTATCAACATTGTACATTATTTGAGTTACGTCACGGCGAAAATACTCGATGAAATCGAGGTAGAATCCGTCTGTTGACGGGAATTAAAGATCTAGATAGACTTCGAAATCTTATGTTTATTTAGTTATATTTTTAAAGATAATGATTAAAAAATTAGGCGATTTCTGTTATTCTCCCAATGTTTTCAATTGTGTGTAAAAATAAAGATGTAATACTGTTTTGCCTAGATGTATTACAAAAGAGGTGACCTTTAGATACGTGATCATATAAGATGATTACAAACCACTCGGTGTTACGGTAATAAAGTTTTTGTTTTCGAATGTTTTATTTCCTAGTGCCGTTAAAATGCAATTACAATCAAACTTGCGATCAGCAGCCACCCAAGGGACATGATACAACTGGCTGCTTAAGACAGCCCAGCAAACATGCATATATGGGTCCCATATGGGCTATTTCTGGGCAAGCCCATATGGGTATGCCCATATTGGACCCATATGGGACCTTTGTGGGCAAGCCCATGTGGGTTTGCCCATAAGGGTCCCAGATGGTTCCCATATTACAGCACCTTTAGGAAAAACGAATATTTATTTATTTATTTATTTAAAAAACATTTACTTTGAGCTAGTATGTGACTACCTTGATCTAAACTGCTATTATTTTATCTAAAAATAGTAATTCAACACATACGCGTATATTTTACAACCCATGTGGGACCCATACGGGTCCCATTTGGGCCTCCCGATAAACGTCAACACCCCTGAACAGGTGCGCGAAATTGATTTATTTTATTTTTAATATAGGTTTTAATTTTTATGAATTAAAATATATTATAATGTATCATTTAGACATAGTTATTATCAAGAATTTAATCATTGCATGATTAAAGATAAAATAAATTTCGAGCATGCGCAGACGTGAATTCCGCTGTCATAATTTTCAAATGTTTCTTTGTTTACATCTGGGCCACTAATACGTTTAGTGGTCCCGGTTTACATTTAAGTTGAATTTTGATTTATTTCTTATTCTGATTATATGCATGCCTTTATATGAACCATACAGGAGATTACTTAATAAAGTTTTAGTGTTAAAGCATAGAGTGTTTTGTTTTCTTTTCAGGATGATATTATAATATAGTCGTTTGCGCCATAATACAGTATCTCTTTGTTCCAGGAAAAAGAAAGAGTTGAAACATAAACAAATATTAAAATGGAAGTACAAGAATCATGCTGTTACATTCCAGCTTAAAGAATTTCGCATGTTTGTTTCCGATGTTTCTGACAAGTGGTTGTTTATTAAAAGTCCAGCAAACTTAAAATTGAAATAAATGCAAATGAATCTAGCCAAGAAATGCAAGATCTGCCCAAAATGGAAGTATCTGGGATGCCCATGAGGGACCCATATTGAGTACAAGGGCTGCCCATGTGGGACCCATATGGGTCCCATATTACATGTTTATGGGGCAGCCCATATGGGACCCATGTAGGTGCCCATAAGGGACCCATATGGGTCCCATATAGATTGCTAGCTGGGAGGTGGCTGCTTAAGACAGGTGGCTGCTGATCACAAATTTCATGACTTGGTCGGATTTGTTCAAGTTTTGTCTGTTCACATAGTATTACATGTAACTGTTAGGAATAGTCATTACATTACAACAAGTAACTTGTCTTTATAAACTTGTATTTAAACATTGTTATGAAGATTTGTAGGTTTTTTCTATCAAATATTTCATTGTGCTATCTATTCTTTAGTTTAAACCGACGTTTACAACTAACTTGACTATCAATTATTTCACTTTCAAATTCGCCAAATAAAGTATCAGGAAAAAATAGCGTCCGAATCTACGTCTACATCTTGAACAAAATTGTACTCGATAATCTTTAGATTTAAAATGGAAATGGGAATATAAGTTGACTTGGGGCTTCAAAGTAGACATTAACTTTCATTTTAACATATAAATGTACTGTCTTTCGGTCTAAAACGCTCATAAATATCTTTTTCAATATATCATATGTACATACGAGTCAGTGCATGAGAAATGTGCAAGTTAGATTTTGTGAACAGTAAAGCTCTTCATCAATACTGTTCATATTTTGATAAGACGGGCATGGACAAGATGATCTGGACCATTACGCTTCAGCATGTGTATATTTTGATAAGACGGAGCAGGTAGACAAGAGGATCTGGACTTTTACCCTTCAGCATGTGTAGATTTTGATAAGACGGAGCAGGTAGACAAGATGATCTGGACCTATACCCTTCAGCATGTGTATATTTTGATAAGACGGTGCAGGTAGACAAGATGAGCTGGACCTATACCCTTCAGCATGTGTATATTTTGATAAGACGGAGCAGGTAGACAAGATGATCTGGACCTTTACACTTCAGCAGGTGTATATTTTGATAAGACGGATCTATACCCTTCAGCATGTGTATATTTTGATAAAACGGAGCAGATAGACAAGATGATCTGGACCTTTACCCTTCAGCATGTGTATATTTTGATAAGACGGAGCAGGTAGACAAGATGATCTGGACCTTTACCCTTCAGCATGTGTATATTTTGATAAGACGGTGCAGGTAGACAAGATGATCTGGACCTATACCCTTCAGCATGTGTATATTTTGATAAGACGGAACAGGTATACAAGATGATCTGGACCTATACCCTTCAGCATGTGTATATTTTGATATGACGGAGTAGGTAGACAAGATGATCTGGACCTTTACCCTTCAGCATATGTATATTTTGATAAGACGGAGCAGGTAGACAAGATGATCTGGACCTTTACCCTTCAGCATGTGTAGATATTGATAAGACGGAGCAGGTAGACAAGATGATCTGGACCTTTACTCTTCAGCATGTGTAGATTTTGATAAAACGGAACAGGTAGACAAGATGATCTGGACCTTTACTCTTCAGCATGTGTATATTTTGATAAGACGGAGCTGGTGGACAAGATGAACTGGACCTTTACCCTTCAGCATGTGTAGATTTTGATAAGACGGAGCTGGTGGACATCATGATCTGGAGCTTTACTCTTCAATAATGCCAACGTGTATATTTCCTCATGCACTCAATTTTTAAAAAAGAAATTATGCTCTTACACACGTTTGTTGTAAGATTTTGTCAGCATGAGCAGATTTTGATAAGACGGAGCAGTTGGACAAGATGATCTGCACCTATATCCTTCAGCATGTGTATATTTTGATATAACGGAGCAGGTCGACAAGATGATCTGGACCTTTACCCTTTAGCATTTGTAGATTTTGATAAGACGGAGCAGATGAACAAGGTGATCAGGACTTTTACCCTTCAGCATGTGTATATATTGATAAGACGGAGCAGGTATACAAGATGATCTGGACCTTTACCCTTCAGCATGTGTAGATATTGATAAGACAGAGCAGGTAAACAAGATGATCTGAACCTGTACCCTTCAGCATGTGTAGATATTGATAAGACTAGATTGTTGTATTCCAATGTATGGTCTTTAAACACAGATTGGACAGTATAAGAGCCTCGTCTAGCGACTTGTACCCTCATTGTATTTCCGTTATTCTATGACAATAAAACCTCTCCCACCACAAGTCCAACAGTTTTTCAATGTACTAGTAACATGTAAGTTACAAATATGTAGTAGTCGATTTTGAAATAGTGTGGAGACACATTTTGAAATTCTCTTTAAATATAAGTTTAGTTTAAAAATAAAGTTGAAATCATTGTGACAGTTGACGTAATTTCTCCTTGTGCCACACATTTTGCCCAAATCGTATGCTAAAGAAAGCGTCTATATGCGGTAAAGGGTTAAACAACATACAGACAGACAGTGGATTTATGATAACATAGAGAAATTCGGGCCTATAACATTTTCCATTAAACTTAAATTGAGACATTTGCATAATCCGTGACTTCTTGAATCGGCAGACAGTTATTATTATTACACCTCAATTTCATTGTCCATATAAAACTCCCATTGACAAAAAGTTGCTATTTTTACTGTCAAGACAAATGTACCACGTGACAATGCGACAGTTTTTTTAGGTAGGTAGGAAGATTTATGTTAATGAAACTCATTAAAACTAGACATGTAGAGCGCTCTATGTTGTACTTTTGGGCTATAAAACATTTTACAGATCATATGCTAATAATAATAATGATAAAATAATAAAATAAAATATTTTCATAAAATATATAAATAATATGCAAATATTTTATTTTTTTATTTTTTTACTTTTTAATATTATTTATTTATTTATAATTTTATTATTTATATTTTATTATTTTATTATTTTTCGGTATAATAAAATAAATAACACATTGCTTTGAATTGGACAGTAATATTGTCATCCTTCGGAGACATACTGTCACCCTCGCCTGCGGCTCGGGTCACAGTATTCTCCTCAGGCTGACAATATTACTGTCCAATTCAAAGCAATGTGTTATTTATATACTATTAGCAGAACAAACGCAAACACAAATACGCAAAAGTCCTTGCCTAAAGTTTGGATCCTGATGAGACACTGAACGACCAGAAAGCTCACAACAATTACAGATCAAACAGTTTCCTCCAATCGTCCTCTCATAGCATGGCACTTACATATCAAGCATTCTGTCCTGCCACGGCACACGTCCTGCTGGACTGTTGAAATAGTCTCTCAAATAGTCCCTTTGCCTTTTGGCCACAACCAGGTCACTGTTTCCTCCCTGTGGCGCGTCCAAGTCTGGGAGGTTGACATCTTGTATCCAGGCACCAGGAACGAGGTTGTGTGCACCATCTTCGTCATCTAGTTGAATGTTCTTAATGGCTGGATTTCGGAGACGTATGAAGTTGTGAAGGCACACACAAGCCTCAACGATAATCTGTACGGTCACTGGCTTCTGCTGCATTGTTGACAAGAGGACTCTCCATCTTTGTGCCATAATGCCAAAGGCAATTTCGACCACACGTCTGGCTCTAGAGATCCTGTAGTTGGCAATCATTTGTTCTCTTGTCAGGTGACGGCCTGAGTATGGCTTCATGAGGTATGCGCGAAGGCCAAAGGCGTCATCCTCCAGCAGGAAGTAGGGAAAGTTCTGATCATCGTTTGACAATGGTGAAGGAGAACGGAATCCTATGGAGCCATCGTCTAAGCATTCTTTCAGTTCTGACTCGTTGTATATCTGAGCATCGGACTGGCTTCCAAAACCACCAACGTCTATCCACATGAACTTATAATCTGCGTCTACCACAGCCATTAGCACTTTTGAATAAAAACCTTTGTAGTTGTGGTACATGGTTCCAGTCTTAGGAGGCTTTCTGATGGCCACATGTTTCCCATCTAGAGCACCACATGCATGTGGGACATTCCATCGCATCATGAATTGCTCAGCAATATGTTCCCATGCGTCTCTGTCAACAGGGCAGGTGATGACTTCATTCTTGAGCTCCATCACCAGTGCATCACAAACGTCTCTCACCAATACGCTGATTGTGCTTCTGGCTACCCGGAAGTCATACTGAAGGCTGGCATAGGTATCTCCTGTTGCCAGATGACGCAGAGTTATGGCAAGCTTCATTCCTGGCGGAGCTCCTCCACCAGCTGATGATAATGTCCTATGGCTAATCTTCTCTCCGGTTTTAACCAGTTCCTCACCCAACAAGTTCTTGGTCTTCTTCTTCTTCTCTCTCGCCCTACCAACTCATTGTATTGTTGCTCTGCTTCCAACAAAAATTGTACGAAGCCAACATTCAAAATGTTAACAGCTGCCAGATTATCCATGGTTCAAGGCATAAAATAGTGTGCGCCCAAATGATGAACCAGTGAAAAAACGGCCAGTATTTATAGCACACCTTGTCTGATTGTACTGCAAACGGGGTTGACGTTGTAAAAACTGCGTAAGAACGCAATAAACGTACTAAAGACGAGTAGAGCGTACTGATAACTTACTGCGAACATTTAGAACTGTGTGGAAACGTGTTGCAAACTTGTTTAGAACTTGTCATTTTGTTTTTATATATTTAGACCGAATAACAACGCACTAAGGACGTAAAGAGGTCGAATTGAGTCTGTGTGTGAACGGGATAAACGAGCTACAAACTAACCCGGTCGGTGAGCACACGTACTACCAATTGCCGCCCGATCCCATCACGTCATAGCACGTTCCTAGTACGATCAAAGTACGGTAAATCCGTTCGTATTACGTCCATCCAGTTTTAAGTACATTGTCACTCCGTCTAATAACAGAACGGGATGGTCGCCCGGAAATTGTGAACAGGCTCAAAGTTCTGGAACACCATTCCTGTTCAAACCCGTCCGAGCTCGTCCACGAAGTTCGTAATCAGACCTTAAAACGTTGCTACTACGTCCACTCCTGTTTGCACACAGTTTGAGCCCGTTCGGCTACATGTTTTCAGAACGTAGTGAGAACGAGTTCGGTGTAAAGGGGGTATAACATAGAACAACACCCCAATCATTTGGAATACTTCTTCCAATTTGGAGATATTGAATTTTTTGTCTCAAATGTGTTTCAAGCAGACTGTATGCAATGTAATATACTTAATCAGTTAACCCTTTCCCCCATAAAGACGCTTTCTGATGCCTCTGCAGCAGACAGCTTTTTGAAAACATAGTGACAAAGGAAGAAATTGCTCAAAACGAGCAATTTCTCCTTTTGCCACAATGTTTTCCACTTTTAGTCATAGGTTATTCATTCAATTATAGAGATTTTCCATTTTTTGACAAAATATGTTCAAAGTCGTCTGCTGCAGAATTATTGTATGAGGGAAAGGGTTAAACAATTTAAAAGGTCGGGATCGTCAGCAGGCGCCTGTATGCGGGTTAATTAACATTGTTCAGTGAGTTAACACTGCAAGGTAATAACCATACCAACCAACCAACCAATCATATCACTAAATGATTGTTGAAAGTGGCATTAAACATGTATTTGGGAAAGGGTTAACAGTATTCTCTCTGTTATTTAACACTTTCTGAAGCTCAGGACCCTTTGTCTAATCCGTCCAGTAAGAACTTTGATGTAACCCCTTTCATTTCCTGTGTGCAGATATCTGTAAAACGAAATAATCAATAGATTTCAAAACAGTGTGGCAAAAGTAGCAATTGCTCATCGCATCATGCTTTCAAAAGGCGTTTTGTTTTGGTGTTTCGCCGTGTTCAAAATGAGTTCAGTGACATCACGGGAAGTCAGTTCACTCATTCGTGAAATATGCATTGACCAAGGGCACTCCACCATGACCGACCACGTTTTCTTTGCAAAAAGTCGTCCACTTCAGAGCCCTCAGAAGTTGTTTGCATGTGGTAAAGGGAGGGTTTAGGTTTGAATTAACCTCTATAAATAAAAGTTTAATCTTTGTATACAGTGGAAAACATTGGAGCAAAAGCAGTACATTCCGTGGAAAGTTTACTAAGATTCTAGACGCCGTTGGAGCGATTGACGGTACTTCCCAAGAAATTTACCGACCCAAAACCGAGCCACAGCAGCCGTTTAATTCGGGTCATCGTTGTTACCATGCACTCCATACCCAGTTGATTGTAGACACGTCTGGAACAATAAGACATGTTGAACGTGTATTTCTGGGACATCTAAATGATGCACAGACACTCGGTCTTATGCAACAAATTGGTACCGACTTGCCTTTTCCACCGGATTGTGTACTGTTAGAGGATAGGATTTATCCTAACAAGGACCCACTTATGACACCATATACAACAACCCAAATAAGGAGAAAAGACGCACCAATGCGTCCAAAGTGTCGACAATTAAACAGACACATTAGTTTTTATCGGGTGTGTGTTGAACATTCCATAGCGGAACTAAAGGCATATAGAGCGACATATTCAATATGGCGGCATCCACGACAACTACTTTCTAAAACAGTTTATATTTGTGCAGCGTTGCTAAATCGCAAAAAGGAAATGGAATTACACTTTTAAACCACATTTATCTAATCAATACCCCCAATAAACTATGCATACGCATTGCTACGCTTTTCTACAGGTTTCAATACTTTGAGATGACCCCCAAAATGTATATTCATATTACAATATCGAATTCGGATTCGGATTCCGATTAAGTTGGGAAAGCCTATTACTCAGTATGTGTTCAAATGTCGTTTTTTGGTGTGTTTTTGGATGTTACGCCGTTTTCAAAAAATTATTATTTTAGTCATTTAACGACAGCTGTTCTCTTGCACATGAGCGCTGGGTTAACAAACCATTGCCAGTCTAAGGGCACTTCACCATGACCGCCGCGACTGACTGGCATTGAACCCTGCTCCGAATCAAAGACAGCTCATTATCAGGCCCTTCAATTTGTTCTGCAATGTATTCGAAAGGTCACCATCAGTCGTCTGTATATAGGGTTAACATTGTAGAGTGGGTTCATACTGCAAGGCAACACACGTACCAACCAACCAACCAACCAACGAACCAACGAACCAACGTTAACATTATGACTGACTCGCTGGTGTCAGAATAAAAGGAACAGCAGTACCGGTAACCCATCCCGAAGGCGCCGCGATATAACTGTAACACTGTCGAAAGCGCCGTGATATAACTGTAACATTGTCGAGAGCGCCGTGATATAACTGTAACACTGTCGAAAGCGCCGTGATATAACTGTAACATTGTCGAGAGCGCCGTGATATAACTGTAACATTGTCGAAAGCGCCGTGATATAACTGTAACATTGTCGAGAGCGCCGTGATATAACTGTAACATTGTCGAAAGCGCCGTGATATAACTGTAACATTGTCGAAAGCGGCGTGATATAGCTGTTACATTGTCCAAAGAGCCGTGATATAACTGTAACATTGTTGAGAACGCCGTAATATAACTGTAACATTGTCGAAAGCGCCGTGATATAGCTGTAACATTGTCGACAGCGCCGTGATATAGCTGTAACATTGTCGATAGCGCCGTGATATAACTGTAACATTGTCGAGAACGCTGTGATATAACTGTAACATTGTCGAAAGGGCCGTGATATAACTGTAACATTGTCGAAAGCGCCGTGATATAGCTGAAACATTGTCGAAAGCGCCGTGATTACCTGTAAGATTGTCGAAAGCGCCGTGATATAACTGTAAGATTGTAGAAAGCACCGTGATATAACTGTAAGATTGTCGAAAGCGCCGTGATATAACTGTAAGATTGTCGAAAGCGCCGTGATATAACTGTAATATTGTCTAAAGCGCCGTTATATAACTGTAAACTTGTCGAAAGCGCCGTGATATAATTGTAAAATTGTCAAAAGCGCCGTGATATAACTGTAACATTGTTGAAAGCGCCGTGATATAACTGTAACATTGTCGAAAGAGCCGTGATATAACTGTAAACTTGTCGAAAGCGCCGTTATATAACTGTAAACTTGTCGAAAGCGCCGTTATATAACTGTAACATTGTCGAAAGCGCCGTGATATAACTGTAACATTGTCGAAAGCGCCGTGATATAACTGTAAACTTGTCGAAAGCGCCGTGATATAACTGTAAACTTGTCGAAAGCGCCGTTATATAACTCTAAACTTGTCGAAAGCGCCGTGATATAACTGTAACATTGTCGAAAGCGCCGTGATATAACTGTAACATTGTCGAAAGCGCCGTGATATAACTGTAAACTTGTCGAAAGCGCCTTGATATAACTGTAAACTTGTCGAAAGCGCCGTTATATAACTGTAAACTTGTCGGAAGCGCCGTTATATAACTGTAAACTTGTCAAAAGCGCCGTGATATAACTGTAACATTGTCGAAAGCGCCGTGATATAACTGTAAACTTGTCGAAAGCGCCGTTATATAACTCTAAACTTGTCGAAAGCGCCGTGATATAACTGTAACATTGTCGAAAGCGCCGTGATATAACTGTAACATTGTCGAAAGCGCCGTGATATAACTGTAAACTTGTCGAAAGCGCCGTGATATAACTGTAAACTTGTCGAAAGCGCCGTTATATAACTGTAAACTTGTCGGAAGCGCCGTTATATAACTGTAAACTTGTCAAAAGCGCCGTGATATAACTGTAACATTTTCGAAAGCGCCGTGATATAACTGTAACATTGTCGAAAGCGCCGTGATATAACTGTAACATTGTCGAAAGCGCCGTGATATAAGTGTAACATTGTCGAAAGCGACGTGATATAACTGTAACATTGTCGAAAGCGCCGTGATATAACTGTAACATTGTCGAAAGCGCCGTGATATAACTTTAACATTGTCAAAGCGCCGTGATATAACTGTAACATTGTCGAGAACGCCGTGATATAACTGTAACATTGTCGAAAGTACCGTGATATAACTGTAACATTGTCAAAATCGCCGTGATATAACTGTAACATTGTCGAAAGCGCCGTGATATAACTGTAACATTGTCGAAAGCGCCGTGATATAGCTGAAACATTGTCGAAAGCGCCGTGATATAACTGTAACATTGTCGAAAGCATCGTGATATAACTGTAACATTGTCGAAATCGCCGTGATATAACTGTAACATTGTCGAAAGCGCTGTGATATAACTGTACGTTTGTCGAAATCGCCGTGATATAACTGTAAGATTGTCGAAAGCGCCGTGATATAACTGTAAGATTGTCGAAAGCGCCGTGATAAAACTGTAAGATTGTCGAAAGCGCCGTGATATAGCTGTAACATTGTCGAAGGCGCCGTGATATAACTGTAACATTGTCGAAGGCGCCGTGATATAACTGTAACATTGTCGAAAGCGCCATGATATAACTGTAACATTGTCGAAAGCGCCGTGATATAGCTGTAACATTGTCGAAAGCGCCGTGATATAACTGTAACATTGTCGAAGGCGCCGTGATATAACTGTAACATTGTCGAAGGCGCCGTGATATAACTGTAACATTGTCGAAAGCGCCGTGATATAACTTTAACATTGTCGAAAGCACCGTGATATAACTGAAACATTGTCTAAAGATCCGTAATATAACTGTAACATTGTCGAAAGCGCCGCGATATAACTGAAAAATTGTCTAAAGATCCGTAATATAACTGTAACATTGTCGAAGGCTCCGTGATATAACTGTAACATTGTCGAAAGCGCCGTGATATAACTGTAAGATTGTCGAAAGCGCCGCGATATAACTGAAACATTGTCTAAAGATCCGTAATATAACTGTACCATTGTCGAAGGCGCCGTGATATAACTGTAACATTGTCGAAAGCGCCGTGATATAACTGTAACATTGTCGAAATCGCCGTGATATAACTGTAACATTGTCGAAAGCGCCGTGATATAACTGTAACATTGTCGAAAGCGCCGTGATATAACTGTAACATTGTCGAAAACCCCGCGATATAACTGTAACATTGTCGAAAGCGCCGTGATATAACTGTAACATTGTCGAAGGCGCCGTGATATAACTGTAAGATTGTCGACGGCGCCGTGATATAGCTGTAACATTGTCGAAAGCGTCGTGATATAGCTGTAACATTGTCGAAAGCGGCGTGATATAACTATGACATTGTCGAGAACGCCGTGATATAACTGTAACATTGTCGAAAGCGCCGTGATATAACTGTAACATTGTCGAATGCACCGTGATATAACTGTAACATTGTCGAAAGCGCCGTGATATAACTGTAACATTGTCGAAAGCGCCGTGATATAGCTGAAACATTGTCGAAAGTGCCGTGATATAACTGTAACATTGTCGAAATATACATATATAACTGTTACATTGTCTAAAGATCCGTGATATAACTGTAACATTGTTGAGCCGTTCCACGAGAAAACCAACATTATTGACTCTGCGTTACAGTCCGCGCAAGGTAATCCGGGCCGACCCATTCCGTATGGGGTGTATAGAGTAATGATTCCTGAAACAAAAAATCCACAGAAGTCAAAAAGTGTCTGCCCGGATTAGCTTGCGCGGCATGCTTATGCTGATCAGGTCGATCCGTTACGCAGGGTCCATAATGTTGGTTTTCTCGTGGAACGGCTCAATTATATTTCTCCGACACATTGACGTTATTTATAGTTTATCATACGTAGGTTGGTCAGTAGAATACAGGTACGTAGTATTTTGTCACAACGTCTTAATTGTCTAGTAGCTCTCTTTCATGACGCGTGAAATAGCAATATCACTATTAATTTGTTTCAATTCGTACGAAACAATAACCATAATACATTATGTTTTACAGAATTAATAACATGGCGTCAATAGAGTAGTTTGCTGTGTTAAGGTTTTACCCTTTCCCACATCAGACAAATCTGAAGCAGACGGCTTCCAAAACACCTCGTTGAAAATATGTTTAACTTCAATAAATGATTGTTTAATCATTCAATAAAGTTGAAAACTCCTTATGAGCATATTTTGTTTTATTGATACGACGATATCAAAGATGTCCCATGCAGAGGCGTCGGAAAGCGTGTGTATGTGGGAAAGGGTTATTGATCTTCGTATTACAAAAGATGAGTTATTTCGGAGAGCTCAATTTCAATTTTTTTGAAAAAAAAAATCAAATTTCGTTATTTTTAAAAGTACATCTTCGGACTAAACTGCTGTTTTCATTTCCCTTCTCAGGTAATTATTAATAATAGTTTGTGATAACTTTTGCTTCAAATTAATCGTGGTTAAGCTTTAATACATTAGTTAAACTTCATTCCCCAACCGTCATTTTATCTAGAATTAAATCCCCAATAATGTATTTTAAGAATTAATGAAAAACACGACTTTTGAAATGTTTCGAATCTTTCATTTGCACTAGGAACGAGATGTTGCTAAATTAACACTATCTCTCGAAATATCTGACTATCTGAGTATTTCCTTTATCCTCAGATTATATAGCTTGATAAGTCTAACTGATGTTGATTTTAGATGGCTTTAAGTAAGGTGAACTTTATTAATTTCAAAGTGACAACACATAAGATAAAAACAACAGTTTCCGAGAGTTGACATCTAGTGTGTCAGATATATACCGGTAATATGCCAGTCGGTGTGTCCGAGAATTGACATTCGGTGTGTTCGAGATATAAAGTTTAATCTTATTTATTTTACATCGATTGCGAAGCAAGCTTTCAGCTTATATTAATCACGCTCGATGTCTGTTTCCTTGAGACTTAACCAGTACTCGGTGTGTCAGAGATGTACCAGTCGGTGTGTCCCAGATGTACCAGTCGGTGTGTCCGAGATATACCAGTCGGTGTGTCCGAGAGTTGACATTCGGTGTATCCGAGAGTTAACATTCGGTGTGTCAGAGATATACTAGTCGGTGTGTCCGAGCAATGACATTCGGTGTCGGTGCGTTCGAGAGATGACATTCGGTGTGTCTGAGATATACCAGTCGGTGTGTCTGAACATTTACATTCGGTGTGTACGAGAGTTGACATTCGATGTGTTAGAGATATACCAGTGGGTTTGTCCGATAATTGACAGTCGGTGTGTAACAGATATACCAGCCGGTGTGTCCGAGAGATTACATTCGGTGTGTCTGAACATTGATATTCGGTTTGTCTGAAATATACATTCGGTGTGTACGCGAGTTGACATTCTGTGTGTTAGAGATATACCAGTCGGTGTGTCCGAGAATTGACATTCCGTGTGTCAGAGATATCCCAGTCGGTATGTCCGGGAATTGACATGCGGTGTGTCAGAGATGTACTAGTCGGTGATTACGAGAATTGACATGCGGTGTGTCAGAGATATACCAGTCGGGGTGTCAGGGAATTGACATTCAGTGTGTCCGGGAATTGACACTCGGTGTGTCTGGGAACTGACACTCGGTGTGCTAGAGATATACCAGTCGGTGTGCCAGAGAATTGACACTCGGTGTGTTAGAAATATACCAGTTGGTGTGTCCGGGAATTGACATTCGGTGTGTTTGAGATATACCAGTCGGTGTGTACGGGAATTGACATTCGGTGTGTCTGAGATAAAACAGTCGGTGTGTCCGGTAATTGACATTCCGTGTGTCAGTGATATACCAGTCGGTGTTTCAGAGATAGACAAGTTGGTGTGTCAGAGAGCTTACATTCAGTTTGTCAGAGAAATATATACCAGTCTGTGTGTCCGAGTTTTAATATTTAATGTGTCAGAGATACACATCCATCAAACCCATAAAAATAATTTGCAAAATATCATTATTTGAAACGATAATTAACCTTGTATGTAGGAGCCAAAAAATATTATCGGATCTTTTCGAGGTCGTCCAATTCATTAATTAGTTGAAAGGTCAATACTCGATATTGGGTTTTACTGTTGTCCGGATTATAGTCCATAGATCCAACGTAGATAAAAAACCGAGTGGCTAACTAATTACAAACAGATTATTATTTGAATTAATAATTAACATTGTATTTAGAAGCTTAAAATATAACCGGATCTTACTGATTCTATACAATCCTGTTTCAAAAATAGTAATAATGTGTTGTTCTTGGTCATTGTTAAAGTATCTAGTTCCTGCCATAACTGTTATTTCAATGTCAAAAGTTATTTTCATAAGGATGAGTTATTTTATGTACAATGGCCTATCCTTTTGTCTACTATCGTTCATTTAAAAATGATGTTTGGACAAACACTAATGTGTGTTATAGAACAGGCTGGTCAGCATGTATCAAGTATATTGTGGATTTCCTCTGGCCGTGGACGAAATAAACGTTAGGTTATTATAATCTGATTATCATTCAGAAGAGTACTGTAAACTTATCTTATCGCTGAGTCATCGGTCTGTTTATGCAAATGCCGACTTTGGGTTGTCCCATTTGACTTGAAACTGGAAAATTCGAAGGTCTACCAGGAATCTGAGATTTCTCTTCTTTGTGAATAGTATGCTATTGAAAGTGAAAACGATGTTATGTTTAATGGTCCCGATTACGATGAATAGTTATGCGATCTTTTCAACGATGTTATGTTTAATGATACGGTATACGATGAATAGTTATGCGATCTTTTCAACGATTCATTAGCCTTTGTTTGAACCCATGACCCCTTGATTTAAAGCCCTCATTGTTAAAGACTGAGATATCGCGGGCTTTAACAACTGTTACATACTCTTTTGGGTAGGGATACCATTACATCATTGTTTGGCTTTCATGTTGACTGGCCGTTCCAATGCTGGTTTACATTTTTATAATTTGTTTGTGCAATTTATCATTCAATAAACTTGTTCAAGACCAACATTAGCAAAACATTTTTATTGCAGTATTTTCCAAGCGTATTATATGAAAGCGATGGTTGAATATTCAAGAACATGGTATTATGCCAACGAGAACTCAAACAGTGTCAATTGAATTGATACTCTTAGCATCCATAGAACTGTCAGACCAGCAGCAAGAAGGGTTTTGGGGAACAATTTCAAAATAAACTGAATTGACATTAATTAAATTTATGTTGTGTTATCTCAAGTACCTATTGGACCAGTTTATCCAATATAGTCAGCACACTCGTTTGTATTCCATTATAGGTTGTTTATTGTTTCCTATATTGACTTAAAGAATTTAAATTCACAAGACACGATGGGAGTTTTTAACACAAAACAGTATCGAACAGTAACTTTCTTCTACAAACACATTCATGTATTGCTCTGCAAATAATTATTATCATTATTACTTTAATTAAGTGGCTAGGCGACACATTTGTTCCATCGAACTCTGTTCTGTTATAATCAGGCTGTTAGCTAAGCAAATAAAGGCTCGCAATTAATCATTATCAATCAATTACCACTCTATGTAGTTTCTTTCCGCTTGATAAATGTTCTGTCATAAGATAAAGAAAGCATTTGTAAGACATTGTTGAACATATTCCAGAAATAAGGCATGAACAATTTACGAATGCTACTACATCTTTTCGGGGGTTTCGTTTTGTTCTGTAAGTTATTTATTTTTAATGTATTTTAGGGTGAACTATTTAAATCGTGTGTTTTTTTAAGACTGTACAATACAAGATTTGTATTTTCCATCGTGTACATATAGAACAACGTGCACAAACATAACTATATTTAACCCTTTCCCCCTGTAGATGCATTTTCAGGCATCTGCAGCAGACGACTTTTGAAAAACATTGTGACAAAAGGAGAAATTGCTCAAAACGAGCAATATCTCTTTTTGCCACAAAGTTTTCAACTTTTTTTCGGTAATTATTCCTACAATAGTAGAGATTTTCCATATTTTTGATCAGACATTTTTAAAGTCGTGTGCTGCAGATGTGTTGTATGTGGGAAAGGGTTAAGGTGCGTCAAAAGAATTGTTGTCTTGATGTTGTCTGTGCCAACATTGATGACCTATGCATATATATGATATTTTGACCTACTTCTACTGCTTATATGATTTCAAATTCTACTACAACTACTACTACAACGACTACTTCTACTACTGCTACTACTACTACTACTACTACTACTGTTACTACTACTATTACTTCTACTACTTCTACTACTACTACAAGTACTACTACTACTACTACAAGTACTACTACTACTACTACTACTAATAATAATAATACTACTACTACCACTTCTACCAATACTTATACTTTTACTACAACAACTATTACTACTACTAATACTCCTACTACTACTACCTCTTTTACTACTAGTACTAATGTTGAACTACTATTTATACTACTACTACTTTTACTTCTACTACTACTACTACTTCTACTTCAACTACTACAACTTTTAGTTTAAACTTATTTACAAAATTGAACAACATCATTAACTTTAAGATTAAACTTACATCGATTGCAACACAATATTTCAGCTTATATTAATCACGCTCGATGCCTGCTTCCTGGTAGGACTTTACCAGCAATATAACCGTTTGTGTGAAAATATCCAAAGGATAGACCCGCTCATCACGGGATTCGCCGTGGTACCACCTTTGGCTCTACCACTACACCACTGCCATCTCCTTAATCTTGATCTCAATATGTATACGGTGTCACACCTGCTGACATTTTTACACCGCGTATACTTAACACCCTCCCGTCAACCTTTACAATATCTGCAAATGTCTTAACCACATATGTCGCGTTATGTGTTTTTAGGATTAAGTTTCAATCTTTTACAGTGTTTAGGATCTGAGTTTGAATTTATCTGTGTTTGCTGGAAATCGACGGAAGTATTTGATGTGAATGCTTTTTGGACAGTACCTCTAAGTCGGGGAGCCAATTGTTGTATGATATCTCAAAATGCACACAACTATAGACGGTACGTCTATAGTTGTGTGCATTTTGAGAAATCATACAACAATTGGCTCCCCGACTGTAAACAAAATGACAGACTAAAGCCGGGGACCAACATTCGAGATGTCTTTGCTTAACACTAATATAAAAAGTAGTGCCATGTATCAGTTAATATATCTGTATTTTGACACATTTTGGTGAATCGAGATATCTGAATTCATAAAATAATTCTAAAAAGGCAGATTTAGTGATTGAAGTGTACAGTTTTCCTATCACAAACAATGTATACATACATCAAACGTTGACATTTTACAAATGCTTCAAAACATAATTTTTGTTTACGAAATGCTTTTGTCATTCATTTCCTATTACCATTACTTACTTTGAAGAAGTCTCGTTTATTAAAAGAAAATACTTATATAGCGCCGTTCGTTTTATAGCTAAAACAACTCAATATCGTCTTTAGATTGTCTTTTAATATAAATTCTACTTATTCTGAACTCTCGTAGCATTTTCATTAGCCAATCAGAACGTTGTTTACTTTTACGATTCATCATATTATTGTTACGAATGAAACGTGTATGTTTTCAGATTGCTCTATCTTATAATATTCTTGTTGATCCGAAGTGATTTGGTGAATAGTTTGTTTTGTTAACAATAATGCCCACCACTTCGATGTTAACATTTTACAATTACCTCCAAACTGAAACTTTCTAACATATTGATTCGTGAGTGTTAGGAACGACAAATGTGCGATGTGCGGAGATCTAGTCTAGTAATGGCAACCGGCTACTTTCGCGCATGCAAAATCGTTATAATTAATGTAGGGAAACCTGTTAATTCCGGTTTCGTTTTTCATTCGTTTTTAGTTGAATCAGAAAAAAAAGACAAATGGCAAGTCGTTTACGCAACAAAAAGGGTAAAAAAAAACCGACGTTAATGACATTCTTCAAAGTTGATAACAGCAGCGGATCTATCGTGACAAGTATTCTGAATGAATGTGTTTATTCTGTAACGGACACTAGTTTTGCGAGTGGGTCGAAAGTAAAACTCAGAAAACAATAACAGAATGGAAGTAAACATATTTAGGCTCGATGTAAACGACACAAATACGAATCTAAGATACACAATGTTTTTGTTTACTATAATACAGGAAGATAACTGTGTAATTAATTATGAACAAGACATTCAAGTAAATCATTTTGAGTTATAATCCACCCTTCCAGGAAGCCACTTGTACAACTGTACATAATAACTAGCATCAAGTAGATCATTTTGAGCTATAATCCACCCTTCCAGGAAGCCACTTGTACAACTGTACATAATAACTAACACCAAGTAGATCATTTTGAGCTATAATCCACCCTTCCAGGAAGCCACTTGTACAACTGTACATAATAACTAACATCAAGTAGATCATTTTGAACTACATATTGTGTCACCACATGGGGAACCATTTGATAATTTGATCAGGCAGATCATGTGTTTTGTTAAATCAGTGACCCAAGATATAGAATTTAAAAGTAAAACTGTAAGTTACATGAATCATTTTTACTAGCATTTGTCAACGGTAAGAGACATTTGTAAAAAGAATTGTGACAAAAGGAGAAATTGGTTGTATTGAGCAATTTCTTCATCTGTCGCCATGTTTTCAAAAAGCCGTCTGCTGCAGAGGCGTCAGAAATCGTCTATTTGAGGGAAAGGGAGATCGAATTATTATAACTATTTAAATCTGATCAAGCTTTCTCTAGATTCCAGAGAGTACTGGTACATAAGAAGTAATTTTACAATGCAATTATTGATCACAAAAGGAAAAAGCACATTATGAGATTTAACTTCTGACATAAAGTTTTAAAAAATTTCTGCTGCATAATTATTGTCTTTTTGAATTCAACTACAATATACATTCAAAGGTCAGTTTACTTTATTTTTCTATGTTTATTTATCTTAAGTCAAGTTGATATGTACTCATCATGCAACAGAATTTACACGGACAAAATGTGTCCCAAAATTTTCCATTTGTTGAACATAGTAATGGGAAGAAAAGTTTGAAATTTTAATCGTAATTTTACATATTGACCAGTTGATTTTTTTTGCAAACTTCAAGGATTGGAAGAAATATTTGAACGAAAACAAACAAATCTTTCCTCTTTTTTTAAAAGAAAACTTGACCTATTTTTTAACCAATCTACAGCAGACAAGTTTGAAAATATCTTTGCAAATATTTTGAAAATATCTATAATCATGGTAGAACCAGTACACGGAAAAGAATTGATAACATCAATGCAAACGTATAAATTGAGCAATGTTTATTTGGCTGTAATGTTTTTTAAAGAGATTTGCCGCAGATGAGTATGTATTTGGGAACGCATTAAAGTCATGAATATGAAAAATATAAGCTAAACATGCTGACAAAATATAACTTAAGATTTTGACAACGCATTTTTTGGAAAAGGAGAAATAGCTCATTCAGAGCAATTACTGATTCTTACGGTGGCATAGAGGTGACATGTGTGTGTTTTTATTTTTATTTTACTAAGTCGTGCGCACGAGATACTAAGTCGTGCGCACGAGTTACTATGTCGTGCTCACGAGATAATTAAGTCGTGCGCACGACATAATTAGCCAATCAGAACACTTTACATACATGAATGTTGTTTGAAAATGGCTGATATCAGAAACGATTTTATTCTATTATATTTTAATGCAGGGTTAACGTATGAAGAAATTCGGTTTCTTTTAGGCGATCAGCATGATATACACATATTCCCAAACAATATTCATGTATGTAAAGTGTATTCTGATTGGCTCATTATGTCGTGCGCACGACATAGTAACTCGTGCGCACGACTTAAGTATCTCGTGCGCACGACTAAAGCAACTCGTGCGCACGACTTAGTAAAATAAAAATAAAAACATACACATGTCACCTCTGTGCCACCGTAGATTCTAACTATGGTGTTAGTAGTTTAATAAGGCTACAGGGATTTCAATGTAATTTATACCAGGGCTTTTTATACTTCTTAAATAACATATAAGACATATATATATATGGATATTTAAAGTAATGATAATTTATATGTATGCTTTCATTATTTCAAGGCAGGGCACATGATCCCACTTTCAATCCTTGTCCTCTTATATATAAATATATATATATATAACAGCTCACTATGGTATAGCATGTTTCCTATTGTATTACTCAGTTTACCGTTAGCTCAGTCGGTAGCGACGCGGGCTGTCAATCCAGGGGTTGTGAGTTCGAACCCCAGCTCGGCCAACATTTTTTCCGACGTTTGACATGCGTCATTGTGACACGCGTCATTCGACTTCCACCAATGGGCTATCAGACTGTGGAAAAGCAGCCAGTTGCTTGGAAAGAATGATGTGTGTGAGAAAGCCAAGAAACATATGAGTAGTTGAACTGGCCGCCGTGATATGACTAAAACATTATTGAAACGGCGTTAAATCCCAATCAATCAATCAAACTATTTTATAACTGGTTAGTCATTCAATGATCATGGAATGATGAAAAGGTGTATTGTTGCTGTGATATAACTGAAGTTTAATTGAAAACGGCATGGACCAAAAATAACCAGCTCAGAAATCACGAAGAATTTGAGAAATATAGTTGTTTTTCGTTTATCCATAATCATATGATGATTATTTGACTGTTTGGAGGTCACATGTGCACTAATCTCATTATGTACAGAGCTGTATGCATGCATTATTAGTTAAGAATTGTGCTGACATCATCACATTTGTTCACCTATTTAACCTTTCCTAAATTCATAAAGTTATCTTTGAGCAGAAGACAACTTTTGAAAATTCTTCTCTTTTTTAAGCAACTGTCAGAATTTAAATTTAAGTGGTACTAAGGCTCTTCTGATGGCACTTCATCAATGTATTTGAATTAAAGTGGATAAGTTTTTCTGATGTTTACTCATGTGGGGGATAAAGGGCCATCATATTTGTTGAACAAAAATACTGGTTTATTAGATTTGGGTTTTCTGCAGGCTGGCCTCAAATATGTTTCTGCTCAATAACTTCTGTTTGGCTTCACAATTTTTAATGTCATTTCACAGATAGGAAGCATATGTATACAAGGTTCAAGGTTATTTTAACTGAAAGTTACTGTTTAGTTCACAATTTCCATTATATATATATATATATATATGTTATATATGTGTAAATGAAATAATTTTTTATCAAGTTTTATGCTTTTGTTTCTATGACTGTTTCAGCTGTGATTGAAAACAGAATAGAAGTAACTATGTTATTTGATTAAGTTAACATATATGCAGATTATTGATTATAATAGTTCTTTTTCACAAAACAAATTCCATGAATTACTTCTTTGATATGATTGAACAAGGGCTTGTTTCTATAGTAACAGGCATATATTGAATAATTTTGGCCACATCATAAGATAACAATTCTATACTATGATTCTTAGCTGAACTTCAACTGAAAAAGGACATTGTAAAAGGAGTAATTCCTCATGATAAGCAAATAATTCTCCTTTTGTCACAATGTTTTCAAATGTTCTCTGCTGTACAGACGTCAAATTGCAGGTGGGATACGGTTAACTACTGTATAAGAAATGCTTCTGAACCCTTTTCCCACATACAACAATTATAAAACAGACAACTAAATAGATAGGTTAAACTACGGAAATCTCTATCAATTATTTTCTAAAACAGTTGAAACCATTATGACAAAAAAAGCATTTGCTTAGGACAATATTAGCCGTCCTGCAAGAAAACCAACAAACCTGCTTAATGTATCGACCCAGATCAGCCTGTGCAGTCCGCGCAGACTGATTCGTGCCGACACATTCTGACTCAAGGGTATAGAGTAATGATTCCTTAAACAGAAAATCCACAGGAGGTGAAAAGTGTCTATGCTGGTAAGGCTGTGTGGCATGCCTAGGCTGATCCGGGTCGATACTTTACGCAGAGTTCACACTGTTGGTGCGGCGATAGACATCTGCGTAATGTATCGACCAGATCAGCCTGCGCTGTCCGCAGACTGATCCGGCCGACACATTCCGTGTTAGTGGGATAGATGTATAGAGTAGTTATTCCTGAAACAGAAAATCCACAGGAGGTGAAAAGTGTCTATGCTGGTAAGCCTGTGTAGCATGCCTAGGGTTATCCGGGTTGATACATAACACAGAGTTCACAATGTTGGTTTTCTCGCGGGACGGCTCATACCTTGTTTTGTAGCTCACCGGAGCATAAAGTGCTGAAGCTAGTTTTTATGATCGCCTTTTGTCCGTTGTTGGGCCGTCGTCAACAATTTCCTTGTTAGCACTCTGTATGCCATCATTTTCATCCAATATTCACGAAACTTATTCAGTTTGGTTATCTTGCTGATTTCTAGGCCAAGTTCGACTATTGGTCATGTCAGGTCAAAATGCCAAATTAAAGGAAAATCTGGTTAACACTATAAATACCACATTTTTACATTGAGCGGTTTGAAGTTTGTCAGAAAGTTTGTCTTGGTGATTGGCCAAGTTTAAATATGGGTTATGTTGGGTCAAAACCTGGGGCACTAATCCAAGTTGAAGGAAAATCCCGTTAAGACTCTGGAAGCTGCACTTTTAGCTTGAGGATGCTGAAACTTTGGCATATTGTTTGTATTTATTATATTTAGTTCGAATATGGGTCATGTTTGGTAAACAATTAGGTCACTATGCCAAGTTGTAGGACAATCTTGTTTTAACACTAAAGAGACCCCTTTTTTTTCATTTAGCGGCTTGAAACGTTGTCAGAAAGTTTTTTTTTATTATATTCAGGCAAAGTTAGACATCGGTCATGTTAAGTCAAAAGTTAGGTCACTTGGTCAAATTGAAGGAAAATCGTGTTAATGCTCTGGAAGCCATGTAGAAACTTTACCAGAATGTTTATCTTGATGATATCTAGACTAAGTTCGAATATGGTCCGGTCAAAAACTAGATCACTAGGCCAATATTGAGAAAAATCTTGTAAACACTCTAGAGACCACATTGCTCTCAAATGTTTCTTTGGTGACTCTTTAATAAGACTGTTGAAATTAAATTGATTCTTTAGATACTCTAGATAATAAATAGTTTTGCTAAAGGTACTATTTTATCCTTTCTACACTAAAGACACATGTTGTCTAATCTTCAACAGACGGATGATATGAGCAATTTCGACAGTTTCCTCAATGTTTTCCTCACACTTCCATACTTTTAGTTTCATTAATACAGATTTACCAATATCTTTAGTTAGACATTTTCAAATTAGCTGCTGTAGAGTTTGTCTATGTGATAAATTACCTATCACAAATGTGTTTGGTTATCTAAACTATATCTACTGTTCAAGAGTTTTCCACAGTATGTGTGTGATTGATGATAAAGCCTACTCTTTATTATTTAGCAAAAATTGTCTCTGTGCAAATTTGTCCGGGGTGATTTTACAACGGTCTAGGGCTATAAGTGATGGTATTTTAATTGTTTAAGAAGTGCTGACACCCTTCCAGTTTCGTAGTCGTGATAGTGTGATGTCACAAATCTAGCAGCTAGTGTGTTTTTTAAAACTACATACACGGAAATGTGATAAGTATTGCATTCTGCAGTGCAATAGAATATGGTTGTTTGGTAAAACATTTTCTTTTTTGCCCAGCACGACATGAATTCATCTCGGTATATAAAATAATTGCGCCTCGACCATATTTAGGTTTTACTATTGCCGTAGTGAGCCAATATGAGCCGTCCCGCAATCCCAACATTATAGCCTCTGCGTAATGTATCGATCCAGATCATTCCGTCTCACGGGCATATAGGTATAGAGTAAATATTCCTGAAACAGAAAATCTACAGGAGGTGAAAAGTGTCCGTACGGGTTAGCCTGCGCGGCATGCGTAGGCTGATCCGGGTCGATAATTTACGCAGATACCACAATGTTTGGTTTTTCTCGGGACGGCTCATATAATTAACATACTTTTGCGTTCAATAGGCATTGAAGTAGAAATATATGTCGCGAAACCGATGAACGTATGTATGTGTGTTTTGTGAAGACCGACAATTGCTTCAAACGACGAACATATGTGTACAGTAGTTGTGACTGTTAACCCTAGCACAAGGATGAGTTCAACAGATACATTACTTTTACTTTGTGCAAGGCAAGAATACCCAAAGCTTTTCAACGTCACGAATTCAGTTTTAGCAGAGAAAAAAACCCTGAATCATACTTGGTTTTCGCAAAATATGCTTTTAGTTTAAACTAACTTAGTCTATATCGCGTCGACTGCAACATGCAACTACAGGATGGTTGGCAGACAAACTATATGATGATGTCATTCCAACTTCCGGTGGTTATACAACAGATGTGACGTCACCGAACTCATTGCAATGTGCTCGAATTTGCAACAGAGATGCAGATTGTACTGGTTTTGTCTATGTATCAAACACATTGACATGTCAGCTTTACAATTCGACATGGGATAACGATGAACAGATGACAGGTGCAGTGTCAGCAGAATTCTATGGTTTAGCATGTACGTCAAAGACAACGTTTATTTCTCCAATTAATGCGTTTGTTTATATGGTATTTTACGCCGCTCTCAACATTTGTTCAGTTTTATCAAAGCGTTACCTGTGTAAGTTACCAATTATACTAGTCAATTTGTCCTGAAACCAGCGTTACCATAATGCTAGTCTGGAGTAACCTGCCCCTACCATGGCGGCGCTCTTTGGGAATTGTTTACGTAGCATTCGAAATGCTATAGAGACAACCATTTTGTCGACCAACCGGGTAACCTTTTGAAACTCTGAACGTACTTTGATACATTATTGATGTAATATGATTTCAATCATCAAAATGTAGTGGTGTAAAATAAGTATAACTTGCGAAAATCAGTTGTATTGTTTATTTACTTACTTTCTATATAGGTCAAATTACGCCAAATACATCCGCGGCCATGCTTATCTAGTGTCAAATAGTCCCTTAAAAAAAATGCTTTTGTTTGCGTAGAAATGAGTGTATACCTTCACCAATAAGTTTGATTTGATCATTTTGGTAATTTGACTTGTGTGAAAGTGAAAAGAGAGTTTTAGAAAACCCAGTTTGGGCCTGGCACGATTCTGTTCAAAATGGCGGTTAATATATTCGCGGGATAAATATTTAATACAACCGGCAGCTCTCACAACTACATTAATGCCAAGCTGGGTATATGTTGCACGCAGGGCATACTATGTCGCTTTAGCTGCGAGGTCCGTCGGAAAATTAATACCTCGAGTGGAATGTAAATCATTGCTCTATACTTCTTTCCCCCTGAGACGGAATGTGTCGGCCCGGATTAGCTTGCGCGGACATTACGCAGAGCCCATAATGTTGGTTTTCTCTTGGAACTGCTAATATTTGATGTACATCATACATGTATCATGTTTCAACGACATAAAAAAAACATCTTTTGTAACGACTGTGTTTGACCTAGACAAATATGAAATTTAACATATTAAAATTGGGCTGGAAAATGTGCACGTATAATATAATATAATACATGTACCCCTAACCCCACATGGTGAAATGAAATGTGTCGACAGCAAAATCAGAAAACTTTCGATTGAAATTACACAATGTTCTCTAATGCCTGGTAAATATTCGTATTATTTTTAACCCATGTATATTTTAATTTTAGTCTTGAATTAAAAGATTTTGACAGTTTCAAAATTATGAAAAATTCACTCTTTCGCTCGAAAATATAAAGCTTTATTTTTTACGTTGCAATTTTAGAGCCTGTGTGAATCATATGGCGGGCATCTTGTACACGTTGATGATGAAACAGAAAACACGTTCATAAAACAAAGATGTAAATCAGTCCTGGAGCTTGGTAGTAAGTATTAAACTATGTGTGCTCTAGCAGGAACGAAGCAGATACCGACTCTCCTCTCCGTATTCACTCATTTTTTGCTCGTCTGTTTTTCGAAGAAAAAAGCCTGGTTATTGTGATATCCTTGGCGTCGTCGTCTGCGTCGTCGTTCACAAAACTTTAACCTCACACGTATTCGAATGAAACTTGGTACACATTTTTCTAGAAACAATTCACATGTCTATACCAAGTCACAAAACTCTGTCTTTAAAAATGATTAAGTTAAATCTGTTTAGACTTAGAAATAGAAAGGGACGTTTTTTCAGCTTTATAGTGCTTGAATGTTATCCGTAGTCGGTATTAGAATCACTTTAAAAATGATAAAAAACGTTTTGTTGTCTTATATCTAAAATATTTTACCAGCAAAAAGATACTGCAAGATTGTATAAATTGAATTGCATTAAACATAAATGTAATTTTTAACCATTGACCTATCTACCTGAAAATAAAGAATTAATAAATATTTTGATCGAGCAAATGTATATTATTACCAATCATTATTTTTAAGACCATAAATTATCTCTGAATGTGTTTATAGGACCAATATATATTTTTTATACAATGTGTGTGTTTCTTTAAGTCCAAAAAATATTTTTTACTTAATACATATTATTCAAATAAAAACATATAATTTTCTGAGTCCATATTTATTTGTATTGAATCAATATACATGTATATACTGACGTATAATTATTTTATAATGTTTGTTATGGCCATAGAATTACAAATATAAAGCGGCCATGCGAAAAAAAAGGTATATGCAATCGTTGTAAAGCTGTATAATTTTTTTTTTCAAAAACGTACGTGTTTTTTCCGTAAAAAGGTAGGATCTATAAATGAGCCATTCCACGAGAAAACCAACATTGTGGACTCTGCTTAAAGTATCGACCCGGATCAGCCTAAATAATTTTTTTTTCATTTTAATATTACTGTAAGAGCTAAAAGGGAAATGTATGCTATTTTTACCTCACTTTTTACTATATTACATTATTTATTTTTTACTCTAGTGCCAGTGAACTGTATGTGACGTATAGGTGTTGACGTTATATCTATGTGACGTCGTTTCATATCATCCGGGCCACTGATAACATTTGGTTCCATGAGAAATTATTTCTCACGAAAAAAATATGATTTATCACTTCCCCGGATGTTATTATAAATCCTCGTAGCGCATTTGTGACGAACTTAGGCCAATCCGTTCCGGAATTTCTGTTGCTTATTTAGTCTAGGCCCAACTTTCGTTTTGCTAATCGGAAACTTCCGCAAGCAGAAAACAATATATTATAATTCATCTGCAAGTTGCATAATAATGTTAGTACGTTCGTTGGTCGTCTACCTTCGTTTGTTTTGTATACAATTTTGTTATTGTTTAGAAGCGTTTAAATAATCATACAACAAAGAAATGGTTAGGTTACGGCTCATTAGAAAACGGTATACTGCGCATGTCCTGCAGTTGGATACTGTGAATATAAAGAGGGGAACTCCGATAATTTAGTCAGTTCTCCGCAGCTCTGCATGCTGTTCACATCGTTGAAATAAAGAGAGAATATTACTGTGGTTTAAATAATAAAATAACTACTGGGACTTTTGTCAGAGAAGAGTTATTGCTTTGGACATTCAACTTGCAACCCGTATTCATTTACTTGCAAACCGGGATCATGTAAAACTATGTCAGTGCGTTATAGACTGGACACAATCACCAAAATCATTGATTGCGTTCAGATAGGTTGAACCGTTTACCAAGTAGAATATAACGGGATTCATACACTTCCATTAGTCATACTTGATTATTTATTTGATTTCTATGTGATTTACATCATTCCATGTTCATGTTTGATTAATGCCTTGTCAGGTAGAAAATACTCATTTTATCCAACAATTTGCAATGATTGTTTTAAGCAGAAAGCTGTACATTGTATAGGATAATGTCCGACCGATTCTTTAGTTATTCTCTAATCATTTTAAAGCCGATAGCTAAAGTAAATTCGTTATTAATCATCCGCTCGACACGTTACACATTCATGACGTAATTAAACAAGATTATGTATCATCTAATCTGACGCCTTTTATTTATGTTTGCCATGACAGGTAACAGTGTGATTTCATGCTGGATTGGTTTGACGGACTGGGCTGTAGAAGGCGAGTGGAGATGGGAAGATGATCAGGAACTGCTCACGTACACAGACTGGCAAGTTTCTAATCCCAACGGAGGAACCTACTCGAACTGTGCAAGTTTGTATAGTTTGCCGGCTTACAACTTTCAGTGGGTGGATGAGTCATGTTGGAGGTTGTTTGTGCCGATTTGTGAAAAAATGCTGTAGATGATGTTATACATGAGCCGTTCCACGAGAAAACCGACATTGTGGAGTCTGCGTAAAATATCGACCCTGACCATGCCTAAACATGCCGCGCAGGCTAACACGGACAGACACCTTTCGCCTTCTGTGGATTTTCAGTTTGGGGAATCATAACTCTTTACCTCTATTCCCCCTGAGACGGAATGTTTCAGCCCGGATTACTTACGTAGCGTCCATAGTATTGGATTTCTCGTGGAACGGCTCATATCTAATAATGAAAACTGTGTCCGTCAATGCGTACCAATCCCTTTTCCGTTATTTCTGGTATTACTAAAAAAGTTGAAAATATTGTGCCAAAATGAGAAATTGCTCGTTTTGAGCAATTTCTTCTTTTGCCACAATGTTTTTCAAAAATCATCTGCTTTGGAGCAGTCAAAAAGCGTCTATATGTGGGAAAGAGTTAATATAACTTTTTCAAATGTTCAATGTTCATAACGAACTCGGCCAACTGGTGTAACATTTTCAACGGATTGAAATGGGTTGAAAAACAGAGATTCGCCAAAGGAACAGTTGTGTCCAATTATTTGCAAATCGGGACTGTAGCCTACTTGTGTACCATCTTTTAAAGATTTCGTTTTTTCCAAAATTGATATAACGCCTTCTGCCGGTCATGTATAAAGAATAATCAACATGACTTGAAGGAATAGGTTTACACCAGGAACATATTCTACAAAAGTATTTGAAAATCGGCCCGGCAGATGCTTTCGGAGGAGCAGATTTTTAAAGTGTTTAATATAGCAATATTAGGTATAACAGCCCGCCCCCTTGTGGTCATGTTTTTTTACCAATCAATATTGCTCGTGTGAATCTGACAGAGAGTCGGCAAGGAATATTCCAACAAAAGTATTTGAAAAACGGCCTACCAGTTTGGGTGAGGAATATATTTTAAATTGTAGGACTTTTTTCTCGGTTGCATTGGAAACAAGTATTCTGCACGGATACCAAACTAGAGGACATTACTTCTTTAAACTACTGTTGCGAACAAGAAAGGTCAATATCAGCCTGCACATGTGTGCTGTCTTACCTCGGTCTACATTATTCGATACTTACGTATCAATTTTTCAGTTATACCACGGCCTTTCCTGGGTAAGTTTCAAGTACTACTGGTCCATGTATCCTGATACCAGCCAGTCAGTCGTAATGCTAACCCCACAACCCCACAAGGAGGGCTTTGTAACTGATTCGGTTACCCAGGGGTGATGAATTACATACTCCTGTAACAGGGAAAGGGCAACTACATCTGCATACAGTGAAGCCACGGGCGAACCTTTGCGTCCACAAAGTCTCAACAGGCTCACCGCTGTCATTGTCTTTAGTGCCAGATACATATTTCGACAAAGGTCTAGAACTCTAGCCCCTTCTGTTCACCTCATGTTATTTTGGAGTAATGCTGAAGATTTCTGAGGACTATCTCTACATACACTGGCCAACCTCATCATTTATCGCATATATATACTGTTTGTCTATCTAGATGTGAAAACTATAAAGTTAAAGAATCATTCTTATTGTATGAGATTTTCCCTCAAATAAAAAAACAAGTCTTGAAATTGTATTGTTGTATTCGATTAGCTATGATTATCCCTGTCTCATAAGCAGCATATCCATAGATACATGTATACATCCATCAACATGATTATACTCCTTCGGTTTGACTGTTTGGTGTTTTACGTCGCTTTCAACAGTTGTCCAGCTATATCACGAGGGTTTCCTTCCTGAGTTACCGGTACTAATCGTCCATTTAGTTATTGTGGTCACCCTTTGTCCGGCGACTGGTGTGCGTCAACAAGACATAGCCATTAGAAATATCCGAAGTACAGACAGGAAAATATTCATGTAAATGAGACGCAGATGTACAACATATGCGGTTACTAATCCTTCCGATACATGCATCGATAACAATTTCACATACCTTGTGTGTGTGTGTGTGTGTGTGTGTGTGTGTGTGTGTGTGTGTGTGTGTGTGTGTCTGTCTGTCTGTCTGTCTGTCTGTCTGTCTGTGAGTGTGTGTGTGTGTGTGTTGGGGGGGGGGGGGGGGGGGGCGTATCAAGAACGGGGAGGTAAATCCTTTCTTTACCTGTATTAATCGATTTCTATGAAATAAAGAAATGCAGTTCCGTCAAATATATGTAATGCTTTAACATTTATAATCCTTACAGTTCTTTTATCGATTGATGCTCGAACAACCGTTGTATAGTTAACTATATTAAAACACACAACGGGATAATCTAATTAATATACCAAGTGTGAAGTAATAGAACAAATTGTTCATAAAGTCAATTTTTCCTTGTAAAGTTTAAGATCAGACTCTTAGGGATCATTGCTCTATAGTATATATCGCAAGGTCGTCAGATAAACTTGACGAGACCGAAAACCACGAGGACGATATACAGCGTCCCCTTCTGAGCGTGAAGCGGGTAGGAGATGCTGGTGGCTGATCAAGCTCGGCTTTCGCCATTGATGACCCTTCCTATCCTCCCTAAGTGGGGAGATGGAGGAAGGGGATGCATTCTGAGTGGTTTTCGGAAATTTTAAAACCTTTTTTAACTTAATCATGCAGTCAAACCTTGGCTGTTAAAGACCTTTCTGGATACCTGGTATATATTCCCATGATATTGTACTGTACCACTTCCAAAATGTCCTTGGTTCGTTTTAAAGCATCACTCAAAATATAGGCTACCTTTTGATACATCTGCATTTGATATACTATTTCTTTTTGATAACATAGGAAATCAAAGTACTGAAATTACTAAGGGTAGAATTGTGAGTGTTTAAGAGGAGATGCAGAAGAGCATATAGAAGTATTTACCTAAAATAATCCCAACCATGACAAGTAAGATATGATGCATCAGGCCAGAATGAAATGTTTACAAGATAATAATGGTCTATTTTGAAAATGAATTGACCCGAACTCCTGTTTTGAAATGTATTGATTAGTTCATTTTATAGATTTCTGCATAAAGGGGTTACATCAAAGTTCTTATTGGACTGATTGGACAGAGAGAATACTGTTAACCCATGTATTGTTGTATTCGATTAAATATGATTAACCCTGTCTCATAAGCAGCATGTATACATCTATCAACTTGATTATACTCCTTCGGTTTGACTGTTTGGTGTTTTACGCCGCTTTCAACAGTTGTCCAGCTATATCACGGCGTTTCCTTCGTGAGTTACCAGTACTACTTGTCCATTTAGTTATTGTGGTCACCCTTTGTCCGGCGACCGGTGTGCGTCAACAAGACATAGCCATTCGAAATATCCGAAGTACAGACATGAAAAATTATCATGCAAATGAGACGTAGATGTAGATGTGTGTGTGTGTGTGTGTGTGTGTGTGTGAGTGTGAGTGTTCTTAGACTCAATACGCTGTGGACACCGTCAGTTGTAAAATAACCTACTGTGTGGACACATTTTGAATTGTGGACACCAAAACGTGGTGTCCACAAAGTTAACGTTAAATATGATTACATTTAATATGTTTTTTAATATTCAACGGGAAGTACAAACTGCAGTTGTGAACCACTTTTACACACACATAGGTAATTCATCAAGAATCGCAGAATTTGGTGTGTGGCACAAGTAATCTCCCGACAGACGCACTCTTGTAACATGATATCATCTCGCCTCTCATGGGGTCTTAAGCCATGGTAATTAGTCTGCCAGAATAGCAATAAATCGCAATAAACGAGCAATAAAACAGTTAGGACGGGCTTATCGGGGCTTATCGGCTATTTAACGGTCATTTGTGCGAATAAAGGTAGATATTTTATATAAAATTATAGTTGCTAAAAAATCTATCTTTTCAGCATTTATAAAATTATGTACATCCGGATTTAGATTAGTGACACAACATTGAAACATTGATAAATATAGAATGCCATGCGGGGAAGTCCTCTTATAAATGTAATTATGTTATTATACCTATAGAAAATATCCATTTATACCTACTCAAAATAATGGGAATGATCCCCTCATTGCTATGTACTGTCTACCTTTATACGTTATGTGCTTATTATGGTAAGGGTATTTTAGTATTAAAAACTAATACAAATTCAGACTATTCTAATTAGGGTCTACACTGCAGTTGATGCAGACAACGTAGACTGTGTGTTGGTGGATGTACAACTGTGTAGACCCAGATCAAACGTCGATTAAAGAATGTCCAGCGTGTCTGCGTCTACCCTTTTTTTTCAGTAGATAAGTCCATAGCCTGATTAAGACTATTTGACATATTCACATAACACCGGTAGGTTACATACTTTTAATCAAACAATCATTACTGAATTATTCTGTAAATAACTATAGAAAACGTTTGTTTATCGCATATCAAGTCGATCACTAAACTTAACGAACGAATGCATTATCACACTGACAGATTACGTGTTGACCTGATAATGTATCAGCCTAGATAGTCGATAATTCTAAAACTATTTAACAATTTATGTGACACTAAGGCGGAATGGTACAGTTGAAATATTTTATTACGTCATTTTATTGCGTATATTTACCATGACGTCGCACTCATCACCATGAAGAGTACACACAAATTAAATAAAACATTCACCGTAAGGTTTTTGTTATACATCACATTTCTCTATGAAACATTCTCACGTCAATTTTACGTTCCTGTCAATTTTATGTTGCGTTAATTTCAGCATTAAATGTGTTTTTAAACATAGCCTGATTAAGACTCTTTGACATATTCACATAACACCGGTAGGTTACATACTTTTAATCAAACAATCATTACTGAATTATTCTGTAAATAAATATAGCAAACGTTTGTTTATCGCATATCAAGTCGATCACTAAACTTAACGAACGAATGCATTATCACATGTACAGATTACGTGTTGACCTGATAATGTATCAGCCTAGATAGTCGATAATTCTAAAACTATTTAACAATTTATGTGACACTAAGGCGGAATGGTACAGTTGAAATATTTTATTACGTCATTTTATTGCATATATTTACCATGACGTCGCACTCATCACCATGTAGAGTACACACAAATTAAATAAAACATTCACCGTAAGGTTTTTGTTATACATCACATTTCTCTATGAAACATTCTCACGTCAATTTTACGTTCCTGTCAATTTTATGTTGCGTTAATTTCAGCATTAGATGTGTTTTTAAACATTAACCCCCCCCCCCCCCCCCCCCCTCCCCTCCCCCCGCCCTCACCTACCAAGAATAAGTAACAGGTCCTTCATTTTAAATCGATATATTTGTAACCCAGGGCGTTTGTTTGTTTGGTGTTAAATGCCGCTTGCAACATAATTTTCAGTTATATCAGGGTAAGTTATAACTACTACTTGTTCATTTATCCTGACAGCAGCGAGTCATTCGTAAAGCTAAATCAATGCTAATGAGGTAAACGCTCGATGTTCATGGCGTTAAATCAATTGAAAATAAAATGTCAATGTATACCGAAATGAAATATAAGGGACATAACTTATTATAGGCACATTTCTGAAACAAATATAGTCATTTCCCTTCCTCATCGTGTTAGTTTCGAACAATGCTTACATGAATTTTTTTATTATTTTGTTTTACTTTCTGTCCGAATTTACGTTTTCACAATATCGTTGTCAGTCTTAAACTTTTCACACAGTAGTTTAAATTTCATCTATTGTCACAATATCTACTGCAGATGCATCACACAGTATCTGTATCTGGGAAAGGGTTAACATTTGACTATATGGCCAGAGTACTTGCCTTCTATAACTTTTAAATAATACTACAATGTTAATGAAACACTAGAACGTACAATTCTAATATTAGATCATCCTCGGTACCCATGCTATTCATAAAATATATGATACCCTGTACATATCTCGTACTCATGAAAATTCATGAGGTGAAAATGCAATCACTTGATTGGTCGCATGACACAAACCTCATGCGATACGAAATTTAGAATGTAGTTTCGGAGGTAATCGTGGTGCATGCTTTATGAAGTTTCGCTAGCCAATTTGCCCAAGGTATCATATATTTTGTGAATAGCCTGGGTACCGAACATGATATTAGATATGCTACTACAAAATGTAATAATAACACAAACTGTTTTATAAAACTTGAAAGAGGGTACCTATCCTGATCGACGGCCATTTCACCTAACCATATGTTGTCTTACTTTTTCCAACCAGTTTTCCGCACACAATTATTCATACGCGACTGCCTCCCATCCAACATAGACTAGATTACGCCCAATAAATTATTTTGTCAATTAAAGAAAAAATGATTGGCCGAACCGGGGATCGCGACTCACAATTCCTGGTTTGATAATTACCTTCGTCGTTTACGACTAAGCTACGATCGCGACCGACTACTCGCCTATACAACACTGGGCCTTAACACAGTTTAATATTATATTTCAGGTTGCTATCACGGCGGCCTGTTCACCTTATTCATTTTACCCGGGTTTCTCACACGCCGAGGATATTTACGAATTGGACTATATGCATGTAAATTGTACCACTGTAAATAACTTTTTTGTTTTTATTTTGTTTCCCCGTTTTCAATGACTCTTCGTATGCTTGTGTGTATGTATGTATGTATATATATATATATATAGATATATACATATATTTATTTATTTATGTTCTCACTTTTGTAATGTTTAATATGAAATGTACTTGCTCTAAAAATATGGAGGAAATAAAGAATATCTATCCATCTACCTTATTCATTTTACCCGGGTTTCTCGCACAAGTACTCAACACAATATCATTCCCACGTAGCAGACTCCCACATAGACTAGTTAAGACGATGGATGTGGTGCCGTACTTTTACCACCAAGTGCTCCGCACCAAGTTCAACCAAGGCAATTATCTCCCTTGAGGAGATTTAATCTATTGATGTTAGACGAACGACTCGTGTTGCAATGACTTTTGTCAATCAAAGGTGAACATGAATGGCCTAGTCAGGGTTTGAGGTCACGGCTCTCGTAGAAACGGACTAAGCTATATCAGCCAGAGTACTCATTGGTAGAACAATGGATCTTAATACCATTTTAAACCATATTTCTGTTTTATCACGGTGGCCAGTTCACCAAACTAGTGTTACATGTCTTTCCGGCTCCTGTATTCCATAAACATTATTATCAGGTATTTTGCCAGCTTCCCAATTAGTGGAGGACCAGTGACAATGGGTTTTGTTAAACATCGGAAAGAAGGAATGGCCGAGTTAGAGTTCGAACTCACGATCCTCGTCGTAACAGACTGACCTATCGCTGTACGACTTCTCGTCTGTACATTAAGAAGTGTTAACACTATTTAAACCATAGTTCAGTTTTATTTCGAAGGCCAGTTCACCTTACTTGTGAATAGAGTTGAAAGCACTGAGGCTACAGAAGAAATTACTCATAAAAGGTGCTGAACTCCGGATTATAGATAGGATAGTCAAAGTTTTAAAACTTTAAAAGTTGTCTTGAAATATTAGAATCATAATTCTGAGATAAAATTTAAATATTGATCGTTTATGCTTTAGTTTTTACTTGGTAGACATACCCATTAAGCCAAATTTTGTACATTTGTAATGACTTGCAATTGATTGTTTTTCAATATTTATTTCCAAAATAGTTTTTGAAATATTTAATACTTACTTTGTTGTCACTATGAACATTATTTGCATACGTTTCCAGACTTTGTATCACCATCTGAGAGTTCAGCACATTTAAGGGGTGCTAACACCGTTTTAAACCATAGTTTAGTTTTATCGCGGAACATTCTTCCCAATAGCTACCTACCGACATTACAATTATCTCATTACTGGAAAACGAGTGACGCAAGTCACAAGGACTTGTGTAAAACAAGGAAACAACGATTTGCCGAGCTGGGGTTCGAAGTCACGTTTTCGTCGCTACCGACCGAGCTATCGAGACTCGACTACTAGTCTATAAGGCAAGACACGAAATTTATTTAATAATATTCTTAATAGTTTTATACCCTTTCACACGTACAAAGAATCAGCAAAAGTCGATTTTTGAAATAGATCTGACAAATTATTGAAGATCTCTATCGATTAAAGTTCTTTTATTGAAAAAAGTTGAAATAATGTGGCAAGCAGTATTTGCTCATTTAGCCCTTTTACGATATAAGCTTTATTATCTTGCAAACTTGAATATTGCTGACAGAGTATTATTATAGTCTGATACCCGACGTATTGTAGCAAATTAGTACGTCTGGTCTTAACAAAACAATGGCGACTTGCAGTTTAGTCTTGTACTCTGCGCTCTATAGTAAATTATTAGGTCTAGATTAAGCCTAATATACATTTGATTTTCGTAAACCCTACCGATTGTATTTGTAGTCTTTACATAAATAGTGAAGCAAACTACTAACGACGTTTGGTCCACAAATAAGGTTGTATCTATAGCGTTTTGCTTGCACCACGATGGCCAAAGGGCACCGTCATAATTAATAAATGTTTGACCCGATAATGAGATGATAGTTGCAGGTAACTAAAGACTAGTTAGCTCAGTGAACACTTTAGCTCTATTTTATCCGACGTATACACTTTACGGAGTTCAAAGATTAACGGAAAAACACTTTTCTAAACTAGTAATGAATCAACAGAAGAAGGTAGCACTATATCTAATGCCAATGGCACAAAGAAAATGTTGTTTATATTTTCATATTGGTCTCACGGCACAGTCAAGTGACAAATATGTTTGGACTCATCAAATATTAATATCGTTTAACAAGGAACGTAGATAATACACCGTATATAGCACAACATGTAACACGAACATGTAGAGGAATTCGGGATTTGCGTATGCAAAAATATAGGCTAGTCTGTGTTTAAAGAAGCTTTAAAGAGGAACGTTTAAGAGTTTGCGCAGATGCATTAAGACCCTAAATCGCTAGATCATGCTCAATATATAGATGGATCTAAGAACTATGCATTCATTAATATGTGATATAGTTGTTGCAAAATATTTAATGTATTGTAAAGACTATAATGCTCATTCCCACGTGTCAGATGAAATATGTGGAAATCCCGTCGTTTGTAGTGCATGCTATTGTGGTAACATGGCCGTTATGGCAGTATCGGTCTAGATCAGTGGCGATAAGGTGCTGCTGCTCGATACCGTCCGAAGGGGTGTCTCTGTTGAACCAGCGAGGCCATCCGCTATGTACACGAGGCTTTGGACTGGGTCTGAGCGTATGTACTCCTTTAAATTATAAATAAGACCCATCAGAGGACAATTGTCACTGGTTGGGGTTTAACGCCGTTTTCAACAGTTTTTCAGTCATATCACGGCGGCCAGTTTATCTACTCATGTGTTTCTTTTCTTTCTCACTTCATGGCTCCACACAACGTTCTTTCTAAGTTACTGGTTGTTTTTTAATATAGAGTGTTTGATTATTGTTGGAAACCAAATGACGCTTATCAAAGTGACTTTTATCAAACGTCGGAAAGAATGTTTGCCGGACTGGAGATCAGACTCAAAACCCTGAATTGACAGCTCGCGTCGCTACCGACTGAGCTACCGGGCCTCGGCATAGATGACCGAGAGGCAATCCCTATGAATCAGCCTGCACTGGCATATGACACAAAAACACACACAATAAAAGCTGCAGAATATCAAACGAACTTACTCTGCCATCTCTTGTAATCTAAATTTCCTATTTCACACAATATACTGACACTGAAGTCTTACACTCAATGACTCAGAGCTAATGGATAATTTTCTTGCAAACAAGGATAATGGATTAAAGTATTTTGTTTTTTAAACTAGAATTAGCATTTATAAAGTAGAATTGTTTTTGCAAAAAACAGATGTCTCCACCTCAAATATATTTTAAATCTCTCAAAACATTCAAACCTAAAAAGCAGACAATGGGTTCTGCACATCGCCTTGATGAGGTGAACATGTGACCAAGTTACATGACAAACCTTCAAGTCGTCTTAAAGATATGGAGCAGACACGAAATACAGCCTCAAACCATTGACCTTAAAGTGTGACCTTGACCTTGACCCGGGATGGTTGAGACATGGGTTCTGCACATCGTCTTGATGAGGTGAACATCTGACCCAAGTTTCATGAAAATCCTTTAAGCCGTCTTTGAGATATGGAGCGGACACGAAATCAAGCATCAACCGTTGACCTTCAAGCGTGACCTTGACCTTGACTCGAGATGGTCGAGACATGGGTTATGCACATTGCCTTGATGAGGTGAACATGTGACCCAAGTTTCATGAAAATCATTCAAGGTGTCTTGGAGATATGGAGCGGACACGAAATAAATCCTCAAACCTTTGACCTTCAAGCGTGACCTTGAGCTTGAACCGGTATGGTCGAGACATAGGTTCTGCACATCGCCTTGATGAGGTGAGCATCTGACCAAAGTTTCTTAGAAATCCTTCAAGCCGTATAAAGTCTTAAACCTTTGACTTCAAGCGTGACCTTGACCTTGAACCGGTATGGTCGAGACATGGGCTCTGCACATCGCCTTGATGAGGTGAGTATGTGACCCAAGTTTCATGAACATCCTACAAGTCGTCTTAAAGATATGGAGCAGACACGAAATACAGCCTCAAACCTTTGACCTTAAAGTGTCACCTTGACCTTGAACGGGTATGGTCGAGACATGGGTCCTCACATCGCCTTGACGAGGTGAACATCTGACCCAAGTTTCTTAGAAATCCTTCAAGTCGTCTTGGAGATATGTAGCGGACACGAAATAAAGCCTCAAACCTTTGACCTTCAAGCGTGACCTTGAGCTTGAACCGGTATGGTCGAGACATAGGTTCTGCACATCGCCTTGATGAGGTGAGCATCTGACCAAAGTTTCTTAGAAATCCTTCAAGCCGTATAAAGCCTTAAACCTTTGACTTCAAGCGTGACCTTGACCTTGAACCGGTATGGTCGAGACATGGGCTCTGCACATCGCCTTGATGAGGTGAGTATGTGACCCAAGTTTCATGAACATCCTACAAGTCGTCTTAAAGATATGGAGCAGACACGAAATACAGCCTCAAACCTTTGACCTTAAAGTGTCACCTTGACCTTGAACGGGTATGGTCGAGACATGGGTCCTCACATCGCCTTGACGAGGTGAACATCTGACCCAAGTTTCTGAGAAATCCTTCAAGTCGTCTTGGAGATATGTAGCGGACACGAAATAAAGCCTCAAACCTTTGACCTTCAAGCGTGACCTTGACCTTGAACTGGTATGGTCGAGACATGGGGGTTCTGCACATTGCCTTGATGAGGTAAACATCTGACTCAAGTTTCGTAGAAATCCTTCAAGCCGTCTTGAAGATATGGAGCGGACACGAAATAAAGCCTCAAACCTTTGACCTTCAAGCGTAACCATGACATTGAATCGGTATGGTCGAGACATGGGGGTTCTGCACATCGCCTTGATGAGGTGAACATCTGATTCAAGTTTCATGAAAATCCTTCAAGCCGTCTTGGAGATATGGAGCGGACACGAAATAAAGCCTCAAACCTTTTATCTTCAAGCGTGACCTAGACCTTGAACCAGTATGGTCGAGACATGGGTTCTGCACATCGCCTTGATGAGGTGAACATGTGACTAAAGGTTCATGAAAATCCTTCAAGCCGTCTTGGAGATATGGAGCGGACATGAAATAAAGCATAACATATTTGACCTTCAAGCGTGACCTTGACCTTGAACCAGAATGGTCAAGACATTAGTTCTGCACATCGCCTTGATGAGGTGAACATGTGACCCAAGTTTCATGAAAATCCTTCAAGCCGTCTTGGAGATATGGAGCGGACATGAAATAAAGCATAACATATTTGACCTTCAAGCGTGACCTTGACCTTGAACCAGGATGGTCAAGACATCGGTTATGCACATCGCTTTGATGAAGTGAACATGTTACCCGAGTTTCATGAAAATCCTTCAAGCCGTCTTGGAGATATGGAGCGGACACGAAATAAGTGAAAGTTGATGCAACGCATCAATGTCGCCGGAAATCCATACTGCAGTGATGAAAAACGCTTACATTATAGTAGTTGAAAAATAGTTATCAACTGAGGGGCATATTGGAACATCAGGATCAGGGCTAGGGTCAAGTGAAAATGTATGATAACTTGCATTTTTTGTCAACGAATTGAATGTCCTTCATTGAAATATAATTGTGCTGGGAAAAGAAGCTGCTGAGACTGTGTCAGATATACAGCGGTCTAGAAACTGCGTCTCAATTTCTGGCTCCATATGGCAGAGTATGGAGTCCTTTCTGTCTTAGTCCAGATAACCACCATCTTGTCACAATAGGTTTTGGGTCATGAATCAGGGCAACATCAGCAACTTTAATCTCATCAAAATATCAAGTATAGCCTACACCTCCAGTCAGATTTTATTCTGTTCATTGTGGAAAAAGCTCTCTCACATGATGCATTAGCCAAATAACACACAGAATCAACCCCCAAATAATACAGGTTCATGGTGTTCCGGCGAAAATTGCATCGATAAATGAGATTTAAGCTAATGTTCAAAAGTTAAATATGATTTTTTTTAATATTTTCCACCACTGTACACTGTAGGCCTTGATTAAAACCAAATGAAGAAAGTAATTCATGCAAACTGATGAGTTATTGTTTTTTAATTGAAAACAGGAATCTAGAGTATCATTCTCAATTCCTGCTTGGAATCATTTTAAAATATTTTCCTGCTAGTATCGGATGTTTTGAAAACTAATATAAATGTGGACATATAAATCGTACACTGCCCTGTTCCAGTGACTTTCATTTATAGAGATTTTCAATAGTGTTGCCTAGATGTTTTCAAAGTCGTTTGCTACATATATTTGTATACTGAACAAGGGTTGTTTATGGTCAAGGTGAGAAAGACAACGCGCTTCAGAAAATATCTATATAGATCTACGACTAAATGTTTTCAAAGTAATCTTTGGGAATGTTAATCATTTTACATGGTTTAAGTTGCAACGCTGAAGAAATGAGAAAAGTAAAGCATCATTTATCTATTGGTATTTTTTTGTTAAACCTTTTTCTCATATACATCAAATCTGCAGCAGAAGATTTTGGCAAAAAATTGGAATATCTCTATAAATGAAATTAAAATAATTCAATAGATTTGAAAACATTGTGGCAAGTGATAAATTGGTCATTATTACCAATGTCCCCTTTTGTAACAATGTTTCCAAAAGTCGACTGTTGCAGACGCGTTTGACTGTGTCTGCAAGTGGGAAAGAGTAAATCACGCCTATGCTGCCATTGTTATAATAACAAACCACAATACCAGGCCAGGAGGTTGTGAATCTTGAAGATTGATAAACTTATTAAACCTGATATGTTATCTATCCTTTCACACATTCAACAAATATGTGCAGGGGCGAGAGATTTAAATGCTATCCAAAAAAGGTATGACCTCACATTTAATCTTTTCATTAAATGCAATCTAATTATTCGAAGTCACATTTCAATTGATATAAAGCTCACAAGTGCATGTTACGGTGTTGTGTTCATGCATGTGTTGACTGCTGAATTAGTTGTCTGAAGTTGAGTTTCTCGACTAACGCAAAAAGCGTTTATAAAAAATGGTAATAATTTGTCGAAAACGAAAGTGACAGTAACGGGACTTGGTTATCAAATTGGCTTCAGATAATTTAATAATATTTGATGATTTAACAATATTTAAGTTTTGAAGCAAATGATATTTAAGGAAATATGAATTTTCGGAAATGTTATAAGTTTAAAAAAAGGGGAATAATTTTTAAAATAACAGTCACATTTATGGAACTTTGTATGTGATGTTGTCTTATGATACTAAACACAAAAAGAAATTTTCAAAGTAATATATGTAACAGTTCTAGAGATATTTAAGGAAATGTGAATTTTAGAATTCTTTTAAGTCGAAAAAGGGGCATAACTCTAGACAATAGGTACGGAGTTACCTCCTTTTTAGGCGCACACAATATCGTGTGCTGGTGATCATTTCTACCAAAATTGGTATCGATATCTTATACAATGTAGGCGGAGTAGGCCGGACAACATTTTTTAAGTCTTAAAAGGGGCATAACTCTGGGAAATACATAAGAAGTTACCTCTTTTTTGAGCGCACACAATATCATGTGCTGGTGATTATTTCTACCAAGTTTGGCATCAATATCTTCAACGGTGTAGTAGGAGTAGGCCGGAAAAAACGGACGGACGGACAGTTAGAAGGATGGACAGACGACCGGACACCGCCTCGCCATAATACGTCCCGTTTTTTCAAAACGGGCGTATAAAAAGAAGCCAAAATAAAATTAGTTGGAGCCAAAATTTGAGCCAACTTTGAACCAACATAAAACAAATATTCAACGATTAAAGGGTATAAAAAAAACACAGTTACACGTAAACAAAATTATTTCATGCAGGTCTTTTCATTAACCAATAGCACATGTATTATTTATAAGATAACATAACATGTATGAAAAGCACATATTGTTTCATTTCAGTTCTATTTAAAACCATGATTATATTTACATACAAGACAAGAACATCAGTCTCAGACTAGGATTCTTCGAGTCCTTTCACCTGCCCAAACCTGAAGGCAAATTTAAAATTAAAATAGTCCATAGTGGGGCCACCAATTGAAATCCGCATCAAATAATCGAGGGCAGAAACTGACATCGAATTTCTTGGACAGGTCTTGACCAAGTTCTGATTACTGAACCCCTTTTCACACTCAATCGTTGAGATAGGGGCATTAAGAAACGTTCAGCAACCTCTGCAGAACCAGGGTTAATGTCGTTATGTTTGAAAGCTAATTGATAATGTCACTAGATGACCTCACAGAATTATTACCAAAATACTGACTTGCATGAGCAAACCTAGAACAGTTTAACAGCTCATCCCTAAACCCTTCCATATACCAACAGACAAAAGATAATCAGCCACTCTCTCAATGTCACTCTTTTTCTCTACTTGACCATCAGTGTTATTTGTTTTGTGGTGTGTGTAGTATGAGTACCAGTGAGCACATATCACTTACCATATCCCAACATGCACTCTAATTATCCCTCTTTTCCCGCTCTCTTTCATACGTTTGGCCATTTCCACGAAAGGATGAAGAATCATTTCTTAAAACTTTAAAGCATTTGATAGTCCTCATTTGATTTCATTACAGGTTTTTACATTTAGTAAAGTTATGCAGCGCACTTGTATGAATTATGCATCGATATAGTAGAACGTGATAGCGAGTTAATTAATAATACCTTAAAAACAGACTCCTTTGACAATCTGTGTTATTAAGAAAAATATTGTTTCCGATCCAATTGCTATGATATCACTATAGACTAGTTGTTATTTATGTAACATTGACATTATTGCGCGACACATTTAATGTTCAAGCTCAAAAGTTAAGAAAAAAACATTTATAAAAGTCTGAAAAGCGGTGGGTAAGCTCGATTTTGACAGAGTAAAGAGGTCGAGACAACATATAAGATGGGATTATCAGTTATTTTATGCACATATTTAAATACAGATAAGCATTATCATAATGTAATAGCATTTTATGTAAGTGCATCTGCTATTTAACTGAAATGACAATCAACCATGCTTATGAAAATCTAGCTTCATATGTATACAGTATGTCAGATGATACTGAAATACGTTCTAGTTATTTTATTATATGGTTTTCTAAGAGACAGTTTCAGTTTCATCTACTTGCTATGTTTAATCTATTGAACACGTATTCATCTATTGAACACGTATTACAGACTCAACTTTTGTTCAGTCTTTCATGGGTTTTTATAAGTATTTTGTTTATCTTGTTTAACAACATATTATGGCTTAAAAAGTAGATGGTCAAATAAGGAACATTACTGCCACAGTATTATCTTGAAATTAGACAGTTTCAGATAAGAAGACATAAAGTTGGTTGTCCTCCTTTTCTAATTGATAATATAAGCTATTAACCAATTAATACAATTGTTCCTCCTTTCTGATGCCGCTGCAACATTGAATTTAATTATTTGAACATTTTGAAAGAAAGACATAAAAATGATATGTTGCAGTTTGGTAAAATTTGTCAAGTTATTTAAAAGCAAAGATCGAGGGCTTGGCGTGAAACGGTTGTAACTTAAAACCTATTTTGAAAACCCTAGTTTAGGGGCCATTTTGACCATTTTGTAAACAATGCAAATTTAGGTGACATTGCTCAGAACGAGCAATGGCACCTAAATTTCCATTGTTTACCAAGAAAAATGATTTAACGCTTATAAAGAGTTTATGGCGAGGTGATTAACCTTGGTAAAAAAATACCAATTTGAGTTACAACCGTTTCACGTCAAGCCCTCGGGATGTTGTTTTAAGAAATGGCTGCTGACGGATGATGCAGAATGGTTTGAATGTTTGTATGTTGTTTAACACCGCTTTTAACAATTTTACAGTTATATCACAAAGTGTCTTGGGTAAGGTGCCAGTACTACTGGTCCATTTATTCTGACACCAGCGAGTCAGTTGTCATGCTAACCCAACAACCCTGAGCGCCAAGGAGAGGAAGCTATTACTACCACTTTTGGTCTTTAGTATGACCCGTCTTGGATCAAACACGTTACATCCAGCACCTGCGACAGATGCTCTACCACTACACCACTGATGCACGGTTGATGAAGGATTATCACAACAGCTCAAAATGAGAAATGTTATCTTCAGATAAGCTTAAATTGATTGTAAATTACAATTGATTGAGGGAATTCCTAACACATCTGAGCTGGTCATAGTTTTAATGAAGGAAATAGATGATAAATGAGCTTTAGGACAGGTTTTAAAAAAAATCGTGATGTCTGTCAATCACATATATTTTCTTGAAATTAGGAAATGATAAATGGAAAAAACATAAACTGTTGAAATAGTACATCATTTGAGGTAAGTTTCTGTTGACCATTTCCAACATATCTGCAGCAGACGACTTTGAAAACATTTTGATAAAAATGCGGAAGGTCTCTTTGAATGTGAGTTTGGTTATTGAATGAAGTTGGAAAAAGTCTGGCAAAAAGAATTATTGCTGGTTATGGGCAATTTCTCTTTTTGTCAGAATGATTTCAAAAGTTATCAGCTGCAGATGTGTTGAAATGTCTTTATAGGTAGGTAAGGGTTAACTGCAGTCTAACACTAACAATTATGCTATTTTAAGGGATGTGTTCTGTGTAAACAATTGCATGTAGTATCTTGAGAAAGGAAATAAAAAGTTTTTTACATAGACTTGAAAATAATGTGAGAAATGGAGATTCTGTAGGTTTTACCCTTCTTCACATACATATGTTTTCTGGTGCCTCTGCAGCAGATATCTTTTGAAAGCAGTGTAACTAAAGGAAAAAATGCAATTTCAATTTTTGCTACATTGTTTTCAACTCTATTCTTGAACTTTTATATACATGTATTATAGAGAGTTTCCATATTTTTATCCAGATGCTTTCAAGGTGGTCTGTTTCTGATTTATTGTATATGGGAAAGGGTTAGATAATTTCTTCTTTTTCTATGTTTTAAAATGTGTAACAACAGGTGTACAAATTGTCTGTGGCGAAAAGAAAACAAGATATAGGGAAAAATTATACTAATTTTAGGTCAACTAATCAAACTGTAAAAACTGCAGGGCCTCGGATTACTAAAAAACGTAAATACTTTTATAATGATACTTTTTAAAACAATATTTGGTTAATCCTTACCCACATACAACACATATGTAGCAAACTACTTTTAAAGCATTTATTTACAACTAAGAAAACAGGTCCGTGAAGTTAGGTTGACGAGTGACGAATTGACGAGTGACGAACTGTGACATTTTTTTAGGTCCGTGAAGTTAGGTTGACGAGTGATGAATTGACGAGTGACGAACTGACATTTTTTTAGGTCCGTGAAGTTAGGTTGACGAGTGACGAATTGACGAGTGACGAACTGTGACATTATTTCTAAAAACTTTATTTCTTTCTTTAAGATAATGTATCTGGACGTATTAAATGCAAATTAGACACTATTTAATGTTTCATGGCTATCAGTCAATCAGAAGAGCTTCGTCAACTCGTCAATTTAGTTGACGAAATTGACTAAAAAAAAAATTTCTAAAAACTTTATTTCTTTCCTTTAGATAATGTATCTTGACGTATTGGATGCAATTTATGCCCTATTTCATGTTTCATGGCCATGAGTCATTCAGAAGAGCTTCTTCGAGTTCGTCAATTCGTCAACTTTTCAAAAAAAAGTTGACGAAATTGACGAAATTTTTTTTTTTTTTAAAAACTTTATTTCTTTCCTTTAGATAAGTATCTGGAAATATTGAATGCAAAATAGGCCCTATTTCGTGTTTCATGGTGATCAGTCAATCAGAAGAGCTTCTTCAAGTTCGTCAATTCGTCAACTTTTCAAAAAAGTTGACGAAATTGACGAAAAAAATATTTTTCTAAAAACTTTATTTCTTTCCTTTAGATAAGTATCTGGAAGTATTGAATGCAAAATAGGCCCTATTTCATGTTTCATGGCGATCAGTCAATCAGAAGAGCTTCAAGTTCGTCAATTCGTCAACTTTTCAAAAAAGTTGACGAAATTGACGAAAAAATATTTTTCTAAAAACTTTATTTCTTTCCTTTAGATAAGTATCTGTACGTATTGAATGCTAATTAGGCCCTCATGTTTCATGGCGATCAGTCAATCAGGAGAGCTTCTTCAAGTTCGTCAATTCGTCAACTTGTCAATAAAGTTGACGAAATTGACGAAAAAAATATTTTTCTAAAAACTTGATTTCTTTCCTTTAGATAATGTATCTGGATGTATTGAATGCAAATTAAGCCCTATAGCAAATTTCATGGCAATCAGTCATTCATAAGAGCGTTGTCAAGTTCGTCAATTCGTCAACACGTCAATTTAGTTGACGAAATTGACGAAAAAAATATTTTTCTAAAAACTTTATTTCTTTTCGTTAGATAAGTATCTGGACGTATTTAATGCTAATTAGGCCCTATTTCATGTTTCATGGCGATCAGTCAATCAGAAGAGCTTCAAGTTCGTCAATTCGTCAACTTTTCAAAAAAGTTGACGAAATTGACGAAAAAAATATTTTTCTAAAAACTTTATTTCTTTCCTTTAGAAAAGTATCTGGACGTATTGAATGCAAAATAGGCCCTATTTCATGTTTCATGGCGATCAGTCAATCAGGAGAGCTTCTTCAAGTTCGTCAATTCGTCAACTTGTCAATAAAGTTGACGAAATTGACGAAAAAATAAAAATTCTAAAAACTTTATTTCTTTCCTTAAGATAAGTATCTGGACGTATTGAATTCAAATTAGGCCCTATTTCATGTTTCATGGCGATCAGTCAATCAGAAGAGCTTCTTCAAGTTCGTCAATTCGTCAACTTCTAAAAATCTTTATTTCTGTCTTTTAGATAATTGTAACTCCGGCCAATATCAACATAGCACCTTAGAGCTTTCTTTTACAATGTACTCTCTAACTATACAGAGTTCTGTGCATTACATTACAACAAGTCAAAATGTCCTTGTTTTTACACGCCTGCAAAATAGAATATTTGTTTCATTAATATATCTGATGCCCAAATACACTCTGAATAGACTACATTCATTTTGTAAACCTATGCGGAAAAAAAAAAAAAAAGATTTCCGACGGATACGAACGCACACAGATACGGCATTATGTCTTACTGCCGGTTAATGTATCCTCTCGACCACGAACACTTCGACGCTATTTGTGTATTTTGATTATATATATATATACAAGCTTACATACATGTATAGGTCATTTACTGGTGATATAAACGAGCACACACTATTAGTTTGTATTTCATAATAGGAATCCTACCGGAAAATTTTGGTATATTGTATGATATGATAGACAGACGTTTTAACGTAAAAATATTTTGTATTCCCCAAAAATCCCCAAAGCGAGTCCACAGGTAATCTAGTTATCATCATCGTACTGTCGTGTTATCATCATCGTATTGTCGAGTGTCGCGTTTCAGATCAACACATTCATAGGCGATGGCCCTAACGGTATTCCGTAGTTGTATCTTTATCTAATAACGTTATGCCTTTATAGAATGAAGTTTAACCTTGACGAAGTGACTTTATATCATTATATAACGACGTTTTATCTTCATATACTGACAATTAGAGTTAACACACAGCTTAGGCGTTCCATAAAACACGATTGTGAAATATTGTTATCGAATCGATATGTAGGCACAGGGTGAGTAAATAACTTTGCTCAACGGTTATCATACCACAAGGAAGATAATATTTTCTTACATTTTAAATCAATCGTAAGCAGTCGACTTTGAACAAATCTATAGGTAAAACAATTGAAAATTTCTTCATATGATTATAATTATTAAACATTTGTATAAACATGTGGCAACATGAGAATTTGCTCATTATCAGCAAATTCTACTTTTGCTACACTACTTTTAAAGGTAGTTTGTTATCTGGGAAAGGGATGAAGTAGTTTTCATGTCATATTACGTAACGTTAGCCGAGTCCCCCTATACATTCAACAGACCCCCTATTTTTCCGTTGTGGGTCAGTAACAGACCAAATAACTGATTTATTTCACCGACCACCTTTCATGAGCAAAAAAAAATGATACTTTCATTTACATTAACATTTACAATATGTCTAGATGAAATTTACGGGTTTTGGCGCCAAATCACTAGCGTTATGACGTCAAACCGATGACGTGACGTCATTTTCCTAGTATTTGGTCCCAGTATTTTTAAAATTCCTAGTACTAAACCCACTTTAATAATGAAATGAAACAATATCAATTTGTTTTGTTCATGAAAGGTGGTTGATGAAATAAATCAGTTATATGGTCTGTTACTGACCCACTACGGAAAAAAAAAAATAACAAGCGTAGGATATGCATTATATTTATACATTCATTGATTTTTTTTTTTTCTATGGAAAGGGAAGTTACTTTGCATGATATTCAACTTCGTAGTCGTTATGATATATTGTAAACAAATCGCTGTTAAAAATATCAAGTTGGTATACAGTGTTTAGATCTATTTTAACATAGGCAACTGAAAAAAACTTCCAGTCAGCTTGATCTGGGAATAGACGCCATATTGAATTTACTCACCCCCTATGGAATTTACTCACCCCCTATAGAAATATAGGGGGTGTGCACGTGACAGGCTTTAACCAATGAAATTGCTAGAATTTTGTGGGAGGCGAAATAATATTAGTTATTTGGTCTGTTACTGACCCACTACGGAAAAATAGGGGGTCTGTGGAATGTATAGGGGGCGAGGCGTAAGCCGAGTCCCCCTATACATTCAACAGACCCCCTATTTTTCCGTTGTGGGTCAGTAACAGACCAAATAACTGATTTATTTCACCGACCACCTTTCATGAGCAAAAAAAAATGATACTCTTTCATTTACATTAACATTTACAATATTTATATATGAAATTTACGGGTTTTGGCGCCAAATCATTAGCGTTATGACGTCAAACCGATGACGTGACGTCATTTTCTTAGTATTTGGTCCCAGTATTTTTAAAATTCCTAGTAGATCTACTAAACCCACTTTAATAATGAAATGAAACAATATCAATTTGTTTTGTTCATGAAAGGTGGTTGATGAAATAAATCAGTTATATGGTCTGTTACTGACCCACCACGGGAAAAAAATTAACAAGCGTAGACTAGGACATGCATTATATTTATACATTCATTGATTTTTTTTTCTATGGAAAGGGAAGTTACTTTGCATGATATTCAACTTCGTAGTCGTTATGATTATATTGTAAACAAATCGCTGTTAAAAATATCAAGATATTATACAGTGTATAGATCTATTTTAACATAGGCAACTGAAAAAACTTCCAGTCAGCTTGATCTGAGAATAGACGCCATATATAATTTACTCACCCCCTATAGAAATATAGGGGGTGTGCACGCGACAGGCTTTAACCAATGAAATTGCTAGAATTTCGTGGGAGGCGAAATAAAAAGGATATAACGTTACATCCTGTGTGTATTATAGCGAGGCGTACAGTGAAGAAACATTTCAAACGGACACTAACTAATACAGACACAGACAGACACCATTATGGCTGGAACAGTTCAGAATCCTGTAAGTTTGATAATGCTTTTATTATTTTACGCATATGTCTTAATTAAAGACGAAGTCATACTTGTTTTTCACAAAAAAAACTCTTTACCGAGTGGTTTAATTTGAAAAAGTGTACTGTGTAAACATTGTGTATAATATTAGCACAGTATTCTTTATCAAATCCATTACACGCTATCCTACTAGCAAAGACAAGCACGTTCATTCAAGAAATATTTGTGATCAGGTTTTCCACTGATCGAATTGAAGTCATTTCAACATTTCTGGTAGAAGGATCGGACTGTGTGACATCCGCAATATCATCTCATTCTTTACAATGTTAATATACCAACAAACGGTTAACCATTTCCTACATACAGACGCATTCCGCAGCAGACGATGTTTCTCATTTTTGGCAATATGTTTTCAAAGTTGTCTGCTGCAGAATTGTCGTATTTTGGAAAGAGTTAACCGTTTCTGTGACACAAACAACTTAAATGCCGAGTCAGATTACGCCTTGATAACATGATCAGCTTTTCTCATGTGCCGCTCAACTTTGTTTCAACTTTGATTCATAATTTGCCTACGATCTTATACCGTTTTTCATATGATGTTTTTTAATTCGCAAGAAGAGTTAAGCTATAACATATCAGGTATAGCTATTTCGTAGCTAAGTGAAAGACGGAAATGTGTACTACACGGTAAAACTTCATAAATTATAATAGCTTAGTAAGAATAATTGGGACTACGCCATGCGAAAATCGACACAAAGGGTCTTTGAGTGTATCGTTCGACTTAATAATACTACCTTACACTTCCTTGTGCGAGTCATGGGCGACTTGCTAGCCTAGCGGAATTTCTATGGGGTTTCGATCTTAATTCGTAAGCTAACACAACTCCTGATGATAATTTGCGGGATGGCAAACAGAAGGGAAGAGACAGATCAAACTGTGCGACGACACACGCCAATCTGAATATTCTCTAGTTGCTTATAATTCCTTAAATTGTAGATCTACTCATAGAATGACCGCCACGTTGATGTAGTGGTAGTGCGTCCGCCTCGGGTTCGATCCCTGACCGGGTCATACCAAATATTTGGTTGTAATAGCTGCCCTCCTTGGCGCTCAGGGTTGCGATGTTAGCATTACGACTGCCTAACTGGTGTCAAGATAAAAGGACTAGTAGTACTGGTAGCTTACCCAGGAAATGCCGTGATATAACTGAACAATTGTTGTAAGTGGCGTAAAACAACAAACAATCAAACTAATATAATGATCATTTCATCGAATTACTTTTTACTTACATACCTATAATGCAATTACAAGTAGACTGTGCTGCGTCTGGAAGTTTGGAGCATTACCGATGACCCTTTACTACTATTCTCCTGACAAAAAACCCTAGAAATATAGCCCTATACTAGTTGTATGCAAGTGTAATATGACCCCCACATTGTCATATGCGGCTGTGTTACACACGTTATCGGGCTGCATGGTTTGTGAGATTGATGCCCAAGACGAGATTAAAATGTATGGTGACAACCGGATTGTAATTTCAATGAAAGCTTAAGTATACAAAACAAAAAGTCTTAATGGCCCTTAGAAAAAAATACTTCTTAGAGACAGTCTTAATATTTCCCAACTTACAACATATTTGCATCAGAAGACTTTGAAGACATCTTGGCAAAAATAAGGGAAATGTGTTGCAAAGCGAGAAATTGCATTATTACATCTTAAGCAATATCTTGTTTTGTCATAATGCTTTCAAAATTCATCTGCTGCAAATTCGTCAAAATGCGTACGTATTTGAGTAAGGGTTAAGTAGCTGGATCTTTATTCTGTTTGGATTGCCATTAAATGTCACCACTAACTACCACACGACCAAATATAATCCCGGATGTAATTTGAATGCACAAGGATAAGCATCCTTTTCGGACTAATTCCGATTTCGAATAAATATCACATACATTGTCTCAATCTAACTGATTAGGTAATTTTGTTACCACAACGATAGAAACATAGCTGCCCTAAAATTGGCATTAATGCCGAGTGCATGATAAACAATCCCAAAAAACAACGACAGATTAGGTATTTGAGACCCTGGATGAAAACAAGTTTGACATAAAGAGGTCAGCTAAGATGAACCAGACAGAAAACAAATCCCGGATGTAATTTGAATGCACAAGGATAAGCATAACGAAACCAAAAATAATTTCAAAGAATCTACGGCACATCCTTTTCTGTTAATCATGGACTATACATGTATATGTGTAAACATTGTTTATTTAGTTTGGCCGACTCACAACAACCTACTGAATTCAGTGACGTCAATGCAGTCGACTGCTTTCGGATATTCTGTATGAAATCCTGTTTGATTACAAATTACCCTAAAATGTTACGAGCATTTTGTTCCATATATCATAGTATTTTCTACGCTTTGTTAAAATTAAAGATTACTCATAATGCAGTTAAATTAATTCCCCCAAAATGAACGAGTCGTCTTTATTTATAGCTGCAGCATTGTCACAAGATGGTCAAGGCCCGACAACTCATTAAAGTAGAATTGAACGTCGATCTTTGAATAAAAATATGTTTAATTTACAGCTAAGCAATATATACAATTTTAAATAATCACTTTCTTTCCTGACAAACCGAGAGTCACTAAAGATAAAATTACTCACGCACTCTCATCCACACTCTCACCCAAATCACTGAACCTGTCCAATCACTACTATCCATGATAGTTGGAATTGTTCATCACGTTGTCCTTCGGACTCAAACGTCTCCCTTTCCTGACTTCACCGAGTCGATGTACTCATATATACTGCGTCGCGTATATCCTTGGATTCCGGGACCGACAAGCCACACAACTGTGGATATATGGTTCTACACGTCCTATGACGGCACTCCTCCTAATGTCCCCCGTTACGACGTCTTCTTAAGTTGTGGACTGCGTCACACACACTGGTTCTTCAAACTTCTGCGTTTTGAACTTCGATTGTCAGGCTATCGCTATGGACTAGCCATAGACATAAAACGGCTAAAATTGTAATAAATAACCATGTCTTACAATAATATCAATAATGTTCCGTAAACCTAACAGCCTACCATTTTATACTCCTATGGTAGCTCATCTCTATACTACTATCCTTTTACATTTCCCACTTCCATTCTTATCCTTTTCATACAACCATATATTTCCCAATAGCATATTAACACATTGTCTCGCTCCTAACGGACTCAATTTCTGTAAAAACCATTCACTTCGTGAACCAGAAATTCTCTAAACAATTCAATCATGTAATAATTATCTCAATACCTAACATTGTAAATTTGCACAGATTCCATTCCTTAAATATGCCGAAAGACCCTTTGCACAATAAATAAGAATTTACATACCCATATGCCGTGTGAATTGGTCACATCAACTAACTCTCACCATAACGAGTAAAAACCGTCTGGCGACTCCTATGCTACTCACTATCAAAACAAATGTTTGAGTAACTTATATAGCACCAATCAACCTCTGGGCCTCCTGATGACAGGCAAAATTCCCGTGCAAATCGTAATTCACAATCAACACCCAGTTTCAATACATTTATAGGCCAAATGAAAATAGCAACATAGTTTAACGTAATTAACGTTTTTAAACCCGTCAATTCCTTAATTCTCAACGGATTTACATGAAATGAACTCTTAATATGCTTAATCTCACTTATCACATATGTATATGATAATAACTTCATAAACAATGATCTCCCTGACGATCCTGCACTGACTGACCGTCTTTTACTTAGGCCACGCCAAATCTATTTTGTTACGAGCATGTGCAATGTCATGTGTAACGATACACTATGCGCTTTGATTTTAATTTAAAGCATCTTTAGAATATTTGTTGGGGTGGCAAAAAAAGAAACATGTTTTCTTTCACATACGAAATAATATAACGGAGTTTATTGTTTACAGCAATAAAATACTTCGCTGCATGTATATAGGATCTCACTAGTCATTCTAAAAGGTCGTCTCGAATTGAAATTATACACTTTTAAAACTACTCATAAGCACGTGCTCGCTTAGTCGAAATTTGCATGCGCAATATCTAATCAATTGTGAACAATTTACTCTGCTCATTTGTAAAGTTTTCTATACTGTCTAAAATGGAGTTTTTAATTGTTTAGATAGAATACAGATTGCATCCTTTTCCGACTGATTCCGATTTGATTAAGTATCATATACATTGTCTTAATCCAACTTAGGTATTTTTTTACCACGAAGATAGAATCATTGCTGCTCGCCAAACGGCATTAATGCCGAGTGCAGGGTAAACAATCCCCAAAAACAACGACAGATTGGGTATTATTTGAGACCCTGGATAAGAACAAGTTTGACATAAAGAGGTCAGCTGAGATCAACGAGTTAGACCATTTAAAGTTGAAGATCAAGTTACTAAGCCGCTAGAACTTTTGAGAATCATGTGCCACCATTATACAGCCAGCGCGTCCTTGACGTCTGACCAGGTTCAATACAGTTGGCTGCTCAACATTTTTATCTTGATTTTACTCTGGTTGAAAATCGGCTCTTCCAACTGCAAAGCTGGACTAGCTTATTAAAAACAATTGCAATGACAGTGTAACAATATTTCAGGGTACTCCATATGTAGGCCTGATTCAAGGTGGTGTACATGATGGGATGCAGATTCACGTTTCTGGGGTTGCAGAACACAACAGTAAAGAGTAGGCAAACAAGTTATTACTGTCATCTTCCTGTCTGTCCGTCTGTATTTGTCTCCCCCATTCACTCCCTACTCTCTACTCTTTCAAGATTTTATAATATTCATTCCCTGAGTGCAAAACTGTGGTTTCCGTTCTTACTTTATAGTTTACCACATCTGTAGTGTAGTGGTTAGAGCGTCTGTCTCGAGAGTGAGTTAAATCCCAGGTCAGGTCATTCCAAAGACTTTGAAAAATGGTTGTCATAGCTTCACTCAATGGCACTAAAATCGTTTTGGTAGCGTTACGAATGCGCTGGTGTCAGGATAAGCTTACCAACAGTACTGATAATTTACCCGGATACGCAGTGGTATGACTGAAATACTTTTGTAAGCAGTATTAAACACCATACAAACAAACATAATAGAGATACCATAGTTTTGCATGTTGGGAAATATTTAGAATGTGTCTGTCCTTTTCAGGTTTTTAATCAACTTACAAAATGGACCTAGTATGGATCCCAGATGTGACACTCCATTTCATTTTAGTGTAAGATTTGATGAGAATGCTGTAAGTAAGAATCTTCAATCTAGGGAAATATTTCACATCTCTAGAAAAGAACCATTTTTCTTAATCTTAAATGTTTATTTTAACTATAAAACATCTCAATGAGACAAATCTTTTGAGTACCCATCATATATGGTTTGTTGAGAAAAACGAGAGATATTATGTGACAAGGATCTTTCTAGTTGTCTGCATCTAGGCCTGACAGACACATTTATCTAGAGAGAATGTTGCTGATGTAAGAGTCAACTTTAGGAGACATGATTTTAAGTTGACTTGACTATCATTCACAGCAGTTTTGACTTTTCAGGGGGACATTGTCTGTTGATAAATGCAATCACAATGTTTCCAGTTGATATGGATTTTACCTTATGTTTTGCTCTATATAAACACCCTATTTAGATGGTGCCGTGGATTTAACTATATGTGTTGTTTTCTATCGCTCTCTATATATATACATTATGGTGCGATGGATTTGATCATTTGTTTTGCTCTCTATACATGTTTATCCTATGGTGCCTTGGAGTATACCATATGTTTGGCCCTATACATAACCTAAGGTGTCACAGGTTTTAGTATATGATTTGTTCTAAATAGATAGATTTAAACATATTTGTGCTCTCTCTCTCTCTCTCTCTCTCTCTCTCTCTCTCTCTCTCTCTCTCTCTTTATATATACCTTATGGTACCATGGATTTTACCATATGTTTTGCTCTATATAAAGTCTAATGGGCTTTACCCAACATCAGGTAAAACGAAAATCAATTTCACATTATTCCCATCTTGTTTTCAACTTCGTATAAAACTTTACTTCCCGTTTCTTGCTAAAGGATAAATTGCTCACAGCTCATATAACTCTTCAATAAAATATTTTTAGTTCGTTTTTAGAGATTTTCTTTATTTTTGCCTAAATGTTTAGCTCACCTGTGGACGAAGTGCCCAGGGTGAGCTATTGTGGTCACATTTTGTCCGGCGTCCGACAGTCGTCCGTCTTGCGGTGTGCGTCGTCAGTAATTGCTGTGTAACATTCTAAGGCAACATTTTGCATCCGATCTTCATGAAAGTTATTCAGAACATCATCTCCATCAAATCTAGATAACTATGTCAAATTGAATCAAAATCTTGTTAAAACTCTGGATGCCACATTTTTAATTTGAGCATGTTGAAACTTTACCAGCAATTGCTGTGTAACACTCTAAGGCAACATTTTGCATCCGATCTTCATGAAAGTTATTCAGATAATCATCTCCATCATATCTAGCTCACTATGTCAAATTGAATCAAAATCTTGTTAAAACTCTGGATGCCACATTTTTAATTTGAGCCTGTTAAAACTTTACCAAAATGTTTGTCTTGTTGCTATGTAGGCCAAGTTCAAATAGGAGTTATGTTGGTTCAAAATGTAGGTCACTAGGTCAAATTGAAGGACAATCTTGTTTACACTCTAGAGGCCGCAATTGTTTTAATTTTATCAGAATATTTGTCTTTATGATATATAGGTCATGTTTGAATATGGGTCATATCAGGTAAAAAACAAGGTCACTAGGGCAAATTGAAGGAAAATCTTGTTAACACTCTGGAGTCCGCAATTTTAGCTTCAGCATTTTTAAATGTTGTCGGAATGTTTGTCTGAATGGTATCTAGGTCAAGTTTGAATATGGGTCATATTGGTTCAAAAACTAGGTCACTGGGACAAATTGAAGAGAAATCTTGTTAGCACTCTTGATGCTACATTTATAATTTGAGCGTTTTGACATCTTGTCAGAATGTTTGTCTTGATAATATCTAGGTCAAGTTCGAATATCTGTTATATTGGATCAGAAACTAGGTCACTAGGCCAAATTGAAGGGAAATCTTTTATACAGTGTAGTAGTCGCATTTTTTTTATTCAGTATCTTCAGATTTGGTCAGAATGATTGTCTTAATAATATCTAGGCAAGGTTCAAATATTGTGTTAAAAACTAGGTTACTAGACCAAACTGAAGGACAATATTGTTAAAAACTCCGGAGGCCGCATGTTTACTTTGAGCAAGTCTAAACGTTGTCAGAATGTTTATCTTGCTGATATCTAGTCCATGTTTGAATATGGGTCATATCAGGTCAACAGGTAGGTCACTGTGCCAAATGAAGGAAAATCTTGATAACACTCCAGAGGTTGCATTTTGAATCTTTGTCAGAATAATTGTCTTGATATGTTGTGCATAGAAATCCCATTGCTTAATTCAGGTGAGCGATGTAGGGCTATCATGGCCCTTTTGTTTATATATATTCCTTGTATGTGAGGGAAAAGGTTTAAGCAGACGACTTAAAAAATATCCTTTTCGATCAAGATTGCAACTAAATATTAAAGTATTAACGACTTTGTTTGTATAACAGGTGGTCAGAAACAGTCTACAGCGAGGATCCTGGGGTCCTGAAGAAAGAAATGGTGGGTTTCCATTCCACAAACCTCATGATTTTCAGGTCATCATTCAGATAAAGGACAGCCATTACCGGGTAGGTATACATTGGATTTCTGCTGAGAGGTTCTGACAGAGCTCCAGATAAGGGTCATATTTCATGTTATGAAATCCTTATTTATCACTCAAACCCTAACATATGGTTTGGTTGGGTAATAAGAGAGATATTTTGGGTAAAGGACCAGTTCACTCCTCCTTATCTGGTCCTCTAGGTTCAGATATTACTTGAACATATTGACCTGATCCTGGGGTATTTTCACATCCATAAATTTATATTAAATTTGTAATTTGTTTGATTAATCATTTTCCATTTGCAGATGCATTCTGATGCATGTGTAGTAATAATCTTTGAAAACATTGTGGAAAAAAGGTGAAATTGTTCATGCTTTCCAATTTCTCCTTTTGCAACAACGATTTTAACTATCTAATAATTGTATCCTCATAATATGTGTTTTTTCTTCAATATTTCTCCTAGATCTCGTCTAAATGTTTAGCTCACCTGTGGACATCTTTTCACCTTTAGACACATTTTAATTGACGCATGTGCAAGAGATGACTTTTGAAAAACAGTGTAGCAAAAGAAGTCATTGCTCATTATGAGCAATTTCCCTTTTTTCCATTTTTTTTTACAACTTTATTCAATAATTAAACTTTTATGTCTAAAGACCTTCCATGCTTCGGCCTAGATGTTTTAACAGTCATCTGACGCAGATTTGATGTATATGGTAAAGGGTTAAAGTATCTTTGGTAAACTACATTTTATGAAACATGATAGGGAAATAAATACTTTATAATAACATATACCATTACATACAATTACATATAAGGCTCAGAATCAAGCTGTCAAGTAATCTTGACGATACAAAACTTGTATATACCAATCAGTGTCCCTTACCCTTTCCACATACAAAATATCTGCAGCCGACGACTTTGAAAACATTTATGCAAACTTATGTATGGGAAATCTCTGTAAAAAAAGCATGATTGATGAATAGAGGTGAACACTTTGTTGCTAAAGTCATCTGTTGCATATGTGTCATTTTTTTCTGTATGTAGGACAGGCTAAACCCTTTGCGACATAAAGACGCTTTAAGAAGCTTCTACAGCATACGAATTTTGAAATTATGAGCAATTTCACCATTTGCCACAATATTTTCAACTCTATTTAATAATTAAACTGTCATTAATGTAGATTCTTCACATTTTTGATAACATGTTTTCAAAGTCGTCTGCTACAGATTGTGTGTATGTAGGATGGGCTAAGTTGTTAAGTTGTTTTATCATTTTTTTCAAAAAAGATTTTTTTTTTTTTTTTTTTTTTTTAAATAAACTAATTTCTTTCTTTATGCAAAGCGTAACTACTTTCAAAAGCAGTATTGTAAAAGTAGATATTGCTTATGATGGTAAACTTCTCCTTTATCTACAATGCTTTTAAAGTAATTATTATTAGTTTACAGGAACCCTATTGTTTATGGAATATTTGGAAACGTGTCCAGTTTATATGTTTACTTATTAGGTAGAGCGGCTAACATTCTAGAGCCTCTTGTTTTCTTCGAATGTCAAAACTTTTAGCTCGGATAGTTTCAAAACTGTTAAGCATTTCCCACATACCAACCTACAGTAATGGCATGATAAACATCAATGCCTGTATGATTATTAAATAGAGATTTACAAAAAACGTTGAGGCAAAAGTAAATATTGCTACATTGTAAATAACTTCTCCTCTTGCTTCATTGTTTTCATAATTCGTCTGCATCAGACATATCAAAATACTTCTACAAGTAGGAAGGGATTAAAGTATCTGATAACAAAAGTTATCACATAAAAACTCTATGGGAGTGTCTGTCAAAATTCCATTACATAAATATCATATGACACTACACAAAACTCATATGACAATACTAGTTTTGTTTCCAGTTTTGTTACAACGCGGAAACCATACTATGACAATGACATCACGTCAGCTGTTTGACATCATAACGTCAGTCAAAACCTGTACATTTCATGTAAAAAAAATGGTAACGTTTATGTACAGTTTTTGAAATACGCCTTATAAATCACCTTATACGATAAAAAGAATATCTAATTCTGTTTATTTATCATCACTTTTAATAAACTCGTTAACTAAGCTGATCATCATAGTAAACTCGTTTAATACAAGTGATAATAAATAAACACTCTTGAAATATCCCCTATTTATTCCATGCTGTTGTTGAGCAAACATTGTATATTTTTTCAGGTGTCTGTAAATGGTAAACATTTCTGTGATTACAATCACAGAATGGGAAAGCACATGGCTACCTACATCACTGTAGAAAAGGGTATCATAATTAAACATATCAGTTTTGAACAAGGGGTGAGTGTTTCAACAAGTAATTATTTTGTACATGTTATTTGCATAATTGATCATCATGACTTAACCCTTTCCCATGTATGACAAATCTGCAGTAGACAAGATTGAAAATATCTGTACAAACATATGAACAGTTTATAAATTAAATTATTATCAACTGGCTAAATTAAAAACAAGGTTGCAAGATGAGAAAATCCTCGTTTTGAGCAATTTCTCCTTTTGCCACAATAATTTCAGAGGGCGTCAACTGAAGATACATCAAACTGAGTCTGCATGTGGGAAATGGTTAAAGACCTTTAATAATGCTTTTTACTAGGACTGTATAGAGTTTTGAGAAACGCCATTTCATGTATACATGTATATATATTGTAGACATCAGAAATTGTAGACAGATTTGTCATAAACTTTGAATGTGAATACTTCAAATAATACCCATTCCCTTCATATAAATAATCTGCAGCAGAAAACTTTGAAAATATTTAGGCAGACATATGGAGAATTTGGGAGATAGTTTTATTGATATAATTGAGTAGCACTCCAGTAAAATTGATGTAAACCTTCTACCGTCTTCAGGCGCGCTTTGACAAATTTGCAGCAGACTACTTCTGAAAAACATTGTGACAGGATAAATTGCTCACTATTCAATTGTTAAACTTTCATTAACACAGTTTGTTCATGTTTAGGTAAAGATGATATCAAAGTTGTCTGCCTCAGACTTTGTATTAAAATCAGCCTTATAGGGGAAGATGTAAGTGATATACTCAAAAGGGTTGTGCTGCTCAGAGCACATACCATATGTTCTTTGCTCCGTTATTAGAGAGGAAAATGCTGTTATTAATATTTCTAAATAATACTGAAAATAGATAGATAGTTGCATGCATGCATGATTCTAAAAAAGAACAAATCTGTAAGATTTGACAATATACCAAAATTGAGTACTTGTGTTTCATGGAAAACATACCAGCCTTCATATAGAGAAAAATATACAGACCCGCAATACCCCCTTATTTCTGTATCCTTTATAATAAAACCCATTACTTCACACAGACGACATTTGACACCTGCATTTGAACTTTTGATAACATTGCAATAAAAGTTTAAATACCTCAAAACAAGCAGTCTCACCCTTTATTGCAATATTTTTAACTCTTTATTAATTTAAACTTTTCAGTTTTCTAGATTGTTGAAATTGTTCTTCTGATGATTGTAAACCAGGATACCTTTGACAAGTCATGTGACGTAATGTTACTTCCTGTAGTTCAAATTGTATTGAGCATGCAATCAGTAAAATTATCTTTTAACCCGTTCCCACACTCAGATGACTTTGAAAACATTGAGGCAAAAGGAGCAATTGCTCATGATAAGCTATATGTTCTTTTAACACAATGTTTTTAATTCCATTTAATGATAATACATGTACTATTTTTAATAGAGACTTTCTATATTAATGTCCTGTTTTCAAAGTTGTCTGCTGCAGATTTGTTATAATTGTGAAAGGGTTTACCCATTAACTGAATGTCTGTAAGTAAACATTTCCAGAATATGTTGGGAAAGTTATTAGAATGTAGACAGAAGATACTGAAATAGCAAACAAAAATGTGAGAATTAAATGTAGGAGTTCGTCATCATGACAAAAAGGAGAGATGTGTTTAAATGAAAATGTGATTGACAAGTTTGCATGAGAAAATGAGAAACATGCACATTCCTAATTATATGCTGTTCTTCTTTTCTCGGAAGTTGTTACAAACAGGGTTTGCTACATTGGTATTAATAGTTGGGTTGGCAGGGAGATAAAAACAAATTAAAACACAATCCTGTCATGTAGTTACTTTTTAAATTTGTTTTCTTGAGATGTATGTTTTATGTTCTAACAACATCTAGTTTCAAGTGTATATATATGTTTTCACAATTATTCTCTCCTCAGTTAGCATAGTTAATTACACATTGACAAATGTTTTAATTGTAGACAATCAGATTTCGAGTTTTGAATGTAAAGTGTTTTATTACGCATCGACAGCTGAGGACATTTAGCGCGCTCTCTCTGAGTTTTTAGCTCACCTTTGAATACCTGTTTTTGTATTCGTTGCCACCCCTAATCATTATGTAAATCATTTGAATTTATACTTTATTATTATTTCATTTTATTCTTTTCTTTAAATTTATTCAATAATAAGCAATCATAAATAGAACACAATTTAAATAAAAAAGTTGTAATTATTTTCTATTGAAAAGGGATTTTGATTATTTTCTGGTTATAATTACTTAGTTGTTCTGCTATGATATATAACATTTTACAAAATTCAGTTTAAACCTTTACTACGCACGTCACATTTTGAGTGGAGTACTTTGAAAATATCAAGGCTAAAAACATTTTCTTAAAGGGAAATTAGTATAATTGTAAAGAGTTGAAAATGTTTTGGCCAATGGCAAATATTTTAAATCAATAAGAATGTTCTCACCATCGAAGAATTCATTCATAATTATTATTTCATTTTATTCTTTTCTTTAAATTTATTCAATAATAAACAATCATAAATAGAACACAATTTAAATAAAAAAGATGTAATTATTTTCTATTGAAAAGCGATTTTTGAGGATTTTCTGGTTATAATTACTTAGTTGTTCTGTTATGATATATAACATTCGACACGATACAGTTTAACATAACATAACATAACATAAGTTTATTGATTTGATCTTAAATCCAGATCGTCATCGTACACACATATTTACATAAAATAACATACGTGAATGTGTGAAAAAATACAAAATTACAGAACACAAAAGTAAATAATAATCTCTCGAATTATCCTCCCTAAGATCTTAAATGTAGGTTGAACGTACATGCAGTACATTTATTCTATACATCTAATTATAACAATTGCTATTACTTAAACAATTCGAACGATGTTTAATGACAGTTTAACAAGGTACTCTTTACTAATTATTAAGTGAACTACGCAAAGAAAGTGCTTCATAAACATATTTTCCTAGGTTTTTGATAATATATTTGTTTGAAGATTGCATCAGTTCTATAAATTTCTGCACGCTTGGTCGTTTGTAGAAATATGGCTTAATGTGACGCCTTCTAAAATGTAAGTAAATTGGACAAATTAGAACAAGATGAAACTCATTTTCAATATCAGTTGTGTTACATAGTAAACATAATCGTCGGTGCCTATCAACTCTGTTGCTACCGTGGCGACCAACCTCAATATTCAACTGATGAGAAGAAAGCCGTAGACGTGATAATGAAATTCTGAACTTATAAGGTAGAACATCTAAATACAGTTCGAAATCAATCGAGCTTTTAAAGTACTTGTATAGGACCATAGAGTTTTGTAATGCAATTCGGTTACACCAAGATTGCTTGAAAACATCAAGAACTCTTTCTTTAAATAACAAATGGAAACTTTTCAAATTCACACTAAATGGATCATTGAACACATGTGAAAAGCCATGATTATCTAACAGTGTTTTAATGTTTACAAGCCATTTAGTCCTCCGACTATTTAGTTGGTCTAACATATCACTGTAAACATATTGCACTACAATACTGTCACTATGCACAATGTTACACCAATATTTGATTATACGACAATACCGATTCACATACAATGGGTATCGTCCGAGTTCACTGTAAAAACATTGAGTGCTAGTAGAGTTTTTAACATTTAAAACACGCTTACAAAATTTTAAATGGACTTTTTCGATATTATTAAAAGCACCATTACCCCAAACTTCACATGCATAGTTAAGGATAGAACCTACAAATGAAAAAAGAAAATTGACATTGAATTGAAAGATTTATATCATACTTTCTTATGTTAATCATTAATACATTTAGTGCCTTTAGACCTTTTCCAACAATTGTATCTTGGTTTAAACGGAAAGAACCGGTGTAGCTAAAAACAGTACCAAGATAATTAAATTGATCAACAACTTTAAGGTTTAAGCCTCCATGTTTTGCCCGATCGATTTATGATAAAAATAATTAAAGATTTTTAAGCAAATCTTTCATTTGCCATTAACAGTACCCAGCAGCTAGAGGTTACCCAGGACCAACAGGATATCCAGGTCAACCTGCAGGACCAATCTACAACCCCGTAAGTATAGAATGGTCATCTTGTACTGTATCCACTTGAAAACATGGTAAACATTAAAGGCATTTTTACCCTTTTTCACAACAATGTTTCATCTTTGTAACAAACTTGCAATCACATCTGCAGCAGAACACTTTTGAAAGTAGTGTGGCAAAAGGAGAAATTGATCATGATGTTTTCAACTCTTTTCAATAAATATACTGTTATTTTTTTTTTAGAGATTTTCAATATTTTTACATTAATGTCATCAGCTACAGATTATTGTGATAAGGATAAGCATAACGAAACCAAAACTAATTTCAAAGAATCTACGGCACATCTTCTTTTGTTAATCATAGACTATACATGTATATGTGTAAATATTGTCTATTAAGTTTGGCTGACCCGCACAAACCTACTGAATCTAGTGACGTCAATGCAGTCGACTGCTTTTGGATATCCTGTATGAAATCCTGTTTGATTACAAATGACCCTAAAAAGTTTCGGGCATTTTGTCCCATTTATCATTGTCTTTTCTACGCTTTGTTAAAATTAAAGATTACTCATAATGCAGTTAAATTAATTTCCCCAAAATGAACGAGTCGTCTTTATTTATAGCTGCAGCATGTGCAATGTCATGTGTAACGATACACTATGCGCTTTGATTTTAATTTAAAGCATCTTTAGAATATTTGTTGGGGTGGCAAAAAAAAGAAACATGTTTTCTTTCACATACGAAATAATATAACGGAGTTTATTGTTTACAGCAATAAAATACTTCGCTGCATGTATATAGGATCTCACTAGTCATTCTAAAAGGTCGTCTCGAATTGAAATTATACACTTTTAAAACTACTCATAAGCACGTGCTCGCTTAGTCGAAATTTGCATGCGCAATATCTAATCAATTGTGAACAATTTACTCTGCTCATTTGTAAAGTTTTCTATACTGTCTAAAATGGAGTTTTTAATTGTTTAGATAGAATACAGATTGCATCCTTTTCCGACTGATTCCGATTTGATTAAGTATCATATACATTGTCTTAATCCAACTTAGGTATTTTTTTACCACGAAGATAGAATCATTGCTGCTCGCCAAACGGCATTAATGCCGAGTGCAGGGTAAACAATCCCCAAAAACAACGACAGATTGGGTATTATTTGAGACCCTGGATAAGAACAAGTTTGACATAAAGAGGTCAGCTGAGATCAACGAGTTAGACCATTTAAAGTTGAAGATCAAGTTACTAAGCCGCTAGAACCAATTTTGAGAAGCATGTGCCACCAATATACAGCCAGCGCGTCCTTGACGTCTGACCAGGTTCAATACAGTTGGCTGCTCAACATTTTTATCTTGATTTTATTCTGGTTGAAAATCGGCTCTTCCAACTGCAAAGCTGGACTAGCTTATTAAAAATAATTGCAATGACAGTGTAACAATATTTCAGGGTACTCCATATGTAGGCCTGATTCAAGGTGGTGTACATGATGGGATGCAGATTCACGTTTCTGGGGTTGCAGAACAAAACAGTAATGCGTAGGCAAACAAGTTATTACTGTCATCTTCCTGTCTGTCCGTCTGTATTTGTCTCCCCCATTCACTCCCTACTCTCTACTCTTTCAAGATTTTATAATATTCATTCCCTGAGTGCAAAACTGTGGTTTCCGTTCTTACTTTATAGTTTACCACATCTGTAGTGTAGTGGTTAGAGCGTCTGCCTCGAGAGTGAGTTAAATCCCAGGTCAGGTCATACCAAAGACTTTGAAAAATGGTTGTCATAGCTTCACTCAATGGCACTAAAATCGTTTTGGTAGCGTTACGAATGCGCTGGTGTCAGGATAAGCTTACCAACAGTACTGATAATTTACCCAGGATACGCAGTGGTATGACTGAAATACTTTTGTAAGCAGTATTAAACACCATACAAACAAACATAATAGAGATACCATAGTTTTGCATGTTGGGAAATATTTAGAATGTGTCTGTCCTTTTCAGGTTTTCAATCAACTTACAAAATGGACCTAGTATGGATCCCAGATGTGACATTCCATTTCATTTTAGTGTAAGATTTGATGAGAATGCTGTAAGTAAGAATCTTCAATCTAGGGAAATATTTCACATCTCTAGAAAAGAACCATTTTTCTTAATCTTAAATGTTTATTTTAACTATAAAACATCTCAATGAGACAAATCTTTTGAGTACCCATCATATATGGTTTGTTGAGAAAAACGAGAGATATTATGTGACAAGGATCTTTCTAGTTGTCTGCATCTAGGCCTGACAGACACATTTATCTAGAGAGAATGTTGCTGATGTAAGAGTCAACTTTAGGAGACATGATTTTAAGTTGACTTGACTATCATTCACAGCAGTTTTGACTTTTCAGGGGGACATTGTCTGTTGATAAATGCAAACACAATGTTTCCAGTTGATATGGATTTTACCTTATGTTTTGCTCTATATAAACACCCTATTTAGATGGTACCGTGGATTTAACTATATGTGTTGTTTTCTATCGCTCTCTATATATATACTTTATGGTGCGATGGATTTGATCATTTGTTTTGCTCTCTATACATGTTTATCCTATGGTGCCTTGGAGTATACCATATGTTTGGCCCTATACATAACCTAAGGTGTCACAGGTTTTAGTATATGATTTGTTCTAAATAGATAGATTTAAACATATTTGTGCTCTCTCTATCTCTCTCTCTCTCTCTTTATATATATCTTATGGTACCATGGATTTTACCATATGTTTTGCTCTATATAAAGTCTAATGGCCTTTACCCAACATCAGGTAAAACGAAAATCAATTTCACATTATTCCCATCATGTTTTCAACTTCGTATAAAACTTTACTTCCCGTTTCTTGCTAAAGGATAAATTGCTCACAGCTCATATAACTCTTCAATAAAATATTTTAGTTCGTTTTTAGAGATTTTCTTTATTTTTGCCTAAATGTTTAGCTCACCTGTGGACGAAGTGCCCAGGATGAGCTATTGTGGTCACATTTTGTCCGGCGTCTGACAGTCGTCCGTCGTGCGGTGTGCGTCGTCAGTAATTGCTGTGTAACACTCTAAGGCAACATTTTGCATCCGATCTTCATGAAAGTTATTCAGAACATCATCTCCATCAAATCTAGTTCACTATGTCAAATTGAATCAAAATCTTGTTAAAACTCTTGATGCCACATTTTTAATTTGAGCATGTTGAAACTTTACCAGCAATTGCTGTGTGACACTCTAAGGCAACATTTTGCATCCGATCTTCATGAAAGTTATTCAGATAATTATCTCCATCAAATCTAGATCACTATGTCAAATTGAATCAAAATCTTGTTAAAACTCTGGATGCCACATTTTTAATTTGAGCCTGTTGAAACTTTACCAAAATGATTGTCTTGTTGCTATGTTGGCCAAGTTCAAATAAGAGTTATGTTGGTTCAAAATGTAGGTCACTAGGTCAAATTGAAGGACAATCTTGTTTATACTCTAGAGGTCGCAATTTTTTTTAAATTTTATCAAAATAATTGTTTTTTGATATATAGGTCATGTTTGAATATGGGTCATATCAGGTAAAAAACAAGGTCACTAGGGCAAATTGAAGAAAAATCTTGTTAACACATCTGGAGTCCGCAATTTTAGCTTCAGCAACTTTAAATGTTGTCGGAATGTTTGTCTGAATGATATCTAGGTCAAGTTTGAATATGGGTCATATTGGGTCAAAAACTAGGTCACTGGGCCAAATTGAAGGGAAATCTTTTATACAGTGTAGCAGTCGCATTTTTTTTATTCAGCATCTTCAGATTTGGTCAGAATGTTTGTCTTAATGATATCTAGGCAAGGTTCAAATATTGTGTTAAAAACTAGGTTACTAGGCCAAATTGAAGGAGAATATTGTTCAAAAATCCGGATGCCGCATGTTTGCTTTGAGCAAGTCGAAACTTTGTCAGAATGTTTATCTTGATGATATCTAGTCCATGTTCGAATATGGGTCATATCAGGTCAAAAAGTAGGTCACTGTGCCAAATGAAGGAAAATCTTGATAACACTCCAGAGGTTGCATTTTGAATCTTTGTCAGTATAATTGTCTGGATGTGTTGTGCATAGAAATCACATTGCTTAATTCAGGTGAGCGATGTAGGGCTATCATGGCCCTCTTGTTTATATATATTCCTTGTATGTGCGGGAAAAGGTTTAAGCAGACGACTTAAAAAATATCCTTTTCGATCAAGATTGCAACTAAATATTAAAGTATTAACGACTTTGTTTGTATAACAGGTGGTCAGAAACAGTCTACAGCGAGGATCCTGGGGTCCTGAAGAAAGACATGGTGGGTTTCCATTCCACAAACCTCAGGATTTTCAGGTCACCATTCAGATAAAGGACAGCCATTACCGGGTAGGTATACATTGGATTTCTACTGAGAGGTTATGACAGAGCTCCAGATAAGGGTCATATTTCATGTTATGAAATCCTTATTTATCACTCAAACCCTAACATATGGTTTGGGTGGGTAATAAGAGAGATATTTTGGGTAAAGGACCAGTTCACTCCTTCTTATCTGGTCCTCTAGGTTCAGATATTACTTGAAAATATTGACCTGATCCTGAAGTATTTTCACATCCATAAATTTATATTAAATTTGTAATTTGTTTGATTAATCAATTTCCATTTGCAGATCTATTCTGATGCATGTGTTTTAATGACCTTTGAAAACATTGTGGCAAAATGTGAAATTGTTCATGCTTTTCAATTTCTCCTTAAACAACAACGATTTTAACTATCTAATAATTGTATCCTCATAATATGTTTTTTTTTCCAATATTTCTCCTAGATCTCGTCAAAGACATCTTTTCACCTTTAGACACATTTTAATTGACGCATGTGTAGGAGATGACTTTTGAAAACATTGTAGCAAAAGAAGTCATTGCTCATTATGAGCACTTTCCCTTTTTTCCAATTTTTTTTTTTCAACTTTATTCAATAATTATACTTTTATGTCAAAAGACCTTCCATGCTTCGGCCTACATGTTTTTACAGTCATCTGACGCAGATTTGTTGTATATGGTAATGGGTTAAAGTATCTTTGGTAAACTACATTTTATGAAACATGATAGGGAAAAAAATACTTTATAATAACATATACCATTACATACAATTCCATATAAGGCTCAGAATCAAGCTGTCAAGTAATCTTGACGATACAATAAGTGTATATACCAATCAGTGTCCCTTACCCTTTCCACATACAAAATATCTGCAGCCGACGACTTTGAAAACATTTATGCAAACTTATGTATGGGAAATCTCTGTAAAAGAAAGCATGATTGATGAATAGAGGTGAAAACTTTGTTGCTAAATTCATCTGTTGCATATGTGTCAACCTTTTCTGTAAGTAGGACAGGCTTAACCCTTTCCGACATGAAGACGCTTTAAGACGCCTCTGCAGCATACGACTTTTGAAATTATGAGCAATTTCACCATTTGCCACAACGTTTTCAACTCTATTTAATAATTAAACTGTCATTAATGCAGATTTTTCACATTTTTGCTAAGATGTGTTCAAAGTCGTTGTAATTGTTTGTATGTGGGAAATGGCTAAGTTGTTTTATAAGTTTTTCAAAAAAGAGTTTTTTGTTTGTTTTTTAAATAAAAAAAAAAACTAATTTCTTTGTTTATGCAAAGCTTAACTACTTTCAAAAACAGTATTGTAAAAGTAGATATTGCTTATGATGTTCATTTTCTCTTTTACCTACAATGCTTTTAAAGTAATTATTAGTGTTTAAAGGAACCCTATTGTTCATGGAATATTTGGAAACTTGTCTAGTTTATATGTTTACTTATTAAGAAGAGCGGCTAACATTCTAGAGCCTCTTGTTTTCTTCGAATATTTAAACCTTTTAGCTCGGATAGTTTCAAAACTGATAAGCATTTCCCACATACCAACCCGCAATAATGGCATGGTAAACATCAAGGCCTTTATGATTATTAAATAGAGATTTACAAAAAACGTTGAGGCAAAAGGAAATATTGCTACATTGTAAATAACTTCTCCTCTTGCTTCATTGTTTTCAGAATTCGTCTGCATCAGACATATCAAAATACTTCTACAAGTAGGAAAGGATTAAAGTATCTGATAACAAAATTGTTCACATAAATCCTCTCTGGGAGTGTCAAAATTCCATTACATAAATATCATATGACACTACACAAAAATCATATGACACTACTAGTTTTGTTTCCAGTTTTGTTACAACGCGGACACCATACTATGAAAATGACGTCACGTCAGCGGTTTGACATCATAATGTCAGTCAAAACCTGTACATTTCATGTAAAAGAATGGTAACGTTTAAATACAGTTTTTGAAATACGCCTTATAAATCACCTTATACGATAAAAAGAATATCTAATTCTGTTTATTTATCATCACTTTTAATAAACCCGTTAACTAAGCTGAATATGATGCTAACTAAGACTCGCGGCATATCATCTTAGTTAACTCGTTTAATAAAAGTGATAATAAATAAACACTCATGAAATATCCCCTATTTATTCCATGCTTTTGTTGAGCAATCATTGTATATTTTTGCAGGTGTCTGTAAATGGTAAACATTTCTGTGATTACAATCACAGAATGGGAAATCACATGGCTACCTACATCACTGTAGAAAGGGGTATCATAATTAAAGATATCAGTTTTGAACAAGGGGTGAGTGTTTCAGCAAGTAATTATTTTGTACATGTAATTTGCATAATTGATCATCATGACATAACCCTTTCCCATGTATGACAAATCTGCAGTAGACAAGATTGAAAATATCTGTACAAAAATATGAAAAGTTTATAAATTAAATTATTATCAATTGGCTAAATTTAAAACAAGGTTGCAAGATGAGAAATTCCTAGTTTTGAGCAATTTCTCCTTTTGCCACAATATTTTCAGAGAGCGTCAACTGAAGATGCATCAAGCTGAGTCTGCATGTGAGAAAGGGTTAAAGACCTTTAAGAATGCTTTTTACTAGGACTGTATATAGTTTTGAGAGAGGCCATTTCATGTATATATATATTGTAGACATCAGAAATTGTAGACAGGTTTGTCAGAAAATTTGAATGTGAATACTTCAAATAATTATCCCATTCCCTTCATATAATTAATCTGAAGCAGAAAACTTTGAAAATATTTAGGCAGAAATATGGAGAATTTGGGAGATAGTTTTATTGATATAATTGAGCAGCACTTCAGTAACATTGATGTAAACCCTCTACCGTCTACAGGCGCTCTTTGACAAATTTGCAGTAGACTACATTTGAAAGACATTGTGACAGGATAAATTGCTCACTATTTCACTATTACCAAAATTGAGCACTTGTGTTTCATGGAAAACATACCAGCCTTCACATAGAGAACAATATACAGACCCGCAATACCCCCTTATTCCTGTATCCTTTAATATATTTATAGGTGCTACCTATTTACGAAAAAACAGTATGAAAATTGTAAATAAAAATTAAAGAGCATACTATGGCAATACAAAATGATTTATAAGTAATTGACTAGACGTAATAATGTTAATCTCATGTTTTCTGCATGATCACAAAATGTTCGGAATTCGTTTTGCTGTCGCCTATTATTACGAACAGAAAATAATAAAGTAAAGACTTTCATAAAATCAATGAATAACATTTATAATGAACGAGGTTTAAACATGAGGGCCAAGATGCTTAAGGACCTTAAACACTTACCTATATTATGGTAAAGAAGCAAATGTGTAACAGCCCTTTTCTGATGCCATCTGGCAACTACCTTTTTCAACCAGTCAATATGACTGGAACAAATTATGTATGGGGTCACATTTCTGCTTAACCCTTTCCCTAATAGAGACGGTTTCTGACTCCTTTACAGCTGACGACTTAGGAAAAGATTGTCGCCAAAGGTACAATTGCTCAATATGTGAAAGTTATCCTTTTTCAACAATATTTGATAAATGCTTATACTTTGTATGAGTGAATCTATAGCTCATGCATAGGAATTTGAAGTATTTATTATTCATACCACTTTTTTTGCGGGAAACAACGTCGCTCCATTTGACGTTACGCCAAATTAAGTGTTTTACGGAAATGACATCACGTCGTTCTTTGGCTACGGTGCAGTCAAAAGTTATGTTCTGACGTCGAATTGCGGTCGTTTTTTTAAAAGTTCCATTTATTTTTTAACTTTTTTGTACAAAAGTTAGATCACACACAAATAACACAGCACTTTTATGGCCTTAGATTTTTTTTAAAAAGATTAAATAGATGGATTTTTTTTCAGTTTCATTTCAGAAAGCTTAATGGGTTATTGAAAAAAAAAAATTCTCACACCTGTTACCTACGAGCGAAAAAAACCATTTATGGTGTTTTTTCGTATAATATAACCCATTACTTCACACAGACGACATTTGACACCTGCCATTGAACATGACTTTTGATAACATTGCAATACAAGTTTAAATACCTCAAAACAAGCAATCTCACCCATTATTGCAATATTTTTAACTCTTTATCAATATAAATCTTTCAGTTTTCTAGATTGTTGAAATTGTTCTTCTGGTGATTGTAAACCAGGAGACCTTTGACAAGTCATGTGAAGTAATGTTACTTCCTGTAGTTCAAAAAGTATTGATCATGCAATCAGTAAAGTTATCTTTTAACCCGTTCCCACAGAATGCCAGTCACCCCGACACCCAGATGAGCCGACAATAATTAGTCGATCCGACACTCTATATAAATTTCATGTGTTGAAATCCGTCGTCCCGACACCGCCCGATATTTTACCGTATGTATACATGAGTTATTGAAACTTTGTATACATGAGTTATTGAAACTTTTTTTCCTGACGTTTGATTCTCAAATAATTTCACACTATGACCTGTGTTGTTGTTGTTAATACCATAATTAACAATTCGAGCCTAGAATATCGTGTACGAAATATCATAGATACATTTTATTTTTCAGGTTTGATGGTGTCAAAGGGTCTAATGCACGAAGAAAGAACAACGCATTATTAAATATATATAATTTACTAGAAACATTCAAAGAAAGAAATAAACATTTTTTTCAAATATACACAAAATACGTTTTTCTATAACAGAACAGAAAATAACTTTATTTAATAGTATATAATGTATTCTTGTTTAGATTGACTAAGGACACTTAACTCCGTGATAAAGTCAATCTATACAAGAATACAACACCTCATGGACAAACTTCGTTTAAAACGTAGTATTGTTATACCATGAACAAATATATCAAATACTATTTAATTTATTTGTTTCCGACTTTGAAATTGACTTAGATTAAGTGTAATTGGTTGTCTAATTAGTTGTTGATTATGTTGTTGTTATATCGTTTAAACCTAATTAAAATGGTTTTTCTACATTAATAAATTGTGTCTTTTAATAAGTTGACGGTGTTTGCTTGTTTATTTATCACCTTAAAATATCTACCTTTGATAATTTGACGAAAATTGGATTCCCTGATTGATCTATGGATATCGTGATGATACAAAATCCAATGAAGGACATGCGGGATATTCATAATAATGTATCCTCTGTTGTTTGTCCTTGTATGTAGTAGATTATTTGTGTTGACTACCTTTACCCTTCAGATGCTTGATTTAAAATTTTATTCGTGGAACGCCACTGGCCTTATGTCCAGTGCCTACTATCTCAGTAATGTTATTGACTCTGAGTCAATAGATATATGCGGTATGTCCGAACATTGGCTATATCCGTCTGAATTACATTTTCTGAATAGCATACATCTAAACTTTAATGGGGTGGGCGTATGCGATTCAGATCTCAACATCTATAGTAACAGAAAAGTTGGAAAATGTGGCATTGCCTTGATGTGGAATAAAAGGTTAGATCATATGGTTACACCACTGTGTATATACTCTGACAGGATTATGGGTATACAGGTGCGGATGTCACGTGACTCCTACTTGTATATCATACAGGTATATTTGCCATGCTCTAACCATAGTATTGTACATTATCGGGAGAATATGGAGATTTTGCATGATTTGATTAGCATGTATTCTCAGACAGGAAGAGTCGTATTGATGGGTGATTTTAATGCCCATATAAATGGCAAAACATTTATTAAGCAAATTGACAGGAGGGGTACTGCATTGTGCGAACTAATCACTCTTTTCAATTTGTTTAATATTACAACCTCAAAGTTGTGTTCTGGAGCAGACTCGAGTTATGTGTCTTATGACAAAAAGTCTAGGTCATTGATAGATCATGTCATTGTCTCGGACGAGCTATCGCTCTACGTGAAATACTGTAAAATCCTGGACGATAATTGTATTAATGTTTCTTGTCACCGTCCAATAGTATTCTACATTGAATTTATGTCTCATGATTGCGTTACTCACTGTGTTGATATGTCAGTCAAATGGCACAGGGTGTCCGATGAACAGCTTCGTAACTATGATTTTAACGTCAGTGCTCGTCTTAAAGACAGTGTAGATCAGTTACCAGTTAACGATATACACTGTTTTATAGACAATCTATACCAGTGTATTTCGTCTGATATCAACACAGCTTCCAATGCTCATCTACCTCACTCAACATATCGTTCATACCTAAAGCCATATTGGTCGGCCGATCTCAAAAAATCGCATGCGACTATGAGAAATAAACGCACGGCCTGGATTGTCTCCGGCAGGCCAAGGGACAGTGAATTCTCAAGTTATAGAGAATATAAGGAAGCTAAAAGATGTTTTCGAGCATATCATAGAAACAGTTCCCTTAAATATTTACAAAAGGTTAATAGTGATATTGATAGTGCATCTGGTGTTGATAGTCCATTATTCTGGAGATTGTTTAATAGGAAAAGAAGACAAGTGAATTCAAATGTTTCTAGTGAGATTAAATTTGACGAAGTTGTAATTCGGGACCCAGAATTGATCTGCCATGAATGGGGTCGACACTTTGCATCCCTTTACTCAGATACAGAATGTAAGACTTACGATAATACGCAATTTGAGACCGTAACAACGTGTACAAACTTTTTAAAAGAAGAGTCTAGTGTGGTTGATGGTGATCACATTTCTCAAGAGGAAGTGTTATCGGCATTATCTACTTTAAAAAGTGGCAAAATGTGTGGTATAGATCGAGTAAGCAACGAACACCTCATCCATGGTGGATTAATGGTAAAACATTACTTATCGGTATTTTTTTACTTAATGTATTGTAATAGTTATGTTCCCACAGCACTAAAACGTGGTACTATTTTAACGTTGTACAAAGGGGCTAGCAAACCAAAAAATGAGCCTAATAGCTATCGAGCCATAACCCTTTCATCATCTATTTTAAAATTATACGAAAAAGTACTGCTACAACGTTTACACAGGTCAATTAATAAACCGTTACACTTTCTCCAGGGTGGGTTTCAGTCCAACATGGGAAGTTCTATGACATCCTTTATTCTGAAAGAAAGTATACAGTTTTGCAAAGAAAACAACAGTAAATTATTTGCGTGTTTTTTATACGCTCGTCAAGCATTTGATCGTGTATGGCATAATGGTCTCTTTTACAAGCTAAATGAACTTGGCGTTAGTTATAAGCTTTTAAAAATAGTTATTGCAATGCATTCCGATATGTATAGCTGTGTAATGTATAATGGGTTTTATTCTGACTGGTTCCCTGTTTTCTGACGGCTTTTTGAAAACATAGTGACAAAAGAAGAAATTTCTCAAAACGAGCAATTTTTTCTTTTACCATAATGTTTTCCACTTTTCGTCATAGGTTATCCATTCAATTTTAGAGATTTCCCAATTATTGACAACATATGTTCAAAGTGTCTTCTATAGAATTGTTGTATGCTGGAAAGGATTAAACGACTCTTCCAAATTGAAAAACAAACGGACTTTTAATTACTTTTATTCTTCTTCTCTAGATATAATAAACATGTATATGTCTCCTTTCCACAATGTTTTTATTTTCTCTCAGAAACTATAGAATTGTCCTTATTGTATGCTATTTCCTCTCCAATTTCAATTTGTAATTTTGTACACGGTTACTCACGAATACCCTGCCTCTCATAAGCAGAGTATTTAAATATAAATAATATATATCTTGTAATTATACCATTTCGTCAACTATTGAATATATGAAAATAACAAAGATATTTGCGTGGATTATGTGACGAGATTCGAAGACGAGTAAGCATACTCCTGTTCGAGTTTGGTTAGCTACTCGCGCCATGGGCCAATTACTTTAAAGATTATGATTGATATTTTTTACTCCTTCGTTGCATCCATATTATACTACTCTTGCGAGGTTTGGTGCTTTTGTTATTGTCGAAAGACTGCATAGGAAGCAGGCGCGTAGCTGACTGTACGCAAAATACGCATCTGCGTACACATTGTCTACAGTACTTAAATTTTAAACAAAAATTGCGTACACACTCTGTATACCCTAGCTACTCCCCTGGACAGTTTCTCAGAAAATTATTAAATGTAAAAAAAGAATCCAATCTTTATTAATATTAAAGTAAAAACAATTATGTACTCAAATGTTTGGACGAATAAGGTTAAAGCATTATTACAAAATACAGGATTTTATTACGTTTGGCTATTTCCAGACTCAATTAATCTAAAACGTTTTGTACCTCTATGCCGTAATAGGTTGATTGATATGTATATAAATGAATCGTTTCAAGACATTAACATAAACTCCTCATTGTCTATTTTCAAACACGTTAAATCTAGCTTTGAATGTTCAGATTACCTTACAAAAATGAAAATATCATCATATAGGAACGCCGTTGCTAAATTACGTCTATCAGCTCATAATGTATATATTGATTTTGAATTGATTCAGTTGTTAAACAGTTCAAATGATATTTATCTAAATATATGTAAATATGTAATATCGTATTTTGTGTAATTTATATACCTTTAATGTGTATGTCCATACTCATGTATGTTTAAATATGTTGTATTTTGTCGATGAACCATATGTGTTCAAGTCAATATTCCTGAATAAAGTTCTGTTCTGTTAAAAACAGTACCTAGATAATTAAAGTCATCAACCACTTCTAAGACTTGGTTATTATAATACCATTGTCAGCAAACAAAATTAAAATGAGTTAAGAATGATTATTTAGTTTAAATGAGCCCGTCAATAGGATATAATAGATGATCAACTTCATTGATTTACAGGTATCAGTCAGTGAGAATACCGGGAAGCAGTGCGAAATGACGGTGACATCGCCTTTACATGTTCTACATGTAGTCAACATGTACGTTTAGCATGTGCATATAATAGTATATATAAAGTATATACGAATACAATTATATTCAATATATCTGTGATAGGGTAGTTTGTGTAAAGAAGAGACAATTATCCAAATATACGTAAAAATAATGCCATTTAAAATACATCAAACATATTATTTTTTACGGTAAAAGACAAATTTCAGTGTATAAAAGTATATCCTCAGTGGCGTTTTGAATTAACCGGCGAAAAACTTATCACTAAAATAACTTTACTTACCTATAGCTACAACTATTGACGAATCAGTTGTAGAAGAAGCTATAGAACTTAAACCGCAAGACGTTTCGATTGTACAACAGACTATTGACGAATCAATTGTAGAAGAAGCTACAGGTAATTTACACTTATGTGTGTCTTATAAAGAAATGTTCTCCTATAAGATAATTTAATCGTATAAGCTAAGCTACGATAACATACACGTATGTTCGTCGAATAAATTAGCGTTCTCGTCAAAATAAACGAACATTTATACATTCCCGTTATACAGGGCAAAGCCATGGGCGAAGAAGACCTCTACTCCTCAGCCCGATTAGTGATTGATAGAGCGAAACAGGGCATGACGCACCTATGTACCACTGATCAAGTAACAGAAGAAAATGTTCTCCGGATCCTGAATAGGCACAGACAGACGCGGCGACCGGATGAGCCGATTGCTATGAGTTTTGAAGTAAGTTACAACAATGGTTTACACTTACATGTTGACAGGTCACCTGGAAATGTGTGCTTATAATGGTGAACACTTATGATTTAAAAGACACTTGAATTTGATTTAGATATAAATAATGCTATAATTCAATGTGTAGATAAACTCTATTCTTTAATACTTTATAGATATGCCATGAAGCCAAACCAGACAACTTTTTCAGTAAGGACGTCATAGCTAAAGACGCGCGACACTTAATCTCTGCCACAGACAACCAACTGGCTCTTTTGAAGAGGCGCAACATTGGTATTTTGATGGGACCTTTAAGGTATAACCCCACCATCTCTTTCTCTCTCTCTTTTTCATATATCTCTCTCTATCAAAAGTATATAACCATGTATTTTAAAAAAATATTTTAAATGATTGCTAAATTTATAATTTAACTATTTACAGGTGGAACGAAAACCTTTCACCCAACTGGCAAGCATCAACATGTTTATAAGAACGGGCCAGAACATGAAACAAGTGCCAGTTATATTTTTCCTGATGAGTGGTCAATCTACAGAAGACTACGTCCGATGTTTACAGGTAATTATAAATACATTTATAAAACGTTGCTTATATCCATTGCCTTTGTTTCAACAGTAACATTACACAATGCTGGGTATAATGTAATTGGAAACGTACAGCGTAATGATATTTGTATTTGCGACATGGATAATATGGTGTAGGATATAATGATAAACAAATGTTTCAGATATAACTTCTTTATAAATTGCCTAATTTGTTTCATCTAGGCTACAATTCGTCTACTTGACAGAGAGGTTGAGGTCGAGAGCTTCAGAGTGGATTTTGAGAGAGCGGTATGTAAAGCCATACGGCTTGTGTTTCCGGGCTGTACGATTAAGGGCTGCAGTTTCCATTGTGGTCAGGCGGTGTGGAGGAAAATCCAGGTATACTTAACTTAAATTAAGTTATATGGGGGAATTATTCTACTGCAACTGCAGACGGTCATTTAAGCGAACTGTATGTCATGTTTTATATACACAATTTTTGTAATTATTATCATTAATATTTATCATTTCTTTTGCTAAAGGAGTTAGGGTTTGCAACTGAATACAGAAAGCACGAGCAGACATATTGCTTATTAAGGAAGTTGATGTACCTCCCTTTTCTGCCGGCCAACCACATACAGCCCACTTTTGACGCCATGCGAGACCTATGTCCGGAAAACATAATGCTACAGCATCTTGTTGAGAATGTATTATAAATGTATGTAAACTTATGAACTAAATGTTTTCGTCGATACATAATAAATTTATATATTATAATTAAACATAAGAAATGTAGTGTACTTTAACATTTACTTCTTTCTTTTTTTCAGGCTGGCACAACACACTTAATCAAACGGCAGGAGCATGCAATCAGTAGAATTATCTTTTAACCCCTTCCCAGACTCAGATGACTTTGAAAACATTGAGGCAAAAGGAGCAATTTCTCATGATAAGCTATATGTTCTTTTAACACAATGTTTTTAATTCCATTTAATTATAATACATGTACTATTTTTAATAGAGATTTTCTATATTAATGTCCTGTTTTCAAAGTTGTCTGCTGCAGATTTGTTATAGTTGTGAAAGGGTTTACCCATTGACTGATTGTCTGTAAGTTAACACTTCCTGAACATGTTGGGACAGTTATTAGAATGTAGACAGAAGATAATCTGAAATAGCCACAACAAAAATGTGAGAATTAAATGTAGAAGATCGTCATCATGACAAAAAGTAGAGATGTGTTTAAATGAAAATGTGATTGAGAAGTTTGCATGAGAAAATGCGAAACATGCCCATTCCTAATTTAATGCTGTTCTTCTATTCTCGGAAGTTGTTGTAAACAGTGTTCGCTACATTGGTATTGAAAGTTGGGTTGGCAGGGGGATAACAAACTTTTCAAACACAATCCTGTCATGTAGTTACTTTTTAAATTTGTTTTCTTGAGATGTATGTTTTATGTACTAACAACATCTAATTTCAAGTGTATATATATGTATTCACAATTTTTCTCTCCTCAGTTAGCATAGTTAATTACACATTGGCAAATGTCATTTAGCGCGCTCTCCCTTAGTATTTAGCTCAACTGAGCATGAAATGCTTTGGTCGAATATTTGAATACCTATTTTTGTATGCGTTGTCATCCTTAATCATTTTGTAAATCATTTGAATTCATTAATAGTCATTATTTCATTTTATTCTTTTCTTTAAATTTATTCAATAATAATCAATCATAAATAGAACACAATTTGAATAAAAAAAGTGTAATTATTTTCTATCGAAAAGCGATTTTGATGATTTTCTGGTTATAATTACTTAGTTGTTCTGCTATGATATATAACATTCGACACAATACAGTTTAACCCTTTCCTACGCACAACACATTTTGAGTGAAGTATTTCTTAAAGGGAAAGTAGTATATTTGTAAAGAGTTGAGAATGTTTTGGCCAAAGGAGAAATTGATCATTCTGAGCAATTTCTTCCTTTTGCCACAATGTTTTCAAAGGTCTTCTGGGACTGAGGTGTCAGAAAGCATCTACATGTTGGAAATGGTAAACAATGGCAAATATTTTAAATCAATAAGAATGTTCTCACCATCGAAGAAATCATGCTCGATATTAATGAGCATTTTTATGTTAAAAAATGGAAAGCATATATTGGTTTTCTAACTCGGTTCAATAGATTAAAAAAGTCACGCTTCACACCATTTGGCCAAATTCTTACTTTAATCGTAATTATGCCCTCAGAAAACATTATGGCAAAAGGAGAAATTGCTTATCTTTTTTTACAATATTGACCCGTTTGCTGATAACCTTTCACCTGTGTCACTCTTCATGCTTTTGAAAATATGGAAACCCGTCTGCTTACAACAATGTTTTGGTCGTGATAATGTTCACATTAGCACATTTAAGCTATACCTTCAACCAAAAGTGTTCAAATGGTTCCGCTCCACTGCGCAAGATGCCTGGCCACCCAAAGGTCCCTAGGTGGCCACCAGCATAAAATAACCTACTTATTTCAACTCTTCAAAATTAACTGTCCATATAATATACATGTACTTATCAAACTGAATCTTGTTTTACTTAAGTATTAACTAAAAGTAATAATTGGAATAGTTTCTGTTGATTGAAAAATTGTTACCAACAGATTGTCAGAAAGTTCCTTTAACCCTTTTCCACATGCGTCAACCCTTTTTAGTATAAACTTTTAACCCTTTCCCACTTATGGACGCTTCTGATGCCTATGCAGCAAGCAGACGGCTATCGAAAACATTGTGAGAAAAGAAGAAATTGCCCAAAACAAGCAATGTCTCCTTTTGCCAGAATGTTTTGTATTTCGTTTATAGAGAGTTTTTGTGCTTTTGCATAGATGTTTTTAAAGTCGTCTGTTGCTGTTTTATTGTATGTGGGAAAGGGTTATAATGTATATCGAAAAACCTCCATAAATAAAAGTATGTATATTGAATAAAGCTATTATGAGCAATTTCGCATTTTACCATGATATTTTCAAAAGTCAGTGTCTGCAAGTGGGAAATTTTTATGATAACAGATGATTTGAAAGACGAAATGTTTTGCCCGATCGATTTATGATAAAAATAATTGAAACATAAAATGTTTTGCCTAATTTTTAAGCCATCTTTGATTTGCCATTAACAGTACCCAGCAGCTGGAGGTTACCCAGGACCAACAGGATATCCAGGTCAACCTGCAGGACCAATCTACAACCCCGTAAATATAAATGGTCATCTTGAACTGTATCCACTTGAAAACATGGTACAAATTAAAGGAATGTTTACCCTTTTTCCAAACAATGTTTCATCTTGGAGAAATTGATCATGATGTTTTCAACTCTTTTCTATAAATATACTGTTATTGTTTTAGAGATTTTCAATATTTTTACATTAATGTCATCTGCTGCAGATTATTGTGATAAGGATAAGCATAACGAAACCAAAACTAATTTCAAAGAATCTACGGCACATCCTTTTCTGTTAATCATGGACTATACATATATATGTGTAAATATTGTCTATTTAGTTTGGCTGACCCGCACAAACCTACTAAATCTAGTGACGTCAATGCAGTCCACTGCTTTCGGATATCCTGTATGAAATCCTGTTTGATTTCAAATTTCCCCTAAAAAGTTTCGGGCATTTTGTCCTATTAATCATTGTTTTTTTACGCTTTGTTAAAATTAAAGATTACTCATAATGCCGTTAAATTAATTTCCTCAAAATGAACGAATCGTCTTTATTTATATCTGAAGCATGTGCAATGTCATGAATTGTTACGAATGCGCTGGTGTCAGGATAAGCTTACCAACAGTACTGCTAATTTACCCAGGATACGCAGTGGTATGACTGCAATACTTTTGAAAACAGTATTAAACACCATACAAAACAAACATAATAGAGATACCATAGTTTTGCATGTTGGGAAATATTTAGAATGTGTCTGTCCTTTTCAGGTTTTTAATCAACTTACAAAATGGACCTAGTATGGACCCCAGATGTGACACTCCATTTCATTTTAGTGCATGATTTAATGACAATGCTGTATGTAAGAATCTTTAATCTAGGCAAATATTTCACATCTCTAGAATAAAAGTATTTTTCTTAATTTTAAATGTTTATTTTACCTATAAAACCTCTCAATGAGACAAATCTTTTGAGTACCCATCATATATGGTTTGTTGAGTAAAACGAGAGATATTTTGTGACAAGGATCTTTCTAGTTGTCTGCATCTAGGCCCGAAAGAAACATTTATCTAGAGAGAATGTTGCTGATGTAAGAGTCAACTTTAGGAGACATGATTTTTAGTTGACTTGACTATCCTGGCCTGTTTCATTCACACAGTTTTGATATTTCAGCGGGAAATTGTCTGTTGATAAATGCAAACACAATGTTTGCAGTTGAAATGGATTTTACCTTATGTTTTGCTGTATATAAACACCCTATATAGATAGTGCTATGGATTTAACTATATGTGTTGTTTTCTATCTCTTTCTATATATATACCTTATGGTGCCATTGATTTGATCATTTGTTTTGCTCTCTATACATGTTTATCCTATGGTGCCTTGGAGTATATCATATGTTTGGCCCTATACATACCCTAAGGTGTCACAGGTTTTATTATATGATTTGTTCCAAATAGATGGATGTTAACATATTTTTGCTCTCTCTCTTTTTATATATATACCTTATGGTACCATTGATTTTACCATATGGTTTGCTCTATATAAAGCCTAATTGCCTTTACCCAACATCAGATAAAACGAAAATCTATTTCACATTATTCCCATCATGTTTTCGACTCTGTATAAAACTTTACTCCCTGTTTTTTGCTAAAGGAGAAATTGCTCACAACTCATATAACTCTTCAATAAATTATTTTAGTTCGTTTTTTGAGATTTTGCCTAAATGTTTAGCTCACCTGTGCACGAAGTACCCAAGTTGAGCTATTGTGGTCACAAGTTGCCCTACCGTCGTCCGTCGTGCGGTGTGCATCGTCAGCAATTGCTGTGTAACACTCTAAGGCAACATTTTGCATCTGATGTTCATGAAAGTTATTCAGAACAGCATCTTCATCAAATCTAGGTCACTATGTCAAATTGAATCAAAATCTTGTTAAAACTCTAGATGCCACATTTTTAATTTGAGCATGTTGAAACTTTACCAGAATGTTCGTCTTGTTGATATGTAGGCCAAGTTCAAATAGGAGTCATGTTGGGTCAAAATGTAGGTCACTAGGTCAAATTGAAGGATAATCTTGTTTACACTCTAGAGGCCGCAATTTTTTTTAATTTTATCAGAGTAATTGTCTTTATGAGATATAGGTCATGGATAAATATGGGTCATGTCAGGTAAAATTTTAGCTTCAGCAACTTCAAATGTTGTCGGAATGTTTGTCTGAATGATATATAGGTCAAGTTTGAATATGGGTCATATTGGGTCGAAAACTAGGTCACTTGGCCAAATTAAAGAGAAATCTTGTTAGCACTCTTGATGCTACATTTGAGCTTTTTGACATATTGTCAGAATGTTTGTCTTGATATTATCTAGGTCAAGTTCGAATATTAGTCATATTGGATCAGGAACTAGATCACTAGGCCAAATTGAAGGGAAATCGTTTATACAGTGTAGCAGTCGCATTGTTTGATTCAACATCTTCCATTATGGTCAACGTGTTTGTCTTAATGATATCTAGGCAATGTTCAAATATTGTGTTAACAACTTGGTCATTAGGCCAAATTAATGGAAAATAATGTTAAAAACTCCGGAGTCCGCATTTTTACTTTGAGCAAGTCGAAACTTTTTCAGAATGTTTATCTTGATGATACCTAGTCCATGTTCGAATATGGGTCATATCAGGTCAAAAAGTAGGTCACTATTCTTGATGATACCTAGTCCATGTTCGAATATGGGTCATATCAGGTCAAAAAGTAGGTCACTATTCCAAATGAAGGAAAATCTTCATAACACTCCAGAGGTTGCATTTTGAATCTTTGTCAGAATAATTGTCTTGATGTGTTTTGCATTAGAAATCACTTTGCTTAATTCAGGAGAGCGATGTAGGGCTATCGTGGCCCTCTTGTTTATATATATTCTTTGTATGGGCGTGAAAAGGTTTAAGCAGACGTCTTAAAAAATATCCTTTTGGATCAAGATTGCAATTAAATATTAAAGTATTAACGACTTTGTTTGTATAACAGGTGATCAGAAACAGTCTACAGGGAGGATCCTGGTGTGCTGAAGAAAGACATGGTGGGTTTTCAATCCACAAAGGTCAGGATTTTGAGGTCACCATTCAGAAAAAGGACAGCCATTATCGGGTAGGTATACATTGGATTTCTGCTGAGAGGTTCTGACAGAGCTCCACATAAGGGTCATATTTTATGTTATGAAATCCTTATATCACTCAAACCCTAACAAACCCTAACATATGTTTTGGTTGGGTAATAAGAGAGATATTTTGGGTAAAGGACCAGTTCACTCATCCTTATCTGGTTCTCTAGGTTCAGATATTAGTTTTTTCACATCCATAAACTTATATTAAATTTGTAATTCATGCTTTTCAATTTCTCCTTTTGCATCAACGATTTTAACTATCTAATAATTGTATCCTCATACTCTGTTTTTTTTTTTAGCTCACCTGAGCTTTGCTCAAGGTGAGTTATTGTGATCGCCTTTTGTCCGGCGTCCGTCGTGCGTCGTGCGTCGTGCGTCAACTTCTTCTCCTCAGTAACCAGTGGGTCAATTTGGATGAAACTTCACAGAAAGCATCCGCTTAATGACCTCACCATAAATTCCTTCAAATTTTTGGGATCCATGCAAAATTCTGGTTTCCATGGAAACGAAACGAAAACAACTTCAAAATTCTTCTTCTCCCAAACTGCTTGGCAGATTTTCAAATAATTTTGTAGAAATGTTCCTTGGATGGCCCTCTATCAGATTCCTTCAAGCCGTGTTGATTGGTCGAAAAACATGGCCGCCAGGGGGTGCGGGGCTATTTTGCCTTATATGGCTATAGTGAAAATTTAAAAATTCTTCTCCTCCGAAAGTGTATTTTCAAATAATGTTGTAGAAATGTTCCTTGGGTGACCCTCTATCAGATTCCTTCAAGCCATGTTGATTGGTCGAAAAACATGGCCGCCAGGGGGGCGGGGCTATTTTTCCTTATATGGCTATAGTGAAAACTTAAAAAATCTTCTTCTCCGAAAGTGTAAGGCCGATTTTCAAATAATTTTGTAGAAATGTTCCTTGGGTGACCCCCTTGATTCCTTCAAGCCATGTTGATTGGTCGAAAAACATGGCCGCCATGGGGGGGGGGGGGGGGGGGGGGGCGGGCTATTTTACCTTTTATGGCTATAGTGAAAACTTAAAAAATCTTCTCCTCCATAAGTGTCAGGCCGATTTTCAAATAATTTTGTAGAAATGTTCCTTGGGTGACCTTCTATCAGATTCCTTCAAGCAATGTTGATTGGTCGAAAAACATGGCCGCCAGTGGGTGGGGGCTATTTTGCCTTATATGGCCAAAGTGAAAACTTAAAAAATCTTCAACATCTTGTCCTCAGTAACCAGTTGGTCAATTGGGATGAAGCTTCACAGAAAGCATCCTCTCAATGACCTCACCAGAATTCCTTCAAATTTTTGGGATCCATGCAGAATTCTGGTTTCCATGGCAACGAAACGAAAAAAACTTCAAAATTCTTCATCTCCCAAACTGGTTGACAGATTTCCAAATAATTTTATAGAAATGTTCCTTGGATGACCCTCTACCAGATTCCTTCAAGCCATGTTGATTGGTCGAAAAACACGGCCGCCAGGGGGGCGGGCTATTTTGCCTTATATGGCTATAGTGCAAACTTAAAAAATCTTCTCCTCCAAAAGTATCTGGCTGATTTTCAAATAATTTTGTAGAAATGTTCCTAGGGTGACCCTCTATCAGATTCCTTCAAGCCAAGTTGATTGGTCGGAAACTATGGCTGCCAGGGTGCGGGGCTTATATAGCTAAAGTGGGAAAAAAAATCAGGTGAGCGATTCAAGGGCCATCATGGCCCTCTTGTTTCAATATTTCTCCTAGATCTTGTCAAAGACATCTTTTCACCTTTAGACACATTTTAATTGACGCATGTGCAGGAGATGACTTTTAAAAACATTGTAGCAAAAGAAGTTATTTCTCATTATGAGCAATTTCTCCTTTTTTCCATTTTGTTTTTCAACTGTATTCAATAATTATACTTTTATGTCTAAAGACCTTCCATGCTTCGGCCTATATGATTTTACAGTCATCTGACGCAGATTTGTTGTATATGGTAAAGGGTTAAAGTATCTTTGGTAAACTACATTTTATGAAACATGATAGGGAAATAAATACTTTATAATAACATATACAATTACATACAATTTCATATAAGGCTCAGAATCAAGCTGTCTAGTAATCTTGATGATACAAAAAGGGTATATACCAATCAGTGTCCCTTACATTTTCCACATACAAAATATCTGCAGCCGACGACTTTGAAAACATTTATGCAAACTTATGTATGGGAAATCTCTGTAAAAGAAAGCATGATCGGTGAATAGAGGTGAAAGCTTTGTTGCTAGAGTCATCTGTTGCATATGTGTCAATTTTACAGGCTGATCCCGTTCCCACATATAGACGCTTTAAGATGCCTCTGCAGCATACGACTTTTGAAATTATGGGCAATTTTACCATTTGCCACAATGTTTTCAACTCTATTTACTAATAAAACTGTCATTAATGTAGATTTTTCACATTTTTGATAAGATGTTTTCAAAGTCGTCTGATAAAGATTGTTTGTATGTGGGAAAGGGCTAAGTTGTTTCATCATTTTTTCAAATAATAGGTTTTTTTTTTTTTTTAAATAATAAAAACAAACTTATTTCTTTGTTAATGCAAAGCTTAACTACTTTCAAAAACAGTATTGTAAAAGTAGATATTGCTTATGATGATAATTTTCTCCTTTACCTACAATGCTTATAAAGTAATTATTAGTGTTTACAGGAACCCTATTGTTCATGGAATATTTGGAAACTTGTCCAGTGTATATGTCTACGTATTAAGTAGAGCATCTAACATTCTAGAGCCTCTTGTTTTCTTCAAATGTTAAAAGATGTTAGGTCGGATAGTTCCAAAACTGTTAAGCATACCAACCTGCAGTAATGGCATGGTAAACATCAAGGCCTGTATGATTATTAAAATGGGTATTTACAAAAAACGTTGAGGCAAAAGGAAATATTGCTACATTGTAAATAACTTCTCCTCTTGCTTCATTGTTTTCAGAATTTGTCTGCATCAGACATATCAAAATACTTCTACAAGTTGAAAAGGATAAAAGTATCTGATAACACAATTTATCAAATAAATCCTCTCTGGGAGTGTCAAAATTCCATTACATAAATATCATATGACACTACACAAAAATCATATGACACTACTAGTTTGGCTTCCAGTTTTGTTACAACGCGGAAACCATACTATGAAAATGACGTCACGTCAGCGGTTCAGTCAAAACCTGTACATTGCATGTAGAATGGTAACGTTTAAAGGGATACTCGCCCATATCATGCGCCACCAAGAACCATAATCGCAGAGGTACAACTTTTCTAAAGTTCTAGCATGGGTTACTTCCCCTCCTAATTTCCCGTTGTGAAAAATCTTTCAAATAACATGTCAACAATCCGTAAAGACATGAAACGTAGATGAAAAGAAAAGTTTGTGAAAGCAGGTAGACAGGCAAGACTTCAAGAGCTTTTGCTTAGATGCAGAGAAAGATCCCAATAATATGAAGAAGGCGAAATAAAGACAGACAAACACACAGTTGAAGGCATGAAAAGTGGGTGAGGTAATGAGCGAAGAATTATTGATTTGAGACATCTTGCTGACCATCTTAGAGCCTGCAAAGACTGTTCAAAGCCTTTGCTCTTACTCAATATTGAAAGAGAACAAAGTGTAATATATGCCAGCATTTTATATATTGCCTGTCGATTAGTCAACTCGGTGACAACTAGTACGAGCCATAGACCACATGACAAAAATAAGAAAGGAATACCAGTTCATGACATTAACATGACTGGGTTAGTATTCATATATAAAGTAAATTTATGCTATCAATATTTCAGTGGGTTTACATATGTTTAACTCTCAAGAAACACATTTTCATGTGATTTTAACATATGTGATAGGTTTGTAAGAACATTATCCCTTTCCCACAAACAACAAATCTGCTGCAGACGACTGAAAACATCTAGACAATTTTACAAATACAGGAAATCTCAGCAAATGAAGAATTTTTTATTGAAAAGAGTGGAAAATATTCTTGCAAAATGAGTAATTGCTCAAAATGTTTTTCAAAAGTTGTCTGCTGCAGAGATGTCAAAATGTGTCTGTATGTGGGAAAGGATTTACATTAGTGTCTTTATTGTGTGCAAGGACAACACAATATATTCGGTTTGTCTGTATGAGTGGAAAATATTCTTGCAAAAGGAAAAATGGCTCATCATGAGCAATTTCTCTTTTAGCCACAATATTTTTCAAAAGTTGTCTGCTGCAGAGATGTTAAAATGTGTCTGTATATGGGAAAGGATTTACATTAGTGTTTTTATTGTGTGCTAGGACAACAAAATATATTCGGTTTGTCTGTATGAGTTGAGAATATTCTTGCAAAAGGAGAAACTTCTCATTATGAGTAATTTCTCCTTTAGCCACAATGTTTTTCAAAAGTTGTCTGCTGCAGAGATGTTAAAATGTGTCTGTATGTGGGAAATGATTTACAATAGTGTCTTTATTGTGTGCAAGGACAACAAAATATTTTCAGTTTGTCTGTATGAGTCGAAAATATTCTTCCAAATGGAGATATTGCTCATTATAAGCAATTTCTCCTTTAGCAACAATGTTTTTCAAAAGTTGTCTGGCGTCGAAATACTTCTGTACGATGGAAAGGATTTAGCTTAGTGTTTTTATTGTGTGCAAGGACAACAAAATATAATCGGTGTATGTGATGGTGAATGATGAAATACTGATTTGACAGGTTTAAAAACATAGTTTTTGAGGAATGAATAATTGATCAGATATTATATTTTTTTCATAGATGACATTTGTTATTATATTTACTTTATAATGTTTTAGATTCATCTACTTTGGTAGATATGCAGAATTTCAATGTCATCAACTCATTTGATTATTCATAACAGCTGAATTATAAGAATCAATGTTTTGTTTTACAGCTCTCATGCACGCAGACTTAACATACAGGCAGATGAATGGGCTAATGGCGACAATGGAAATAAAAAGCCTTCACCACACAGCAATGAGGAGACGACGGGAAGAAGTCGACCTACACAGGTAGAATGTTGTAAGAGATTGATCATTCCTGTGCGTCTGCACTGAGGGAGAAAGGTGATTTTTGTGAGTAAGTTGTCTTTCTTCGTTCGATATTTCTACTAACTTGTGTTTTTTGTTGTTTTCAACAGTATTTCAGATGTATGACATACCCTTCAAATTCTTTGCTTTCAAAAGTCTAAATATTATAAAGAATAGTAAACATTTGGGTTCAAGGGAAATTCTGAATTATTGCTTCCTTTTTCAAAAAAAAAATTCAAAAGATTCCAAGAACTTCTGAAAATTTATTTCTTGGTGTTTAACCCTTTCCTTCATACAACAAATATACAGCAGACGACTTTGAACTTATTGTGTCAAAAAATAGAAAATCTCTATAATTGAATGGATAACCTATGACTAAAACTGTAAAATATTGTAGCAGAAGGAGAAATTACTCGTTTTGAGCAATTTCTTCTTTTGTCACTATGTTTTCAAAAAGCTGTCTGCTGCAGTAGCGTCAGAAGGCGTGTATATGAGGGAAAGGGATAATGCCGCTTTCAACAATGGTTCAGTTATATCACGGCGTTTCCTAGGTAAGTTACCACTACTACTGGTTCATTTATCCTGACACCAGTCAGTCAGGCATTATTCTAACCCGCAACCCTTAGGGCCAAGAAGGGCAGCCAGAACTACCATTTAAAAAGTATTTGGTATGACCAGGCCGGGGATCGACCCCAATTCTGAAGAAGTTAACCTCTACAATTATCAATGTGGGTGGTGCATGATTGGCGAGTATCTCTTCTAATATCTTTGTGAGCACTTTCTCCATCTACCACAATGGTATCAGAAGTCATTTGGTACACATAGGTTAATGTGTAGAAATAATTTTTAGTAAGCCTCTATATAATAGAAACGTTCTTTGAGTTACATTCGGACAAATTTGTTCAAGAAATATAGATTTGTTAAAAAAACATGACTGCCAGATGATATCAGAAAATGGGCAAAATGGCACAACTTTAAAATTTAATTCTAGTTAAAGTTTTCGTCTGTTTTCAAGATAGTTTAGCTGTCTAGTTTGCAGTTCGTTCCCACTCTTTGTCAAATTTTCACCTTTATAAGCAGTAGCATTTGCTAATATACTGTAACTCAGATGATTAATTTAGGCCATCTAGGCCCTCTTGTTTTTTTCTCTATCTCTGTTGTCTTGAATATAGTGTTGATAGTAAGTAAGTTAGGGTTTTGTGGTGAAGAGGGGTTTTACTCCATGATATTTTTCCCTTCATATGAGTGTTGACATAAAGGTTTTATTTGTTTCAGGATGCCCACTGATAATTCAGAAAGCTCCAGGGAGGTCACTTTCAAGTATGACATGGGTTGGAGGAAGCGCGGCAGCAGTAGAGCTTATGACAGTAAATCAGATGTGGGTCACTCTTCGGCAAAACCTCTTGAACAATTTGCATAATTGGTGTACGGCTATCTGACTGCCAAACCTGCAGTAAATCTGAATATGAAAAAAACTCCATCTCAAATTTGTTCAAAAAACTGGTCAGTTAATGCTAAAGCTATGGAATCAGATGTTAGTGTAGATTTAATCAAATCTTTTGAGAAAGAGGGTGAAAGCGTAAAAACACTAATAATGGATGACAACACAACAACACTGTCTAAAATTAGAAAGGGCCTGGCCATACAGTTACAACATGGAGTGATATAAATACATATGAAATTGTTAATAGACAAAGCTTAGGTAGTGTAAGAACAATTAATTTTAAGAAGTGTCAGTCCCCAAACAAGAAACAAGTTAATAGGCAAATTGTAGTTAGTTATAAGAAATTTGAAAAACATATATTGAAATAACCTAAACATATCATGTATTTAAGTTCAATAAGTATATATCTTGTTTTATTGTTTATAAGGTCAGGAGTTTAACAGACTGTAAGATTTCAGAAAAGGTAAAAGCCATGATGCATTAAAAGTCGTTTATATGGGGGAAATGGTCAACATATTTGCCACACCCTGTCAAGATGTTGTTGTACCAGGCAAGAACAGAGGGTAAAACAATGAGAAAAAATATTCCACCATGAGGTCCAGATAAGAAGGGGGTGAACTACTCTTTTTCCCACAATATCTCACTTTACTAAACCATATTTTGTGGGAACATTTAAGAATCGTCTCATGTGATATAATGTTGAAATTGAGCACTGGATTATCATGAATTGTTACATTCACAAATATGAGCCTTGGTTTGATTATTCTTTGCCAGCTATAGACAGATAAGACAAGTCAAAGTACTGCCATTGAATTTTATCTTGATTTTTTTTATCATTTTGTGTAACATTTGTTTGTAACAAACATGTATATTTTTGTGATTATGTTGAAAATAAGCACGGTGACACATATATTTCTTACATTTATGGATAGCTAATAAAATAATCTTGCTCAATATAAAGTAAGAACAAGTAAAAAATCCAAACTTACGTGTCAGTGGACATGCTTGTTATAGCTGGTCATTTGCTTATTGTTTACAATTTCTTCAAGGTTTTGTTTCAAGATTTATTTATTTAGACTGAGATATGATGTTAATGTCAGACCATGGCAAATTGCAAAATATATATGAAAGTAGACATCTCTAGTTTTAATAGAACATTTCATTTTCGTTAACCAAAATGTAGCAAAATATATAAAACCTCATATATTCTAGAGCCTGTAAAAGAAAATAAACCTGGTCACCCCATATTTATTTTTTATTATTTTGTTAATTCAGGTTTAAAGGCCACTTTTACAAAATTTCAGTAAAATTTAATTCAAACTTCATTTGGGAGCATATCCCTTTAAGTACAGTTTTCGAAATACGCCTTATAAATCACCTCATACGATAAAAAGAATATCTCATTCTGTTTATTTATCATCACTTTTAATAAACTCGTTAACTAAGCTTAATATGACGCTAACTTAGACTCGCGGCATATCATCTAAACTCGTTTAGTAAAAGTGATAATAAATAAACACTCATGAAATATCCCCTGTCAGGTGTCTGTAAATGGTAAACATTTCTGTGATTACAATCACAGAATGGGAAAGCACATGGCTACCTACATCACTGTAGAAAAGGGTATCATAATTAAACATATCAGTTTTGAACAAGGGGTGAGTTTTTCGACAAGTAATTATTTTGTACATGTAATTTGCATAATTGATCATCATGACATAATTAACCCTTTCCCATGTTTGACAAATCTGCAGTAGACAAAATTGAAAATATCTGTACAAAAAGATGAAATGTTTATAAATTAAATTATTATCAATTGGCTAAATTTAAAACAAGGTTGCAAGGTGAGAAATTCCTCGTTTTGAGCAATTTCTCCTTTTGCCACGATAGTTTCAGAGGGCGTCAACTGAAGATGCATCAAACTGAAGATGCATGTGGGAAAGGGTTAAAGACCTTTAAGAATGATTTTTACTAAGACTGTATAGAGTTTTGAGAGAGGCCATTTCATGTATACATGTATATATATTGTAGATATCAGAAATTGTAGACAGGTTTGTCAGAAACTTTGAATGTGAATACTTCAAATAATTCTCCCATTCCCTTCATATGAATAATCTGCAGCAAAAAACTATTTAGGCAGAAATATGGAGAATTTGGGAGATAGTTTTATTGATATAATTGAGCAGCACTCCAGTAAAATTGATGTAAACCTTTTACCATCTACAGGCGCTCTTTGACAAATTTGCAGCAGACTACTTTTGAAAAACATTGTGACAGGATAAATTGCTCACTATTCAATTGTTAAACTTTCATTAACACAGTTTTTTCATGTTTAGGTTAAGATTATTTCAAAGTCGTCTGCCTCACACTTTGTATTAAAACCAGCCTTATAGGGGAAGATGTAAGTGTTATTCTCAAAGGGGGTTGTGTTGCTCAGAGGACATACCATATTTTCTTTGCTCCGTTATTAGAGAGGAAAATGCTGTTATTAATGTTTCTAAATAATACTGAAAATAAATAGATAGTTGCATGCATGCATGATTCTAAAAAAGAACAATAAGTTAAATTTCAATCTGTAAGATTTGAAAATATACCAAAATTGATCACTTGTGTTTCATGGAAAACATACCAGCCTTCCCGTAGAGAAACATATACAGACCCGCAATTCCCCCTTATTCCTGTATCCTTTATAATATAACCCATTACTTCACACAGACGACATTTGACACCTACATTTGAACATGACTGTTGATAACATTGCAATAAAAGTTTAAATACCTCAAAACAAGCAATCTCACCCTTTATTGCAATATTTTTAAATCTTTATCAATATAAATCTTTCAGTTTTTCTAGATTGTTGAAATTGTTTTTCTGATGATTGTAAACCAGGAAACCTTTGACAAGTCATGTGAAGTAATGTTACTTCCTGTAGTTCAAAAAGTATTGAACACGCAATCAGTAGAATTATCTTTTAACCCGTTCCCACACTCAGATGACTTTGAAAACATTGAGGCAAAAGGAGCAATTGCTCATGATAAGCTATATGTTCTTTTAACACAATGTTTTTAATTCCATTTAATGACAATACATGTACTATCTTTAATAGAGATTTTCTATATTAATGTCCTGTTTTCAAAGTTGTTTGCTGCAGATTTGTTATAGTTGTGAAATGGTTTACCCATAAACTGATTGTCTGTAAGTAAATATTTCCAAAACATGTTGGAAAAGTTATTAGAATGTAGACAGAAAATAAACTGTAATAGCAAAAAAAAATGTGAGAATTAAATTTAGTAGTTCGTTATCATTACAAAAAGGAGATATGTGTTTAAATGAAAATGTGATTGAGAAGTTTGCATGAGAAAATGAGAAACATGCACATTCCTAATTATATGCTGTTCTTCTTTTCTCGGAAGTTGTTGTAAACAGTGTTTGCTACATTGGTATTAAAAGTTAGGTTGGCAGGGGGATAAACAAAACATTTCAAACACAATCCTGTCATGTAGTTACTTTTTAAATTTGTTTTCTTGAGATGTATGTTTTAATTACTAACAACATCTAGTTTCAATTGTATATATATGTATTCACAAGTTTTATCTCCTCAGTTGGCATAGTTAATTACACATTGGCAAATGTTTTTATTGAAGACAATCAGATTACGAGTTTTCAATGTAGAGTGTTTTATTGCGCATCGACAGCTTAGGACATTTAGCGCGCTCTCTCTGAGTTTTTAGCTCACCTGAGCATGAAATGCTTTGGTCGAATATTTAAATATCTATTTTTGTATTCGTTGCCACCCCTAATCATTTTGTAAATCATTTCAATTCATTCATAATTATTATTTCATTTCATTCTTTTCTTTTAATTTATTCAATAATAAACAATCATAAATAGAACACAATTTGAATAAAAAAGTTGTAATTATTTTCTATTGAAAAGCGATTTTGATGATTTTCTGGTTATAATTACTTAGTTGTTCTGCTATGATATATAACATTCGACACAAGACAGTTTAACCCTTTCCTACGCACATTTTGAGTGGAGTACTTTGAAAATATCAATGCCAAACAAATAGAAAATTTCTTAAAGGGAAAGTAGTATAATTGTAAAGAGTTGAAAATGTTTTGGCCAAAGGAGAACTTGTTTATTCTGAGCAATTTCGTCCTTTTGCCACAATGTTTTTAAAGGTCTTCTGCGGCTGAGGTGTCAAAAAGCATCTACATGTTGGAAATGGTAAACAATGGCAAATATTTTAAATAAAACAGAATGTTCTCACCATCGAAGAAATTATGCTTGATATTAGTGAGCATTTTTGTGTAAAACATTGGAAAGCATATATTGGTTTTCTAACTCAATAGATAAAAAAGTCACGCTTCACACCATTTGGCCAAATTCTTACTTTTATCGTAATTATGCCCTCAGAAAACATTATGGCAAAAGGAGAAATTGCTTATCGTATTTTACAATATTGACCCGTTTGCTGATAACCTTTCACCTGTGTCACTTTTCTAGGTTTTGAAAATATGGAAACCCCTCTGCTTACAACAATGTTTTGGTCGTGATAATGTTCACCTTAGCACATTCAAGTTATACCTTCAACCAAAAGTGTTCAAATGGTTTCGCTCCACTGCACAAGATGCCTGGCCACCCAAAGGTCCCTAGGTGGCCACCAGCATAAAATAACCCACTTATTTCAACTCTTCAAAATTAACTGTCCATATAAATATACATGTACTTATTAAATTGAATCTTGTTTTTACTTAAGTATTAACCCTTTTTGATATCAAATGTTAACCCTTTCCCGCATATGGACGCTTTCTGATGACACTGCAGCAGACGGCTTTTGAAAACATTGTGACAAAAGAAGAAATCGCCCAAAACAAGCAATGTCTCCTTTTGCCAAAATGTTTTGTATTTCATTTGATAATTGTTCTTTCGTTTATAGAGATTTGTTGTGCATTTGCATAGATATTTTTAAAGTCGTCTGCTGCAGTTTTATTGTAAGTGGAAAAGGGTTTAAATATATATCGAAAAATCTCAATGAACAAAAGTATGGATATTGAATAAAACAATTATGAGCAATTTCGCATTTTACCATAACATTTTCAAAAGTCATCTGCTGCAGATGCGTGAAATCAAGTGAGTTTCTGCAAGTGGGAAATGTTTATGATAACAGATAAATTGAAACACGAAATGTTTTGCCCGATCGATTTATGATAACAAATAATTAAAACATAAAAAGTTTTGCTGATTTTGAAGCCATCTTTCATTTGCCATTAACAGTACCCAGCATCTAGAGGTTACCCAGGACCAGCAGGATATCCAGGTCAACCTGCAGGACCAATCTACAACCCCGTAAGTATAGAATGGTCATCTTGAACTGTATCCACTTGAAAACATAGTACAAATTAAAGGTATGTTTACCGTTTTTCCTAACAATGTTTCATCTTTGTAACAAACTTGAGAATCACATCTGCAGCAGAATACTTTTTAAAGTATTGTGGCAAAAGGAAAAATTGGTCATAATAAAGCCTGTATCGTTTAATAAGGCTTATTCTGATTGTACAGGCTTAATAGTAGAAAATCTATGGGGGTTATTGACTCGAGAAAAGCTTTAAACTGTGTTTATCGCCAAGCGATGTACAACAAAAGGCAAGCATGCCGTCTAGGAAACGTAATAAAAGTAAAAGGCGAAATCCAAGGGCGATAATCCCGTCAAACCACCTGAAGTATTACTAAAATATGGATAATGTATCAATCGAGTATTACAGCAACGAATATAGAAAATCTCTATATCTTACAGACATGACACTCCCCGCCTGATGTAAATCACCCAACCTATAGACTAAATCATATGACAACCAGCAGCATATTCTCTATCGAACTGGCAGCCATAATAGTCAGTCTGATTGAATTCCAACCAAGTCTAGCAAATGTCAAATAAATTCAAAAAAAAAAAAACCTTGTTGCGTTTTTAATGTAATACCACACTCATTGAAATTCAAAACCTCTGAAGTATTCTACTACAGACGTTTCAGAATAACAATAGTGAATGTATTATTCTCCAAAAAGCAATGTTTTCAAATAATAGATAATATTAATAAACAGTGAAAGAATGTTTCCTAACATATTCATATATGCAACTAAAAAATCCCAAACAATATTGCAAAAATAACTTCAACAGATAAAAGTTGAAATCGAATCACAACAACTCTTGATAAGACTTTTGAATAAAATGTATGATACGAACAATATCTATAATCAGTCAGGAAAATATTGTACAACATTTTTGATTTTTCATCAATTGCAGATCACTTTCAATTCGAACATGTATATGTTTTCGGCATTATGCTGCAATTTATCATTTTGTGATTCAGATATCAACTACATAAATTAACATTTGCACTGATGATCACTAATCACACTCTGCAGTGTTGAGAACGTCTTATTTGTTTAAAATATCATGTTTCTAATAATGGAACCACTTCACACACTGGCCTTTGATAGGTACATGATTTTCCATTTTTGATGACGCGAATCTCCAATTTTCTAACTAAGCCATCTTGACGTGGAAACACTTGAGTAATTAAGCCCGTAGGCCAGTCGTTGCGCGCACACTCTTTGTCGCGTAATAACACTATGTCGCCTGGCTTTAGATTATCATGTGTTGTTGTCCACTTTTTACGCGGCTGAAGCAAAGAGAGATACTCATTTTTCCACCTTTTCCAGAATGTATTTGCCAGTAACTGGACAGTCTTCCATTGACTGCGATACATATCTGTTATGTCAATAGCCTGGAATTGCACAGTGATATCTGCTGTTTTCTGTGTAAGTAAAGTTCCGGGAGTTAGTATAAATGGCATGTCAGGATCTGATGATACTGGAACAATTGGTCTAGAGTTTATAATTGCAGTAACTTCCGCCATAAACGTGGCTAATACCTCATGAGTTAGGGATTTTCCTTTGAATTCAAGTAACATAGCATCAAGAATACGTCGTGACACACCAATCATGCGTTCCCACACGCCACCAAAGTGTGAAGCATGGGGTGGGTTGAAATGCCAAGTAACCTTATTGTCGTCTAGATATGATCGCATCTGATCGCTGTCTACACTAATTGTATTCAGTTTCAACTCGGACACTGATCCGACGAAATTAGTCCCTCTATCAGATCTGAATTCAGTCACTTTTCCTCGGATAGCAACAAAACGTCGCATAGCGTTGATAAATGAGGATGTAGATATCTCCTCCACAAGTTCAATGTGAACCGCTCTGCTGTATAAGCACGTAAAGAGAACACCCCAACGTTTGGAATTTGTGCTGCCACTTCGTGTACGTCGCGTAGAGACCTCCCATGGACCGAATACGTCAACTCCAACATATGTAAACGGTGGTGTCATAGTAAGGCGATCTTTCGGCAAATCTGCCATTTTCTGTGAGGCATTCTTTCCTCGTAGTTTACGGCATACTACACAATGATGTATCACATTGGCTACCAGTCTTTTGACGCCAGTTATCCATAAGCCAGCGCTACGAATCGATCCTTCAGTTATATGACGTCCCTGGTGGCGTACATTCATGTGGTAATGTAACACTAACAACTTAGCGATGTGACTGGTACCAGGAATCAAGAGTGGCACATTTTCTTGTAACGCCATGTCAGCACGCTTTATACGTCCACCAACCCGAAGGAATCCATCTTCGTCTATAAACGGCGACAGGACAAGGCATTTGCTGTCTGAAGGAAGATTCTTGGAATAACGCAAAGCTGACAATTCCTTCTCAAAGTTCTCTTGTTGAATCAGTTTAATAATGAAACGTTCAACGTCGTCTGTGGATGGCCTCTCGTGGTTGTCTATCTGCCGTCGTAATCTGAAGCGTAAGTATTTAACGGCTCGAAGTAGTTATTTCCAACTGCTGAATCTCTTAAAACGTGATAACCCCAGTTGTTTACCCGCAGATAAAGTCTTTAACACTTTCACTTCTGGCCGAATGTCTTCGTCTTTTTCGGGATTCACAAGTGGAAATAATGTATTACATACATCTTCTGTATGGCTGTGTAAAAACGCCGGTCCGTTTAGCCACTGACTGTTCATGATGTCTTCTGGGGATAATCCTCTAGTTCCTTGATCTGCTGGGTTCGAATCTGTAGGTACATGATTCCATTGATCTGGTGTTCAACTTTTATGTATACGGCCTACGCGATTACAGACATATACAAAGAAACATCTGCGATCATTTGATATGTAACCCAGCACTACATTACTGTCAGAATAATAGTTAATGTCTTGTAACGGCATGTCAAGTTCCCTTGACAACATCTCTCCAATTTCTACAGCAAGTACTGAAGCACATAGTTCTAAACGCGGAATAGTATGGCCGCTCTTCGGTGCCACCTTACTTTTACCGAAAACAAATCCCACGTGAACAGTACTTTCATTTGTAACACCTCTCAAGTATGCGCATGACGAAACGGCCTGTTCTGATGCATCATAGAATATGTGTAAAGTCTTGTCGGTACATGCGGAATATGACACAGGAATGAAACATCTCGGGATGTGAATTTCACTAAGTCGTTTCAGTTCGTCTACCCATGTTTTCCAGGAATTCATGTATTTGGGGGGGGGGGGGGGGGGGGGGGCAATGGTTCATCCCAATCTCCTCCACGATTCACAACATCTCTCAATATATAAGTTTGCCTTGTTATACTACAGGAGCGATAAGGCCTAACGGATAAAGTAGACCATTTACAGTTGAAAGGATACCCTTTTTAGTATATGGTTTCTGGTCATGGGATGCCTTGTAAGTAAAATTGTCAGTCGAAAGTTCCCAGCTGAGTCCAAGACTATGGTGTAACGGTAGGTCATCTCGGTTTAGTTCGAGAGGCTCGATTGTTTTTGCCAGTTCAGATGAAGGGAAATGTGACATGACGTCTTCACTGTTTGAAGCTATCTTGTGAAGTCTTAGCTTACCACTTTGAAACAATACTTTTTGAGTCTTTTGTAAAACTTCGACCGCTTTCTTGACTGTGAAGAATGATGAGAGTCCGTCATCTACGTAGAAATTCCTAGATACGAATTCCTTGACTTCGCTGTCGACAGGAAATTCGTTGTCGTTTACACATCGATGTAAGCCATACGTTGCCACTGCAGGCGATGGGGAGTTTCCAAACACGTGAACGCGCATCCTGTATTCCTCAAGTTCATATTTAGGGTTGCTTTCTCTATGCCACAGAAATCTCAGGTAATTTCGGTGACGTTCATTCACGAGAAATTGAAAGAACATTTGCTCGATATCAGCGATAATGGCATATGGCTCTTTACGAAATCGAAGCAACACTCCGTCTAATCTGTTAAGAAGGTCTGGTCCTTGTAAAAGGACGTCATTTAAAGATGTACCTTCATGCTTACACGGGGAATCAAAAACTACGCGGATCTTGTCTGGTTTCTTCGAGTGGTACACTCCGAAAATTGGTAAATACCAGCACTCTTTGTTCTCTACTGGATAAGCCTTTTCTGCATAGCCACCGTCAAATATGGATTTCATGAAAGTTATGAAGTGTTCACACTTGACAGGGTTCTTACGGAGACTAGCTTGCAATGCCATTGCTCTTTTCAAGGCAGATTTATTGTTCGGTAAATAGTGCATCTCGTTCCTAAAAGGAAATGGAGCCGTCCAATGTCCTGACAGATCTTTAATACATTGCTCGTTCATAAGTTGTACGAACATTTTATCCTCCACAGAAGGTCCAAGTATGTTATCATTCTCTACTCTTGTGAAGAGGTGACTGTGCTGGTCTTCAATTTCAAAACTAGATGAGCAGTCCTCAAAAATCGTTCTATGTCCATTTTTACTGATGGTAGTCTTCAGTACTGTTAGGTTTTCAGGAGGATGCTTCTTGTTCAGGCAAACGTTGCCAACCAGTACCCAACCTAACGTCATCTTTTGAGCAAATGGAGTTCCTTTAGGTCCAGTACACTGCTTCTGTACGTGGTGTGCCTCTGGTACGTCACGACCTATTAACAGTAGTATCTCGGCCTCATTATTCAATGGTGGAATTTCAACTGTGATGACTCGTTATATCCGGTGTTGCAATTTCAGATCTTTCATTTGGAATTTCATTACATTCAATGATCTTTGGTAGTTTCAAATGTTGTGAGCCTTCATAGGATGCAACAATAAAGTTGGAAGCAAGACGCCCTGTCATTGTGCTTCTGCCCGCACATGATAATAAGGAGTATGACGTGGCTGTCGACCATGAGACATTCATGTTGTCAAAGAATTCTGCTCTGGCAAGTGTTGAGTTGCTTTGATCATCAAGTAGAACATAAGTCTTGAGTTTTTTCAGATCTTGACAATGTGTCAGTATAATTAAAGGTTCCACTGTACGAATCCACATGTAATGCGGTAGCATGGTTTGTGCGACCACAGGTATGACACTTAAGGGCAGTTGTACAGTCTTTAAAACTATGCACTGTTGTGCTACAACACCTAAAACAAAACTTTAGGAGCTTTTTCCTTTCAATAATAGTTAGTTTTTGAAATGCTTTACATTCGTTCAAGCTATGCTTAGAATTATGAAGCATAAACTGATCACTATGCTCTGAAGCAGGACCTAGTGGAAGTATTTTTCACATGAACGCCATCTTTTCTAAAAACTGACTGCTTTTTTTTAGTATAATTGGAATATTTTTATAAAGTTAAAAATAGTTAATTATGATTATTGGCAGACGTTCAATTGTGTAAGGTAGCATATATCCTTATTTGGTCTTGTGTATAATGACAAACACATCTGATTGGACTAGTGAAAAAATCTAACCAATTATTTCGTTGATTGATTTCTTTGATCTCATTGGTTTAAATTAAAATATGTTCATGCTTGGAAAATCGTGGAAAACACAAATCACAGTTTGAATAGTATTTGACACGAGAAGAAGCCTCTTCTAATTTGATTAATAGTTGTTAAAAGTTGTTTATAAGTCTCAAGTTGTTGTAGAGACACATTTATAGACCTCCACTGTGGTCTTTTTATTATATGGACTGAAAGAAGTGTAGCTGTGGAAAATGCCGACGGTGGTCGTTTTATTATATGGACTGATTTAATTTAATTTGATATTAAATAAAAAGAAGTTTAGTGTTGGTTAGTTACAACGTGGAAAATGCCGAAAACTAAAGGTCGTGTAGGAAAAGGGATAGAAAGAGAACAGATTAGCGATGACGAACAAGTAAGCCAACTTAGAGAACTGGGCGTGAACGCACTGAAGACGTCGCCTCATGCAGAATTTTCCCTTCAGGGAGCCTCAGGAGGTACGGAACAACAACAACCGGTGTATAGGCAAGTTTCTCCCCATAAAGTGTTGTTGACAGAGGACGATATTGACGACGAAATGGAAAACATGGAGAGGGAAATAAAACAATTGCAGGAGGAAGAAGTGAGGTTAAGGAGAAATGCCGAAGTGGAGAATAAGAGAAAAGAACTAGAGCTGCAAAGAAACAAAGTGCGTCGCCTAAGAGGTAAAAGCAGTTTAATTTCAAAGGACACTTTTGTCGATAAATGTGACGAACAGGGGGCTAGACCCAAAGTTTTTTCACAGAAACAAAGGTGTTTTGATAGCGAAAAGGTGATGACAATTACTGATCTTCGTAACGATGACCAAATATGGTATTTGTTAAAGAAAGAATTAAAAAAACTTGGGTTGTGTGAGTTTTTGGATGGGGATGACTCGTCTTCTGAAAGTGAAAATGAGTCTTCAGTCTCCAATCAGTCAAACAGCTCTGAGTCTGATGTAAAGAAAGAGCATAAACATAGAGTTAAGAAAAGTAGGAAAAAAGTGTCTGGTAATAATGCCAAGGCATCTGACAGGGTAAAGTATCCACAACGTTGGCCGCAGTCACATTTGCAATTTGAGTATGTGAATAAGCAAATGAAATTTGAGGATTTGGACTTCAAACTTTTTGTAGCAGGCGAGTTAGAGATAATTGCTTGTGTTGATGTTTATGAAGTTGAGAAAGCAGGGCGTCTAGAGTTGTTAAGAAAAATTGCCTACTACTATGGAACATACGAGTTCGCTGGCTTGAAATCTTTTTATGCAGCTTGGTTGAGGGAAATCGAACTCGGTAAAAAGAAGTGGTCAGACGATTCTCAGCAAATTGAGACTGCAATTCTTTCAAAGTATGTTTTGAAAAATAAAGCTGCATCAAATTTCAAAAAAGATACCTCTAGCAATTTCAATAATAGCATGGAAGAAAGGGTATGGTTTTGCTCTGAATTCCAAAGAAATAAATGTCTTCACAAAAATAATCACTTGTGTGTAATTAAAGGTAAGCAGAGGATGGCTACGCACATCTGTGCGTCATGTTGGTTAAAGGACAGGAAGAAAATGGAACATCCTGAAAGTTCATCTTGCTGTCCACATTTGCCTAAGTGACTTAAGTCCGGTTTAGAGATAAATACAGTCAAGGAGCAAATAACCAAAAATGAAAGAAAGTCTATAGTGGATATTTTTCTACCCAAATTCCTTTATTTTGATGAGAAAAATAATAAAATAAATAAAAAGACTAGTATGGCCGAAATATCTCAAAAGTCAGAGTTAAAAAAACATATTTGCAATCATTCAAATAAATGTGAAATTTGTAAGGTTACTAAAAACAGGTTGAAAGTTGACAGCATTGAGCAATTTTTAAATGCGCATGACTTAGTTAATAACTCCGGGAAATTTAATTTTGAATATTGCAAGATTCCGGTTAATGACCGATTTAACATGCAGTACATTAGATCATTGCTAACAGATTATAAAGATGATCAAATTTGTGATTTGGTAGAATTTGGATTCCCAATTGGATATTTGGGGAGTGAAGATTTTCCGGAAATAAATCAAAAGTCACTATGGAAATTTAGAAATCATAAAGGAGCTTTGGAATTTTCAGATAGCATGCTAGCATATTTGACTAAAGAAAGTGAAAACAAGGCAATTTTAGGTCCATTGATGATTCAAATCAAATCCATTTAAATCAGGTATAAAAATTTCCCCACTTAATTCTTTACCCAAAAAAGGTACAGTAGAAAGAAGAGTAATTCTGGATCTCAGTTATCCAAAAGGCAGTTCTGTGAATGATCATATAAGTAAAGATGTTTATTTAGGGGAGAAAATAGATCTAGTTTATCCCAAAGTAGATGACTATATTTCAATTATTAAAAAAAAGGGTAAAGGCTGTTTATTGTTTAAAACTGATTTAAGGAGGGCATATAGGCAATTACCAATTTGTCCATCATCTTACAATTTAGTTGCTTTTATTTGGAAGAAACACATTTTCTGTGACACGGTTTTGAGTATGGGTAGTCGGTCATCTGCATTTTGTTGTCAACGGTTTACTAATGCACTATCATATATAATGTATAAATTCGGAATTGAGGTGTTGAATTATTTGGATGATTTTGCGTCAGCCGAGAATAAACAAAATGCATATTTTGCATTCTACACCTTACAGAAAGTTTTAGAAAAATGTGGTATTGAAGAAGCAAAGAGTAAAGCTTCTCCTCCATCTACAATCATGTCCTTTTTAGGAGTTTTATTTAATACTAATACAATGACAATGGAAATAACTTCTGAAAGATTATTGGAATTGAATGTATTATTATCATTTTGGTAAGTAAAGAAACAGCTACTTTGAAAGAAGTGCAATCATTATTAGGGAAACTCAATTTTGTGGCTGCATGTGTTAGACCTGGTAGGATATTTGTGTCTAGAATGATTCAATGGTTGAAAGTATTATATAAAGAAAATAAAAGGTCACATTTAATTCCAAAATTTGTCAAAAAAGACATTTTATGGTGGAATACCTTTTTACCTCACTACATGGTATTTCTATGATGTTGTATGAGGAGTGGTGTAATCCAGATGAAACTTTTTTTCTTTTTCTTCAGACGCTTGTCTAGAAGGATGTGGTGGTTTTAGTAATGGAAAATTCTTTCATTCCGATTTTCCAATAGATGTTAAAAACAGGAAATATTGTATTAATGTGTTAGAAATGTTTTCTATTATGGTTTGCCTTAAATTGTGGGGCAAGTTATTTAAGGGAAAAAGAATTCAGATATTTTGTGACAATGAAGCAGTGTGTCAAGTTTTAAATTCCGGCAGATCTCATAACGAAAGTTTACAGTCAGGATTGAGGGAGATTGCATTTTTATCTGCGGAATATGAATTTCAAATTCGAGTTATACATATTAGTGGAATTTCAAATAGAATTGCAGATCATTTATCGAGATGGAATTCAAGTCAAAAGCATATAGAGGCTTTTCATATGCTCACCAAGCAATTTAAGTTACAAGAATTCCAGACGTCTAGTGAAATATTTGAATTCACTAATAACTGGTAGCATTGTACATAATTTATGTTTCAGAGTTTCAGATGACAGACTTAAAAAAGGATCTTAAGAGTTCTAGAAGATCTGCATATGCTGTTGGTACTTTAAAGAATCTGAAAGTTCAATGGGAGGCTTATTTGATGTTTTGTATTTTCTTTGGTCTCCAGAAACTACCATCTAGCTCAAACACTTTAAGTCTTTTTGCTCAATTCTTAAGCAGAAGTTTCAAAGCAGTTCAATCAATAAAAAAATACATAAGCGGGGTTAAGACTATGCACTTATTATTAGGATATCCAGTCGCAGAAATAAATAATTTTATTGTAAATCTTACTATTACTGGCATAGCCAGACAGAATCCACATTGTATTAAACAAGCACTCCCCATTACCCCAGATATTTTGCTCAAAATGGTAAAATACTTAGATTTCTCATTAGTAAGAGATAGGGTTTACTGGTGTTTATTTTTATTTGCGTTCTTTCTGTTCGCTCGTAAATCAAATTTAGTTCCTAATATTAAGAAAGATATCAAAGAAGGTAAATGTTTACAGCGTAGTAATGTTCATAAAAAGAATGGAATGTTGGTTGTTGAGATAAGGTGGTCAAAAACCATTCAGTTTGGTGAGAGAAAATTAGTAGTACCTTTAATACCTATTCCAGGATCCGTTTTGTGTCCAGTTATGGCTTATAGAAATATGTGTGAAAAAGTTAGAGTTATTGACACTAAACCTTTATTCAGTTTGTCAAGAAATAACTATATTACATACTCAAAATTTCAAATAAAAATGAGACAACTTATAGAGAAAATTGGGTTAGATCCAGAAGTATTCTCCACTCATAGTTTTAGAAGGGGAGGTGCAACTTTTGCTTTTAAATCAGGGGTTTCCTCTGAATTAATCCAGTTACATGGAGATTGGAAGTCTGACGCGTATAAAAACTATTTAACTTTTGATTTAGAAGATAAGCTGCAAGTTGCAGAGAAAATGAAAGAAAACATTTTACGTAACGTGTAAATAGTTGACACATATGATAATGGTACTTTTCAGTTTTTTAGTGGAAAGTTACGGTTTAGCATATAATTCATTATTATATAGTAATTGAAGTATATATATAGTAGTTACTCAAGTTTTATTCATTGAATTTGTAAAGTTGTGTTTGTGTCTATTTAGCATTGCTCGGTTTGCATGTATATTTCAGATAACTATTTGCCAAGGGAGGTGGTATAGTGGTTAGTTTTCAACAAAGTGTTTAGATTTGTTGGGCTAGCTTGTCTTTTTCTGTGGTATGCATGTATGATTGAGTGATGGTGATTAGATTTAAACTATGATGCAAGGGAGGGAACTCTCACTTAATGTTTAGGGATATTGGGTGAGAGTTATTTACCTTGGTAAATCACTGCGTGTTAAAATGAATTATATTATCAATTCTTATTACAGAAGTGAGAAAGGTCACTATTATAAGTGATTCCATGGCCAAATATGTTTCTGGCATAGAGGGGTGTAAAGTTCAAGCCTTTAGAGGGGACACAATTGCTAGATTAACGCAAAGGCTTCAACGTGGGGAAGCAGATTTAGAGAACTTTCAATTTGTAATATTTCATGTGGGAACAAATGACATTGGAAACAGAGCTTCAAAGAGAGAAATGTTGTCAGATTTTGGTAATTTAATTGGAGTGTGTAGGAAAATCAAGCCTTCAATTAGCATTTGTATTTCTGCAATTCTACCCAGACCAATAGATCATTCCATCACTGAGGTGGTTATAAGGGAAGTGAATTCTTACTTGAATAAAGAGATGAGAAAACAAATGCAGTTTAAATTTTTGTGTACATACAAACCTTTTACACATTGTGGGAGAATTAAAAACGAGCTTTTTGCAAAAAGAGACGGGGGGTTACATCTCAATACAGAAGGATCTAATAGGTTGAAACATTTCTTTCTTCAAGTTATTGCACATCTGTGATATATAACATAATTATGAGTATTCATGTATAAGATAAGTTTAATTTAGTAGGGAGGATTGTCTATTATTTTATATTGATATTGTACAGGAATTCAAAGATTGACGTTGACGCAAGTAAGGGTTGTTAAACTATGGCTTATGCTTGCTTCATTTATTACATCAATTTTCTTCTGGAATAGTTTTTCCATACAGTATTTCACTATTTAATAGCCCTTTCCCGCATATAGACTCTTTATGGCGCCGCTGCAGCAGAGGGTATTTTGAGGGCATTGTGGCATTATTAGAGGGGGCTTCTTCTCTTGTCAAATACTATTCAAACTTTTGTCACTAATATATTCATAGTAGTCTGCTACAGAATGGTCATATTAGGAACGGATAGTTGATGTGGGTTTTTCTTAACATTTCTGGAAGAGAATTATGGAAAAAATGGCTGATTAATGTAAACAAAATATTTTTTTTTTTTTTTTTTTTTTTTTTTTTCTGTATTATTGCTTCAGCTTCTTATTGCTTCAGCTTAATCCTATGTTTGTTTTTTCTTTTTATTATGTGTTTTTGTTTATTTTTGTTTTTGTTTTTGCTTTTGGCCGGTGGGTTGGCGGTTAGTTTGTAATATCAAGGTTTGATGATTACTTATAGCAATTAGTTGTCTTGAGGATTTAATAAATCCATTGTTTGTAATAGTATGTGAGAGGCTTCTCAATGGTATTGATAACAAATTACAATTATATATTCAAACATCTTCAATTTTTTTTTTCCCCCTTCTATGTTTAAAAAGAAGAATAATTGGAATATTTTTATAAAGTTAAAAATAGTTAATTATGATTATTGGCAGACGTTCAATTGTGTAAGGTAGCATATATCCTTATTTGGTCTTGTGTATAATGACAAACACATCTGATTGGACTAGTGAAAAAATCTAACCAATTATTTCGTTGATTGATTTCTTTGATCTCATTGGTTTAAATTAAAATATGTTCATGCTTGGAAAATCGTGGAAAACACAAATCACAGTTTGAATAGTATTTGACACGAGAAGAAGCCTCTTCTAATTTGATTAACGATTAAGTATTTTTCACATGAACGCCATCTTTTCTAAAAACTGACTGCTGTTTTTGAGTATAATTGTATAGTTAGAACACAAAATTGGGGATATGACACATTATGTTTCTGATTGTAGCTCGAGGCACGCGATGTCCATTTCTCTTGCAGGTTGTAGGGTAATTTTGCTATAATAGGTCGCATGCTGCTTGACGAGTCAAAATATCTTAATGACCTTTGATGAACTGGGTCATCCATGCGTGCCTGTATTTCGGCCAATAAATCGGCTAAATCATATAGATTTTTCATGTCTTTGTACCCAATATCAGGAAAACTACTCAAACGCAAATTCAATGCCGTTTCCACAAGTATCAGACTACCATATCTGTCCTCAAGTCTGCACCAAAGTTTCTTAAGAGCTTCCGTTGGAAAATGCGAATATGCACACTGAATACTGATAGCCTGTTTTTTGGATTCAGATCCAAAATGCTTAAGTAACAAGTCCAATTCTTCTCTTGCGGTTGGGTTGAGATCAGATATCATACTACGAAAACTGTTTTTCCATGATTGATAGCTCTCAGGATTATCAGTAAATTGAACACAACTATTTATCAATAAGTCTCTTTTTATTAACTAATTGGACAGATAAGAAACTCCAACATTCGCTGATCCACTGAACTGCTGCTGTGATTTAATCTGCGTTGTCATCGTATGTAAGTTGTTTCATGAACTGTGCGGTGTTCAGGTTCCCGAGTTACAGGTGTATAGTTCTGTAAATGTTTAAGAAATAACAGGTTTCGCACATGTAGGTGTAGATTCAAAGTAACCCTGATTATAATTAGTTTTAGGTAATTCAAATGTAGGTGCACTTGGATTAAGAGGAGTTGATGTTTTCACAATTGGTTTATTATTGTCAGGAATCTCAAATGTTGATGACAAGAATCTACTCAACATTGGCATTTTACGAGAGCAAACAGACTTATTATCTTCTGAACTAGTGTCACTATTACAAATCTCATCTTTCATACTCTGATATTGTGCGACAGCAATGGCTGCTTCTTTTTATGCCTGGACTACTTCCATTTCTGCTTGTAAGCTTGCAACCTGACGTTTTATTTCAGCTTCTTTCTTGATAAAAGATAATTTTGCCTCTGCAGACTTTGTTTTTGCTTTAGTCTCTAACAGTATAGACGTTGCAGAATTACTACTTGACTTGCTAGACCTATTGGATTTGACTGACCTCCATGAACCTTTAGGCTTAGTGACATCACTAATTTCTTTTTCCTATGATAATATTACGATAAATGTTATAATATGTAATATAATGTAATTTCTAAAATGTACTACTGTCGGATTCATAACATCCTATGTTGAACTCTCTACTGTGTCGTTCTAGACCTACATCTTCCACCATGTTGTTGATGATCTGGAACATTTCTATGTTGTATAGACTCACAAATTTTCTCCTACGTCGGGACGGCTCTGAGATTTTCTACTATTAAGCCTGTACAATCAGAATAAGCGTTATTAAACGATACAAGCTTAATAGTAGAAAATCTTTTCAAAATGTTTTCAACTCTTTTCAAAAGATATAATGTTATTTTTTAGAGATTTAAAATATTTTAAGTACATTCTAAATGTTACATTGTCATATGTTTTCAAAGCAGATACCTCTATGAGGATACTGTCATGTGAAAAGTCTTAGTCTTACACATTTTGTGCCGTCACATAGTTGTGTATGATTTAATTGTAATTAATTGTTAGCCCGTTCCCTTCGTACACAACATGCCTGGAGGTCTCCATCCCAATAAGATGATCTACATCAGTGGAATACCTCACTCAAACCCTGGAAGGTAGGTCACCGTGTGTTCTCCCTGCAATATCATTAAACAATCAATACAGTGGAAGACAGTGGTGCACAGTAGAGCGTCTGTCTCTCGTACCAAATGTGCCGAGATGAGAGGGTTTTGACTTGGGCTTTTTCCACACAAACGTCGCGAGTACTGGTTAAGTCTCCAGGAAGCAGACATCGAGCGTGATTAATATAGGCTGAAAGCTTGTTTCGCAATCGATGTAAAATAAATAAGTTTAAACTAATCAATGCATAATACAGCGCCCATCCAATACTATAACATTTATTTTGAGACATCTGAAAACTGTCAGGTTCAATTTGATGTATGCATCTAACTCTCAATCTAAAAAATCAAAGCCCTGACAGCATTAATGGTATAGAGACATCTGTAACCTGTCAAGGGTTAGCCCTTTCTTTCATACAGACGCTTTCTGACGACTCTGCAGCAGACGAATTTTTGAAAACATAGTGTCAAAAGAAGAAATTGCTCAAAACGAACAATTTCTTCTTTTGCCACAATGTTTTCCTAGGTTATCAATTCAATTATAGAGATTTTCAATTTTTTGTCAAAATATCGTCAAAGTCGTCTGCTGCAGAATTGTCGTATGAGGGAAAGGGTTAAATAATCATTACATAATACAGCGCCCATTCAATACTATAACATGTATTTGGAGACATATAAAAACTCTCAGGTTCCATTTGATGTATGCATCGAACTCTCAAAGGTAATTCCCTAAAAAATCAAAGCCCTGAAAGTACTGTTGGTATAGAGGCATATGTAACCTGTAAAGTGTTTAAATGTTATTAAACTGGTTGTGTATTTGTTCTAACACTTAAATTGAGTTTAGCGATTTGGCGTTTAAACGCAACATATGATAAATATCCACAAAAAACGTGACTTTTTAGATGGTTTATATTGCTTGCTTCATTTTTTCCTGATTTAAGCTTTTATCTATGTGATGAATTTCTTTTGCTCATTTTTTAATGCTTTTACATGAAAACAAAACTCTTTTTGAGCAATTTCTCCATTGCCAACATTATTTCTGAAAGGTTGTTTGTCTCTGACACAAGAACAGGTATTTATCAGGGATAGAGTTACTGCTAGCTGTTTCTTTTAATTGTACTGCCGAAGTACTAAGTTATAAGGTTATAAAGTACCTGATACATTTTAGGAGTAAATCTGCATTGATAATTTGTGATAAAGAAAACTTAACATCTGGAAAATTCACTAGAATATTTTGGTAGTGTTGAAAACATTGCGGGTGAGGAAACATTGCTCTTTTTGAGCATTTTCTCTATTGCCAACATTATTTCTGAAAGGTTGTTTGTCTCTGACACAAGAATATGTATTTATCAGGGAAAGAGTTACTGCTAGCTGTTTCTTTTAATTTTACTGCCGAAGTACTAAGTTATAAGGTTATACCAATTTCAACCAAACTTCACAGGAATCTTCCTTCGGTGGCCCTTTTTCAAAATTGTTCAAATATTAAAATTTCATAGAAAACTCTGGTTGCACGGCAACAAATATGGGGAAATTAACCAAAACTTAAAAAATCTTCTTGTCTGAAAGTAAAAGGCCAAGGCCTTTGATATTTGGTATGTAGCTTCATCTATTGGACCTCTACCAAGATTGTTCAATTTATAGCCCTGGAGTCAAAAATGACACATATATGGAAAAAGCTTTAAACATATTCTTGTCTAAAAGGAGAAGGCCAAGGCCTTTGATATTTGGTATGTAGCGTCATCTATTAGACCTCTTTTAATCTTGTTCAACTTATAGCCCTGGGGTCAAAAATGACCCCTCCTCGGGTGTCACTTGTTTTACAAAGACTCGTATAGGGAAACAACTTTAAAAATCTTCTTTTCTAAAAGTAGATGGCCCAAGGGTCAGTTGTTTTACATAGACTCGTATAAGGAAAAGAGTTTAAAAATCTTCTTCACTAAAAGTAGAAGGCCAAGGCCTTTGATATTTGGTATGTAGCTTCATCTAGTGGACCTCTACCAAGACTTTCAAAGTATAGGGGTAACTTGTTTTACATAGACTCGTCAAAACTTTAAAAATCTTCTTGTCTAAAAGTAAAATGCCAAGGCCTTTGATATTTGGTATGTAGCTTCATCTAGTGGACCCCTACCAAGATTAATCAATTTATAGCCCTTGGGTCAAAATAACATAGACTCATATAGGGAAAAAGCTATCTTCTTCTCTAAAAGGAGAAAGCCCAGGCCTTATATATTTGGTATGTTAGCTTCATCTATTGGACCTCTATTAATATTGTTCAACTTATAGCCCTGGGTCAAAAATGGCCCCACCCCGGGGGTCACTTGTTATACAAAGACTCGTATAGGGAGAAACTTTAAAAATCTTAAAAAATATTCTTGTCTGAAGGTAGAATGTCCAGACTTTTGATATTTGGTATGTAGCTTCATCTAGTTGACCGCTACCAAATTGTTCAAATTATAGCCCTGGTGTAAAAAATTGCCCCGTTCCGGGACAATTGTTTTACTTAATATTATACTTGTATAGGGAAAACATTAAAAAGTCTTGTCTAAATGTTGATATTTGAAATCTCACTTCATCTAGTGGACCTCTACCAAGATTAGTCACATTAAAGCCCTGGTGTCAAAAATGGCCCCACCCTGGGGATCATTTGTTTTACATAGACTCGTTTAGGTCAACACTTTAAAAAGATTCAGGTGATCGATTTAGTGCCATCTTGGCCCTCTTGTTTAAAACCCCTTCTCCTTTGTTTTATTACACCTATAGAATTACATGTAAAAAGGAAGTTAATTTCATTCAAACCCTTTCCCACACACAATACATCTGCATAAGACTACCAGTACTTGGTTAACATCTGGGCAATTTCTATAAAAGACAGTATAATCATTGAATAGAGTTGAAAACAGTGTGGCTAAAGGAGAAATTACTTTTCCTGAACTGCTATTTCTGCTTTTGCCAGATTGTTTTCGAACGCCTTCTGCTGCAGATTTATCAAAGTGTGTTTGCAATGTGGGAATGGGTTAACATGTGTTGTACGTCAAATCACAAAGACTGTGAATAATTCATTTAAGTTATGTAAAGATCAAAAGATCAAATGTGTTTGTGATAAAAATGTAACAATAAGTAATTGTGTATATTCTGTAATCAAGGAAATTTACTGAAATGTAAGACAAGGAAATATTATGTTGACTGGTGTTCCTTCACAAAAGAATACACAAATTATGTTCAGTAAATAAGACTTTTCAAATAATAATTTGACACTCTAATGTCTAAGTATAGAATGATCCATTCCTATTTATTAAACGGTTTCAATCAAAGGAATTCTAAAGGCACATTATTTCTACCTTCTTATCTGTTGCACTGTCCTACTGAAAACAACACTTAACATTTTCCCACTTAGAATTCTGCAGCATACGACTTTGAAAAATCCTGTCAAAAATAAGGAAAATGAAAGTGTAATAATTGATTACATTTTTTAAAAAAATGCATTAAAAAGCATCTGCACTGTTGGAAAGGGGGTTTACCCTTTCCCACACATACAGATGCTTTCTGACGAGTCTGCAGCAGACGACTTTTGAAAATATTATGACAAAACGAGCAATTTCACCTTTTGTTATAATGTTTTCAACCATTTTTAGTGATTATACCTACATTTTTAGTGATTTTCTGTGTTCTTGCCTAAATAATTTCAAAGTCTTCTGCTGCACATTTGCTGTATGTGGGCAAGGGTTAAGAAACTTTATTTTCTATTGATGTACCTTCCTTTGTATATATTGCAGCATTCACTAAAACCACATCTTAACCTGCTGAACACATTTAATTCACCCTTTGACTGATACAAATGTCTTTTGATGCCACTGCAATAGACAAGATTAACATATTGTATAGAAAGGGAGAAACAATTTAAATTGAACCATTTCTCAATTTCCCATAGTTTTTTCAACTATGTAGGAAATTTGTACTTTCAGTTGTCTAGATAATATTTGTTTACCAAAAGATATTTTTAAATCAGTCGCCTCTTAAAAATTTCATATCAAGGAAATTATTTCCCTTTTTCTTTGCTTTGCTTGAAAATAAAACCCTACTCCCCATAACTTCCATAATCCATATAAACCTGATTATATGTAAGTGTCAACTGCCTTGAAAACATCCATTGAAACACATTTATAATTTTGATACAAATGTGAAAACATTTTGAGAAATGGAGAATGTTCTCCTTTTATCATAATCTTGTCAATAGTTGTCTAGCTCGGCCAACATTCTTTCCGTCGTTTGACAAAAATCGTTGTGAAAACCGTCGTTTGTCTTCCACCAATGCATTAACAGTCTATGTGGAAAAGCAGCCAGTGGTTTGGAAATATTGTTGTGTGAATTACTGGTGTGAGAAAACCGGGAAACGCATGAGAATGTGAACTGGCCGACCTGATATGACTTTACAAATTGTTGAAGACGGCATTAACCCTTTCCCTCATATAGACGCTTTCTGACGCCTCTGCCGCAGACGGCTTTTTGAAAACATAGTGACAAAAGAAGAAATTGCTCAAAACGAGCAATTTTTCTTTTTGCAACAATGTTTTCCACTTTAAGTCATAGGTTATCCATTCATTTATAGAGATTTTTGAGAAGTTGTCTGCTGCAGCTACAAGGTTTACCACATGTAAACCCGAAATAGAACAAATAAGAGAACAATTTTGATGTTCTATAAATTGACGACATCTTACTGGCAACACAATTTTAAAATAGCACAGAACTTTTCTCACAAATTTATGATTTTGTTTCCAGTTTCATAACATAATTTAAACCGTTGTATTTCTGTAACGAACCAATGCCAAGATGGCAGAAAACAGGAATGTGCCCCACAGCCAATGGAGTAGAAAATTCTCTATGGAGTGGGGGAATTGGTCGGCCACAATATAAAAAGTCATGGTCTATGTGTATAATGAAAATAAATGTAATTTACTTCTGTTTACCAAAATATATTTTTTAACCATTTCTCACAATACAACAAATCTGCAGCTGATGACTTTGAAAACATCTAGGCAAAGATAATGAAAATCTATATTTATGAAAGTGTAGTTGTTGAATAAAGTTGTAATGTCTTGAACTTTAATGTACAACCTTCGATACACAGGGGAAAAACAATAAGGGAAAAGGAGAAATAGCTCATTTTAAGCATTTTCTCCTCTTCCCACAATGTTTTTGAAAAATAGTTTGTTGTAAATGTATCAATAGTTATCAGACACAGGGTTAAGAGCAATTTGAATTTTAATCTCACTTGCTTTCTGTTGTATATTGAAGCTGATCTGTGTCTACAGCAGCCTTAACCCTTTCACTCATATATATGCTTTATGACGCCTCTGCAGCAGACGGCTTTTTGAAAACATAGTGACAAAAGAATAATTACTCAAAACGAGCAATTACTCCACTTTTAGTCATAGGTTATCCATTCAATTATAGAGATTTTTTAGCTTTTGACCAAATATATGTTCAAATTCGTCTGCTGCAGAATTGTCGTATGAGGGAAAGGGTTTACATTTTTCAATATACAACACATGCGCAGAAAAAGACTTTGCAAACATACGGTATATCTCTGTAAGTTAAAGTATAATTGTTGAAGTGTTGAAAACATTGTAGCATAATCTGTCTGCATTTGGGAATGGGTTTTCAGACATCGAATGTTAAATGGGTCACAACACATGAAAAATCTTTGGAACTTTGTGATCAGTGTAGATCAGATAAGCCTGTGATGCTGCATAGTGATCGGGTTTGTCTCATATGGCTATCTAGACATACAACCAAATGGGAAGTATCAAAAGAAAACTTAACAGCACACCATTTGACTGTAATAGGCTTTTACTCTCCCCCAAATACAACACATCTGCAGCAGACGACTTTGAAAACATATTGGCAAAAACAAGAAATATCTCTCTAAGTGAATGTTGAATTGTTCAAAAGAGTATAACCCAATGTGGCAAAAGGGAAATGATGCTCATTATGAGCTATTTCTCCTTTTGCCACAATGTTTTCAAAAGTCTTCTGCTGCAGAGGTATAATAAAGCATCTTATTTTGGGAAAGGGTTGATATCAAAGCTTCCAAAGGCCTGTTTTCTTGACTTGGCTCACAAAAAACAGAATGATAGCTCCTTATACCCTGAACTCTCAATGAATGGATTGTTTCTTCTTTGTTAACAGGTGGCCGTAAATAACCAGCACTTGTTGGAGTTCTACCACAGGGTCCAGCCCTTACAGCGTAGTGATACCCTCCGAGTTGACGGGGATGTCAGACTGACACAGGTTCGCTTCCAGTAAAACACTGCCATAGTGTGGTCTTTCCAAATTTATGACATATTTCCAGTCAATGAAGTTAAAGGGGGACCATTTCAAAACTAATGGACATTGGATGATGTAGCACAAATTCTTTGTTGTTGGTTACTTAACCCTGTTGTGAACTTGTTTGATGGACTAGTTACACCCAGTTTAATATTTCTATAGAATAAACCATTACAAAGGACATACTAACAAAACGGTCATGATGACCCTGGATCGCTCACCTAAGTTATTCAATGTGGTTTGTCTAGTCAACCACAATAACTCCTTTTGCAGTCAGGTAAGCTAAAAAAGAGGCCTAAGTGCCAATATAGCACCACTGTCACAATTCGAAATAACAACATTCTATGTTGTTTGTCTTTTGTTAAATTGACATGACTTTAGGAAATCAGTAGAAAGTCTCCAAAGAAATTTACTGATTAAAATTTCAAAATCAGACATTCATTTTCTTAGGAGAGGATTCTCTAAATCTTACCCTTGGTATAAAGGGTAAACAGCCCTAGCTACTGGCAGCCATATTTTTTAGTCAATCTAGATTGCTTGAAGAAATCTCGTAGAGGGTGACCCAATGAAAATTTCCACATTTTGTGTCTTTTGGTTGCCATGGAAACCAGCATTTTGCGGGGATAAAAAAAAATATGAAGGAATTTTAGTGAAGACATTACTTGTTGTTATGTTTAATACCAAATGACCCACTTGTTACAGAGGAAAACATAAAGGGTACACAATAACTCACCTTGAGCACTTGTACTCAGTTGACCGAACAAGAGGGCCATGAGGGCCAGTATCGCTCCACTAATATTAAGCCATACTTAAATCACTAAAGTCATATGAAGTAAATAAACAGCCCTGTCCCCTGATGGCCATGTTGTTTGACAACTCAACTTGAAGGAATCTCTTAGAATATGGAACATTTCTAAGGCTATGAAAGATGCTTACAGAGGGCAACCCAAGAAACATTTCTACAAAATTATTTGAAAATCAACTTTATAATTTCTGAGGAAAAGATTTTTACCTTAGTCATGTAAGGAAAAACTGCCCATCCGTTTTTAGACCAATTAACATGGCTTGAAGGAATCCGGTAGAGAGTCACCCGAGGAACATATCTACAAAATTATCTGAAATCGATCAGCCAGTTTGGGAACAGAAGACGTTTAATGTTTTTTTCTTTTGGTTGTTATTAAAACCAAAATTGGATCCAACAGATTTGAAGGAAGTCGAGAGGACATTAACAGGATGCAACTTTGAAGTATCATCAAAATTGGCCCATTGGTTACAGAAAAGAAATTGTGAAGCATAAAGTTAACTCACTCTCATTACACACACCAGACAATTCCACATGACAAGAGCTTGACTGGCTTTCAGCCAATGGTGCTAAATTGCACAATTTGGTTGCACCCCTTACAAGCTACCCTACACACTATTGCCTCTAAATAATACAAAATCTGATTGCCATTTAGATTACGTTATGCACAGTTATTATACTTCCGACAAACGAAGTTTAAAGACGGTATATAGGAGTCACCCTGTGGTCGGTCGGTCTGTTGCAATTTTCCTTGTCCGGAGCATAACTTGAAAACTATTGAATGGAATGTAATGAAACTTCATATGATGATACAACACAATGAGAGGAAGTACGGTGTACAGTAATCGCAACACTATTTTACCGAATTACATAGTTATTGCCCTTTCTTACTTTTTTCCTATCTGGATAATAACTTTCATTGCCCTTTCTTACTGTTATCTTGTCCGGTAAATAACTTTATATAAAGAGATGGAATTTAATATAACTTCAAACGATGATATAACACAATGAGAAGAAATGCAGTGTACAGGAACCATCACTCTATTTTACATTATTACAGAGTTATTGCCCTTTGTTGCTTTTTCTTGTCCGGTAAATTACTTGAAAACTACTGGATGGAATCTAATAACAAGAGGAACATGATGGTCCTATATGGCTCACCTGACTTAATAGAACTTCAATAGTTTACAAAGTGTATGTACTATATACATATAAACAAACCAAGTGCTGCCCCCTCACGGCCATGTTTTTCAAAAAATCAGAACAATCTAAGTTAAGGGTTACACAATGAACATTTGTGCAAAATTATTTTCAAATCAGGCCAGTACTTTTCATCAAGATTGCGTTGTTGTTGTTTTGTAGGCCGTTTACAACAGCAGTTATGTTATATACCCCTCACTGCTCACACACACATGCTTCCTGGGTGAATCAACCCATCTACGCGATAGGACTGAAAACAGTGTGGTATAAGGAACCGTTGTGCAATGTACAGAGTTTTAGGCCGTTTTCAACAGCATTTATGTCAAATCACCCTCACAGTTCACATACTCACGCGTCCCGGGTGAATCAACCCAACTATGCGATAGGACTGAAAACCGTGCGGTAAGATGAGCCATTGCCCATCGTGCTTTCAATGGTCGTTTTGATTGCGTTGTTGTTTTTTTAGGCCGTTTACAACAGCATTTATGTTATATACCCCTAACTGCTCACACACACATGCTTCCTGGGTGAATCGACCCATCTACGCGATAGGACTGAAAACAGTGTGGTATAAGTAACCATTGCTCGTCATGATTTCAAAGGTCGTTTTGAGTGCACTGTACGGAATTTTATGCCGTTTTCAACAGCAATTATGTCCAATCACCCTCACAGTTCACATACTCACGCGTCCCGGGTGAATCAAGCCAACTATGCAATAGGACTGAAAACAGTGTGGTAAGAGGAGACATTGCTCATCATGTTTTCAAAGGTCAATGTAATTGCATTGTTGGGATATATAGGCCGTTTTCAACAGCATGTATGTCCAATCACCCTTACAGTTCACAAACTCGTGGGACCTGGGTGAATCAACCCAGCTATGCGTTAGGACTGAAAACAGTGTTGAAAGAGGAGCCAATGCTAATCATGATTTCAAAGGTCGTTTTGCTTTGTATTGTTGATGTTTTCAACATCATTCCAGTCATACCACCCCGTCAGTTCACACAATCGGGATCCCTGGGTGAATAATCCCAGCTATGCAATAGACCTGAGTACATTGTGGCAAAAGAATCAATTGTCCGTTATACTTTAAAATGTCACTTTGTTTGAATTGGTAGTTGGTTTTGATCTTGGAAGCGAGTTGTTGCATGACTAAATCAGTGTGTAAAGTGGCATAAAATATATGCATTTGGGAAAGGGTAAGTATGTGTTCACCGGTCTTCGCAACTCTGCAGACCAAATCCCCTTCGGCTGTACAGTGAACGATTTTCCCATAACCCCGTTCCCACATGCATAAACTCCCTATAAATGAACTATCGAAAACATTGTGATAAAAACAGTCATTGCTCATCATGTTTTTCAAATGTCGTTTTGCTTGCATTGTTGTTTTTTTAGGCCGTTTACAAAAGCATTTATGGTATATACCCCTCACTGCTCACACACACATGCTTCCTGGGTGAATCAACACATCTACGCGATAGGACTGAAAACAGTGTGGTATAAGGAACCGTTGCTCGTCATGTTTTCAGGGGTCGTTTTGAGTGCACTGTACGGAGTTTTAAGCCGTTTTCAACAGCATTTATGTCCAATCACCCCCACAGTTCACAAACTCGTGGGACCTGGGTGAATTAACCCAGCTATGCGTTAGGACTGAAAACAGTGTGGAAAGAGAAGCCATTGCTAATCATGATTTCAAAGGTCGCTTTGTTTGTATTGTTCGGGTTTTTTACGCCGTTTTCAACATCATATATGTTAAATCCCCCGCACTGTTCACATACTCATACTTCAACCCCTACCATGCAAACAAACAGACATTTTAAAGCATAACGGGCAATTGTTTCTTTTGCCACAATGTGTTCAGGTCTATTGCATAGCTGGTATGATTCACCCAGGGATCACGAGTGTGTGAACTGTCGGGGTGGTATGACTGGAATGATGTTGAAAACGGCCTAAAATACCCAACAATACAAGCAAAACGACCTCTTAAAGCAGGGCGGGCAATTGCTCCCTTTGTCACAATGTGTTCAAGGTCAAAATTCTAAAAATGATCTTATCAAACATTTCCATTGCATATAATACATACTTAAAATGTATTTTAAACTCAATGTTAGATATCCAATGCAATCAAGTGAAGTTATACACTAATTTCTACGCAAACAAAGTTTTATAGAGACTATTTGGCTCTAGATCCCATGGCCGCGGAAGTTTTGGGTGTAATTTGACACAATTTAACGTTCGTTTAGGAAAGTTTTCATAGTTTTGCTTATATATGTCTTTTTGTCTTCTATTACAGTAGTTGAATCGCTGAATAGTACGAAAGTTGTTTTTGAAAGCAATTATACAAACTGTTTATACTTTATGAAAACTGAAACTTAATACTAAAATTATAGTATTTATAGCAAAGTTACAAGGATATTTCATTATGTTATACTCTCAATAGATAAATCAATACAACGCGAGTTTATTAAACATGTGACTTTTTCCTTTCCAAAAATATTCAGAAGCATGATCCAATGCGTATTCTTTTTTCAAAGATGTTTTTAATCCAGCCTGTGGCTTTTCTATTTTCCAGAGGTTATTTCTACATTCTCACAATATTTATTAGAAATAATATTAACCAATGAAAATATCATTTTACTTACCTAAAACAACAAGATGTTCTTTATATTTGATTTGTATAACAGATTTTTGTTATGTATTGTAATGTATGACACCAAATAGGAAATGGCCTGAAAATATCAACCTCGTTTTTGAAATACTGACCAATCAAATCATTCGATTTAAATAAATGATGATTTTAAGCCAATGAATGCATACCGTTTAATTGATCCCAACCACGCAAACTGTTGTAGGATAACCGTCAGTCAAATCAGGTAAGTAGATTTTATCTAAGTTGCTGGTCAAATACTACATCAGGCATTGATAATATTCTTTAGTTCACCCATTCCCACGTAGAACACATCTGATACAAACGACTTTAAAAAACATCTAGGCAAAAATACGGAAAGTCTCTTTTAATGAAAGTATGATTATTGAATTATTGAATAGAATTGAAAACATTGTGGTCAAAGGAGAAATTTATCATCAAGTGCATTTTCCCCTTTTACCACCATGTTTTCAATAGTCGCCTGCCTTGTCTATATGTTGGTAAGGGTTAACTTTCGAAACCATCTTCTAGTCGACGGTTATATGGCACCATCGTGCGATAATGATCGATACTCTCCAGATAAACCTTTATCAGACTTTCTTTGTATTTTCTTGTACTTTTTGACACCCACCAACTTTTAACCCTTTCCCACATTATAGCAGCATAAAACACATCTTCAGCAGACGACTTTAAATTGATTGAGTCTCAAATATGGATACTCTCTATGAATAAAAGATCACTTAGTAAAACAATTGAAAATGTTGTGGCAAAATGAAAAATTACTCATAATGACCAATTCTTAAAGGGACTGAATCCCATATGAGAAAAAAGCGAAAAAAAAAGAAAATTGTTAAAAATTGCTATTACCTTGATGTTTTTGCATGTAAAGCATTGAGATTTGCTGACTGATGTACTACAATATATGCACACTATTAATATTGCGGAGAATTTTCGTTATTTTGCATTGTAAAATCTACTGGGTTGGTAACCCAGTAAATCTAAAAATATCGCTGTATATTTATCACGTGATCACTACAACCGAATTGACAATCTCCTTCCCAGAGTTGTTGTTCCTTACACTCACGCATACATAAATGTAATGAGTCGATAGTGTTAGAGAATGCCGAATTGAATCCACAAATTCAAATGAGCAAGAGGAAATTCCACGGTATTTTTAAACGGGAAAACACGGAGCGGACGTTTTTTTAACTGCTTATTTCCTATGAAATAACGTAAAACAAGACTTGTACGACCTTCTACAACATTCCGTTACATATATATCGACGTATTTTGGATTAATTAGAATAAGTATAAAATATAACGATTCTGGTCCATTATGGTGTTCAGTCCCTTTAATTTGCCACACAATTTCCAAAGTCCTCTGCTGCAGAGGCAAATGAAGCGCATATATATGGGAACATGCAGACACTCGTGGGGAAATGTTAATTTGATCCGAAAAGGGGCATTGCACTTCAGAGAGTCATCTTTTTCCAGACAAAGACCCCTCTCATTTGTATATCGGGGATTGAATATACGAAGAATCCGGTTGCAACTATTTCTTTGTTTACGAGTACGAAGACGATCAGAAAGGTTATCAATATAGCATATATGTGTCCTGTTGTCACAATCATTTTAAAGTTCGTCGGCTTCAGATGCGTCAAGATAGGTGTGTGTATGAGAAAGGATTAAATTGTCTTCTTTGTCAGAATAAGCAAACACTGTTTGAGGTCGTCATGATTAACAATTCCCAACATGAAAACGCAGTGTGATGCATATGCAGCAGACGAAAACATTCTAATGAACCACGATAGTTCAGTCAGTAACGAAGAGGGTCATTGCTATATATATATTAGACGTGAGTTTGAATCCCGACTCGACCATTCAATGTTTCCCGATGGTTGACTCAAGCCGATCACGATTGTGTTTATGCACATTCCTGGGAAGTTAGCCACTTTGCTTGGAAAACTGCTGTTAAAACATTCAAACCAAATATAATGGAGATGAAACACAACAGTTCAGTAATTAGTGACGTGGGTCACTGATATAGTATTAGACGTGATATCAAATCCTTCCCCCTTTGTTTTTGTAACTCTCCAAATGATAATATTGGCGAAAGAGGAATATACCAAACATGATGCAAACATGATTGAACAATTTTAATGATATTGAATATGATAAATTCTTTATATGGTACAATTCAAATAACACTCTATATAAAACAATGAACATGAACAGATTATGTACAAACTTGTCTGTCTCATTCGACCAAACTCTAAATATTTAACTAGTTTCCCAAGGAAATTGAATTATTTTGTTTTGAATTACAATACATCCGAATAGTGTATGAAATATTTTCTTAAATACATCTTGCGGTATTCAATTTGTTGTTCTAAGAGATTATTGTGATTCATTTGAGCACGACTTGTTTCCAAAGTATCCAGTTTAATGTTGTTGTTTTTTCAATAAAAAATCCGCATTCTCAAAGTGTTTTATATCTTGTAACAAAAACTATGGACAACTGGTCTGCAACAACATGTAATTTTGAAATAGTTTCCTAATTTAGAAAATGGATTTTTTTCTGTTTTAGCACAATGATGACAACTGTCAGTTACAAATGATTCTAAACATTCTAATCTGGGTTTCTCGTTTTTAATTATACGCTTATTATTTTAATTACGTTGAGAAACGTAGACTTCTTAAGATTGATCTCTCATTGGTTGCGGTAGCGTTGAATTTTCAATAAAAGATTGAAAACAATTCATAACATAATCCGAATTTCCATAACAGAAATAAAACCATTTTATTATTTTGAAACTATCTTTGTGTTGATTAGATATCAAATGAAGAAATTGTTCATCGAAAGAAGGCATTTGGAAATATTGAGTCAAATCTATTAAGAACAATAATGGAATTTGTCTCATCATAGTTAATAAAAGAGGTTTGTGGTGGATTGAATTTATTGGGAAAAACAGAAATCCTCCTGCACTATAAGTATGGTCATATTGGTCTAAAGGGTTTGAGAAAATCTCTCCCAAAGATAAAGCATGTTTTTCTTATACAAAGTATCATCATATACAAATGAAAATTCTAAATCTTTACTTGAGTTTTTAATTGGATGACCTTGCGGTCTGTAAAAGTGTTTAAAATATTCAGAGTTAAGAGCCACGCGCGCTAAGTCTACTTCCACCGTATTACTCATAATGACTATTCTTTAATATAGCTAGCAAATCGATATCGAAACTTAATTAATTATTAATAATATTTACAGCCACATAAAGTTCTCTTATATAAGTAGGGGTGTATGTCAGTATGTACGTTGGAAAATGTAAATGTTAACATATGCTATTATAATAATTACGCTAAGGTTTGTTTTACTGTAGCACCGCTCAACGTTATGCCATCTTACATAATTTCTTTCTGCGCCGAATACCCTTAAGTATACTCTTCCGTGTTCAAAATCGGGCGACACCATTTTTCTTGTAATAGTAGCTTTTGAATACGTACATAACTTAAAGACATACACTACTAATTCGTGTGGGTAAGCTCGAAGCGAGCTGTCTCATCTGCAATTAGCAATGTTTGTAAAAGCACACATATTGCCAGTGTCGCTGAAAGCGTTAAACAAACAGCGAATTTCCAAACAGACGATATAATACATGTAATATCACTAAACCAGGAGTTTTTGTCTGCAAGAAATAAAGCAAAGGAAATGTCAGTTTGTTTCGGTTTGAGTCATTAAACATGTATCGTCGTCTTTTTAAAATACAATCATCGTGTGTTCTTCTGGAGCTGCATAACTTCATTGCATATATTACACATAGTAAGTCTACAATTGGCATATGTTTGGAGACATCTTTTATTTTCCATCATTGTTTTTAATCGCATTCCCAGCTGTGTTTATTCCATATTTCGCCTTTTAACCCAGATGCTTGGCTTTGTCTATTGCTTTAATTTCGAGATCTGACGCCGTGTTGACTACTTGTGTGGCCGTTTTCTTAATAGCTGATCCTGTTTTTATATTAACCGATCCTGCTTTTTTAGTCTCCCTTTTAAACCTAGAGGCCTCTGCATCCAACACCAGAAACCCGATAAAAAACAATACTATGAGGTATTTTTTCCTTCATGTCTGTAAAAGTAAGAAAGCAAACATTATATTTATATTCAGGTGACGGTTGACAATCATTTCTACGCAAACACTTGTTTTCAAGGACTATATAGCTCTAGATCAGCATTGCTGTGGATCTATTTGGCGTAACTTGACGTTCATTTAATTAGAGTTTCCATATTTTTACTTATATGTCTTTTTACCACTTTCTTTTATTCCAGCAGTTTAGTTAATTATGATGTTTCTAAGTCTTAAAGCTTGTAGTCAATTAATTATGATGTATCTTTTTATATTGTGGATCACGTTCTTAAAGCTTGTAGTCAATTAATTATGATGTATCTTTTGATATTGTGGAACACGTTCTTAAAGCTTATATTCATTGAATGATGGTATATCTTGTTATATTGTGTAATACGTCTTAAAGCTTATATTGAGTTAATTATGACGTATTTGTCTTGGAAAGTACATCCACACAAGTACTATGCACGACGTACGGCGAATCTGCAGCAAACGGCATTATGGTTAAGCCTTCATACAGCAAATACTTTCTACAATGAGCAATTTGTCCTTTTTCCACAATGTTTTTGACTTTATGAAATAATTGTTCATTCAGGTCACACTACACCTATTAAATATGTTTGCTTATATGTCTTTTATCCATCAGTTTAATTAATTATGATGTATCTTTTGATAAAGTGTAATACGTCTTAAACTTATATTCATTGAATTATGATGTATCTTTTTATTTTGTGTAACACGTCTTAAAGCTTATATTGAGTTAACTATAACGTATTTTTCTTGGAAAGTACAATCCCACCAGTACTTACGCACGACGTACGGCGGATCTGCAGCAAACGGCATTACGGTTAACCCTTCATACAGCAGACACCTTCTATAATGAGCAATTTGTCCTTTTTCCACAATGTTTTTAACTCTATGCAATAATTGTTGATTCAGGTCACACTACACCCATTAAATACTTTGTCACACTTTATAAGCGTTTTACAGATAGAACACCCAATATGAATTATGAAACAAAAATACATCAAATAAATGAGGGTCATGTATTATGCAAGAAAGGATTAACCCCTCGAAAAAAGTTACCGTCATTTTGAACGAAATCGGGCTGGGACGAAACCGGCTTTTTACATATTCTATTTTCCCTTTCAAAGAAGGTCAAACTACTAAAAATGATAATTTCAAACCTTTCGAGTGCATCTTATACATATTTAGAATGAATTTAAACTCAATGTTAAATATTCAATTCATTCAGGTAAAGGTATACACTCATTTCAAACAAATGAGGTTTAGGCTCTAGTATTTGGCTCTAGATCAGCAATGCCGCGGATGTATTTGGCGTAATTGTATGTGTTTTTGCCACTTTCTACTATTCCAGCAGTTAAATCGCTGAATATTACGGAAGTTGTTTATGAAAGCAACAAGAGAAAGTTGAAGCAACGCATCAATGTCGCCGGATATCCATGGTGCAGTTATGCATAACATTAACATTATAGTAGTTGAATAAACAGTTATCAACTGAGGGGCATATTGGAACATCAGGGGTGGGGTCAAGTGAAAATGTATCATAACTTGCATTGTTTTGTCAACGAAGTGAATGATATTTGAAGCCTTTCATTGTTTATGATCAATCTCCATTCCAAAGTAGGTTGACCATACACACAACCAACAAATTATTGATCATAAACAGTAATGGAAATGAGAAATATTGCCAATTATTAGTCTTAGTATGTATACAGTGCTTTATAGAATAATTATAAGATTAGTGAATACACATACACTTTTCAAGATGTTTGTCAGAATTTTTGAATTTTATTATTTTTCAATAAAACCACAAAACAGACAATTTAGGATTTGCATGCAATAGCACGTCATTTTACCTTTCCTCTATTAAAGTCAACAGTGGACACCTTTGCAGCAATCTACTTTTAAAACAATGAGTTAAGGGTTAAATCGCTGAAGACAAAATTATATTAGCTTGGCATCCTAATTATATCATACTTTAACAAATGTTGAAATGTAGTCCAATATTTATAAATAAGACCACCTTCGAAATATAATATCAACTAAACAGTTAAATCTCATTGAAATTGTTGTATAATTTAAACTTAATTTCGACATAAACTGAGCCCTACAACATGTTAATTTATTTTAATTCTTTCCTTCCTTTTTTATAACGAAAATAACAAACTACTCATGTTTTAACATTATATTATGATGAGCGCCCTTGTGTCAATGATGCATAACAATATGCAGATCGGAAGCAATATGCCTTTAGGGAATTAAATGACACATTTAAAATTGTCAAGGACGAACTAATTTTGTACGAAAGACCCGAGTCGTTCTTATTCGCAGAGGTGTCGTTCTTGAAACTCTCTTTATAGTCAGAGAGTGTTCGTTCAAAGTAATTTTTCTATTAAAACTAGTTTTATCTCGGTTTGTTCTTTTCTTCATTTGTTTCGAACCAAATAAACATTTTAAATCACCTACGATTTACTATTTGTAAGTGAGTGTAAAGAGACGGCTCTCTGAAAAGGAGATTGATCTACGCAGTTGGTATTCGCGAGTCACGCTTCAAGCAGGTGCGCGTATGTAAACAAATTAGACTGCGACGTAAACATGGTAAAGGTTTGTAGTTATCGCCTTTTGAGTACATGTAGTATATAGTGTAAAATAAAGTATACCAGTCTAGCTAATAGGGACTGTTTTGTCTTCGTAAATAAAACAAAAAAACATAAATGCGAGTCAAAATAAAGAAACTGAAAATACCTAAAACATCGGAATATTTATTTCATTTTAGATGTGTCATTACTTAGTGTTTTTAAACAAACATAATTGTAATATGTTCAAGACATCTAAATGTGTTTCTTTCTAATAATAATCCCCCCTCCCATGTGATTTCCGAAAACCTATTAAAAATAGAAGTCGCGGGCTTGATTTATCGAATGATTATTTATAGCCAAGTTACAAGAATATTACATTATTTTATATTTCAATAAATAAATCAATATAAGGCGAGTTTATTTAAACTGTTATTGCTGCCTTTCCAACAATTTGTTCAATGCATTTTCTTTTTTAAAAGATGTTTTAAATACGGTCTGTGGCTTTTTTATTTCCCAGAGGATGTTTCCCTTAAATGTATTGCTGAAATAAATAGGTTATTTCTACATTCCCACAATATTATAAGAAATTATTTCCATGTTAACCAACTAAAATAACATTTTACTTACCTAAAACAACAATATGTCCGTTATATCTTATGTGTATAACACATTTTGGTAACAGCTATTGCTATGTATTGTATGCCACCAAATAGGAAATACTGACCAATCAAATCATTCGTTTTAAAATAATGATGATTTTAAGCCAATGAATGCATATCGTTTAATTGATGCCAACCACGCGGATTGCTGTAGGCTTATCGTCATTCAAATACTACATCTGGTATTGATAAATTTCTTTTGTTAACCCTTTACCACATACAACAAATCTGAAACAGACGACTTTGAATACATATAGGCAAAAATTACGGAAAGTTGTATTAATGAAAGTTATGATTATTGAATAGAGTCGAAAACATTGAGGTCAAAGGAGAAATTTATGTAATACATTGCCCAAACCAGTATTTCAGTCATTTTACGGCGTTTCCTGTGTAAAGTATCAGTGCTGATTCGAAGCTTATCCTTACGCCAGCTCACCCGTCAGCAACACTTTGCACCTTGGAGAGGAATAACCACTGCCACGTTCAAGTCTTTGGTATGACCCGACCGTGGATTAAACACTGGTCGCCCGCTCTCGAGGCGGACACCATAACCATTACACCACCGGGGCAGTTCTAACCAAACTACACGAAGTGGCAGGCTGATACCCTTTCTTCATTCTTCATAGCCCTTACCTTTCCCCACTCTGGGCCCTAGTTAAAACAGCTCCAGCCAAACAATCTTGTTCCATACTGGACTTCGCCTTAAGTCGCTTCCATGACTTATCCGGGCTATCTACAACACCGGGGATATTTCCAATCACCAGATCGCATAACAATGTCTTTGGAGCCATAACTTCTATGTCGCCCCTATAGTATGGTGTGTCAAAGTACACTATTGCGGCTTGAACGACCTTTGCCTCGCCATCTATAGTGAACATCAATTTATCATCAAGTGCATTTTCCACTTTTGCCACCATGTTTTTAAGAGTCGCCTGCCTTGTCTATATGTTGGTAAGGGTTAACTTTCGAAGCCATCTTCTAGTGAACGGTTATATGACATCATCGTGCGATAATGAGCGATAATCTCCAGATAGGCCTTTATCAGACTTTCTTTGTTTTTTCTTGTACTATTTGATACCCACTTACTTTTAACCCTTTTTCCACAATACGGCCACATGCAACTCATCGGCAGCAGACGAATTTGAAAACATTTAGTCACAAATATGGATTATCCCTAATAATAAAAGAACACTTCGTAAATAAAGATGAAAACAATGTGGCAAATTGAGAAATTGCTCATGATGATATTTGCATAGGTCGTCTGCTGCAGAGGCGTCCGAAAGCGCCTATATATGGGAACCGTCAACCTCCACCATTCAGACACACTTTGACGCATCTGCAACAGAAACATTTTCTCATTTTGCCATGATGTTTTTAACTTTATTCAATAAGTATGATTGCATTCATATAAGTTTTCCATAATTTGCGTGAGATGTTTTAACATTCGTCTGCTGCAGATTTGTTGCACGTCGGAAAGTGTTAATCTGGTCCGAAAAGGTGCATTGCAATTCAGAGAGTCATCATGTTCCAGACAAAGACCCCTCTTATGTGTTTATCGGAGATCGGATATACGAAGAATCTGGTAGCAACTATTTCTTTGCTTATGAAGACGATCAGAAAGGTTATCAGTATAGGTCTCTTACTCAGCCATCTATTTGTTCTGTTGTTACAATCCCTTTACGTTCGTCTGCTGCAGAAGCATACAGATCCAGATCATCTTGTCTACCTGCTCCGTCTTATCAATATCTACACATGCTGAAGGGTAAAGGTCCAGATCATCTTGTCTACCTGCTCCGTCTTATCAATATTTACACATGCTGAAGGGTAAAGGTCCAGATCATCTTGTCCACCTGCTCCGTCTTATCAAAGTATACACATGATTGTCTACCTCCTCCATATTATCAAAGTCTATACATGCTAAAGGGTAAAGGTCCAGATCATCTTGTCCACCTGCTCCGTCTTATCAATATTTACACATGCTGAAGGGTATAGGTCCAGAAAATCGTGTCCACCTGCTCCGTCTTATCAATATCTACACATGTTGAAGGCTTTAGGACCAGATCATATTGTCTACCTGCTCATATTATCAAAGTCTACACATGCTGAAAAGAGTAAAGGTCCAGATCATTTTGTCCACCTGCTCCGTCTTATCAATATTTACACATGCTGAAGGGTATAGGTCCAGATCATCTTGTCCACCTACTCCGTCTTATCAATATCTACACATGTTGAAGGCTTTAGGTCCAGATCATATTGTCTACCTGCTCATCTTATCAAAGTCTACACATGATGAAAAGGGTAAAGGTCCAGATCATATTGTCCACCTGCTCCGTCTTATCAATATTTACACATGCTGAAGGGTATAGGTCCAGATCATCTTGTCTACCTGCTCCGTCTTATCAATATCTACACATGTTGAAGGCTTTAGGTCCAGATCATATTGTCTACCTGCTCATCTTATCAAAGTCTACACATGCTGAAAAGGGTAAAGGTCCAGATCATCTTGTCCACCTGCTCCGTCTTATCAATATCTACACATGTTGAAGGCTTTAGTTCCAGATCACATTGTCTACCTGCTCATCTTATCAAAGTCTACACATGCTGAACAGGGTAAAGGTCCAGTTCATCTTGTCTACCTGCTCCGTCTTAGCAAAATATACATATGCTGAAGGGTTTAGGTCCAGATAATCTTGTCTACCTGCTCCGTCTTAGCAAAATATATATATGCTGAAGGGTTGAGGTCCAGATAATCTTGTCTACCTGCTCCTTCTTATTAAAATATACACATACTGAAGGGTAAATGCCCAGATCATCTTGTCTACCTGCTTCGGCTTAGCAATATCTACACGTGTAAAGGTCCAGATCATCCTGTCCACCTTCTCAGTCATATCAAAGTCTACACATGTTGAAGGGTTTAGGTTCAGATCATCTTGTCCGCATTCTCCGTCATATCAAAGTCTGCACATGCTGAAGGGTTTAGGTCCAGATCATCTTGTCCGCATTCTCCGTCATATCAAAGTCTACACATGCTGAAGAGTAAAGGTCCAGATCATCCTGGCCACCTTCTCCGTCATATCAAAGTCTACACATGCTGAAGGGTATAGGTCCAGATAAGCTGGTATACCTGCTACGTCATATCAAAATATACACATGCTGAAGGGTAAAGGTCCAGATCATCGTGTACAACTGCTCCGTCTTATCAATATCTACACATGCTGAAGGGTAAAGGTCCAGATCAGCTGGTATACCTGCTCCGTCATATCAAAATATACACATGCTGAAGGGTATAGGTCCAGATCAGCTGGTATACCTGCTCCGTCTTATCAAAGTCTACACATGCTGAAGGGCAAAGGTCCAGATCATCGTGTACAACTGCTCCGTCTGATCAAAATATACACATGCTGAAGGGTATAGGTCCAGATCAGCTGGTATACCTGCTCCGTCATATCAAAATATACATATGCTAAGGGTAAAGGTCCAGATCATCGAGTACAACTGCTCCGTCTTATCAATATCTACACATGCTGAAGGGTATAGGTCCAGATCAGCTTGTATACCTGCTCCTTCATATCAAAATCTACACATGCTGAAGGGTATAGGTCAAGATCAGCTGGTATACCTGCTCCGTCTTATCAAAATATACACATGCTGAAGGGTAAAGGTTCAGATCATCGTGTACAACTGCTCCGTCTTATCAAAATCTACACATGCTGAAGGGTATAGGTCCAGCTCAGCTGATATACCTGCTCCGTCTTATCAAAATATACACATGCTGAAGGGTAAAGGTCCAGATCATCGTGTCAAACTGCTCCGTCTTATCAATATCTACACATGCTGAAGTGTATAGGTCCAGATCAGCTGGTATACCTTCTCCGTCTTATCAAAATATACACATGCTGAATAATAAAGGTCCAGATCATCGTGTACAACTGCTTCGTCTTATCAAAATATACACATGCTGAAGGGTATAGGTCCAGATCAGCTGGTATACCTGCTCCGTCTTATCAAAATATACACATGCTGAAGGGTAAAGGTCCAGATCATCGTGTACAACTGCTCCGTCTTATCAAAATCTACACATGGTGAAGTGTATAGGTCCAGATCAGCTGGTATACCTGCTCCGTCTTATCAAAATCTACACATGCTGAAGGGTATAGGTCCAGATAATCTTGTGCAACTGCTCCGTCTTATCAATATCTACACATGCTGAAGCGTAAAGGTCCAGATCATCTTGTCTACCTGCTCCGTCTTATCAATATCTACACATGCTGAAGGGTAAAGGTCCAGATCATCTTGTCTACATGCTCCGTCTTATCAATATCTACACATGCTGAAGGGTAAACGTCCAGATCATCGTGTCTACCTGCTCCGTCTTATCAATATATACACATGCTGAAGGATATAGGTCCAGATCATGGTGTCTACCTGCTCCGTCTTATCAATAGCTACACATGCTGAAGCGTAAAGGTCCAGATCATCTTGTCTACCTTCTCCGTCTTATCAATATCTACACATGCTGAAGTGTATAGGTCCAGATCAGCTGGTTTACCTGCTCCGTCTTATCAAAATATACACATGTTGAAGGGTAAAGGTCTAGATAATTTTGTCCAACTGCTCCGTCCTATTAATATCTACACATGCTGAAGGGTATAGGTCCAGATCAGCTGGTATACCTGTTCCGTCTTATCAAAATATACACATGCTGAAGGGTAAAGGTCCAGATCATCGTGTCCAACTGCTCCGTCTTATCTATGTCTACACATGCTGAAGTGTATAGGTCCAGATCATCGTGTCTACCTGCTCCGTCTTATCAATATATACACATGCTGAAGGATATAGGTCCAGATCATGGTGTCTACCTGCTCCGTCTTATCAATAGCTACACATGCTGAAGCGTAAAGGTCCAGATCATCTTGTCTACCTTCTCCGTCTTATCAATATCTACACATGCTGAAGTGTATAGGTCCAGATCAGCTGGTTTACCTGCTCCGTCTTATCAAAATATACACATGCTGAAGGGTAAAGGTCCAGATCATTGTGTCCAACTGCTCCGTCTTATCAATATCTACACATGCTGAAGTGTATAGGTCCAGATCAGCTGGTATACCTGCTCCGTCTTATCAAAATATACACATGCTGAAGGGTAAAGGTCTTACCCAACTGTGCGATAGGACTGAAAACAGTGTGGTAAGAGAAGCCATTGCTCATCATGTTTTCAAAGATCGATTTGATTGCGTTGTTGAGTTTTAATGCCGTTTTTTCAACAGCATTTATGTCCAATCACCCTCGCAGATCACATACGCATGCGTCTTTGGTGAATATACCCAGCTATGCGATAGGATTGAAAACGGTTTGGTAAGAGGAGCCATTTCACATCATGTACAATAGAACTGAACACATTGTGACAAAAGGAGAAATTGCACGCCATGCTTTTAAAGGTCGTTTTGTTTGCATTGTAGGTTTTCATGTCTGTTCAAAAACTAGGTCAATAGACAAAATGGAAGGTAATTTTGTCAACACTGTAGAAGCTACATTTGTTAAAATGTGGTCAGAATTGTTATATTAATGATATCTAGGCCAAGTTCGAATATGGTCATGCCGGTTTAAAACTAGGTCACTAGGCCAAATTGAATGAAAATCTTGCTAATAGTCTGGAGAACGCATTCTTTGCTTCAGCAGATTGAAACTTTGTCAGAATGTTTGTATTGATAATACTAGTCCATTTTCGAATATTGGTCATATGAGGTAATTAAAATTAGGTCACTAGGCCAAATGAAGGAACAATCTTGATAACGCTCTGGAGGTTGCATTTTGAATCTTTGTCAGATTCATTTTCTTGATGAGTGTTGCATTGATTAAACATTTTCTCACAGTCTAATACATGGTTTAGAGCATTATTTCTACCTGATGGAAGTTGATTTAACCTTGACCTATTTTCAATACAATAAAGCAGTAACTCCAAATTATTCTGCCTAAATTCTGTCAATTATTCCTTTGATTCTTCATGTCTTAAATGTGTATGCTTGTGAGCTCTTGCACTCAGGTGAGCGATATATTGCCAACTTCAAATTTGCAGTTTCATAATATTTACTATTTTTGATTTGATCTTTCAACTTCTTAACAATAAATACATAAACATAAGCTGCAATTGTTATTTCCTTTCACATTTTCCCTACTTCTCCAACCTTCCTGCAGCCCCCAGGCATATTAACATCTTATATGATCTAAAGGTCACTTCTTTTGTAATACATCTAGGCAAAATAGTATTAAAGCTTTATTTTTTACACAGAATTGAAAACATTGTGAGAATAACAGAAATCGCTCATTTTTTTATTATTATCTTTCAAAATATAACTAAATAAACATTAGGTTTCGAAATCTATCTAGATCAGTAATTCACGTCAACAGACAGTCGGATTTTACCTAAATTTAATAATGTAGTGACGTAAATGATATATGCGGTTACAAATCCTTCCCATAGAAAACAATTACGGCATGACAAGCATCTCGTCCACGTGTGTGTGTGTGTGTGTGTGTGTGTAAAATATCGAATAAAGGGAGGTAATTCCTTTTTTTGCATAAATTAGTCGTTTTCTATAAAATAAAAGAATGCAGTTCCTGTAAATAAATTTTATAGTTAGACATTTACACTCCTAACAGTTATTTTATCAGATTGATGCTCGAAAAAGAGTTGTATGAATACATATATTGAAACACACAACTGTATAATCAAATTAGTATACCAAGTGTGAAGTAATAGAACAAATTCTTTATATAGTAAATTTGTCCTTTAAGAAATTAAGATCATACTCTTAGGGATCATTTCTATAGTATGTATCGCAAGGTCGTCAGATAAACTTGACGAGACCGAAAACCACGAGGACGAGATACAGCGTCCCCTTCTGAGCGCGAAGCGGGTGGGAGCTGCTGGTGGCTGATCCAGCTCGGCTTTCGCCATTGATGACCGTTCCTCTCCTCCCTAAGTGGGGAGATGGAGGAAGGGGACGCATTCTGAGTGGCTTTCGGAAACTTTAAAACCTTAATAAGATTAAATAAGCAGTCGAACTTCAGCTGTTAAGGACCTTTCTGACAGGTACTACTCTCATTATAGTGTACTGTACTCTACCGTACCACTTACCACTTTCAAAATGTCCATGGTCCGTTTTACGAAATAAAAAAAAAACATCGCTCATAATATAGGCTACATCTGCAGCAAACTAATTCATCTTGATTAAATAGGAAATCAACGTACTGAGAGTAGAGTTGTGAGCGTTTAAGTGGAGATGCAGAAGTGCATACTATTTATCTAAACAAAATCCCAACCATGACAGATACGATATGCCGGAATGAAATGAATTGTTGGTCTTTTGAAAATTAATTTACTCCAACTCCTATTTTTTATCTATTGATTATTTCATTTTATAGATTTATGCATGAAAAGAAAGAAAGGGATTACATCAAAGTTCTTACTGGACTGATTAGACAAGGGGTTCTGCGCTTCAGCAAGTGAGAAATGCCAGAGAGAATACAACTGACCATTTCCCACAGACATATGCGTTATGCCACTTTCAACAATTATTTAGTCACATGAATGGTCTGGTTGTTGCCTTGTAGTGTGAACCAACTAAACAGTGTTAATTAACTTTTTCCCGCTAGAGACGCTTGCTGACAACCCCAACCTTTTTAAATGTTTAACTGATTCAGTATAGTATACTGTATACTGCTGTTGGTAAACATTTGAGACAAACAAATACATACCTGCAAATTGGAAGGAGTATTTCGAATGATTGTGATTATAAGGAAATATAGGTCGTTTAAAGAAGTCTTTTATACGCAAACAATGTTTTCATAAATCCACTGTCTGCCTACATGTATTCTAACCCTTTCCCACATATAGGTTACACTTTAATTCATACAAAGGATGATATTTCATTAAATGATATTTTGGCAGCGATTAATGTGTTGTAAAAAGGTAAACTATGTGGTCAAGATAACGTTTAAAATGAACACATTATGTAAGTTGGTCATTGTTACATCACTACTTAACGCTTTTGTTAAATTTAATATATTGGTTCTGCTATATACCTGTAAGATTAAAATACGGTACACTCATAACATTGAACAAAGGTAACAGAAAGCGCAAAGATGTATCTAACAAATATCGTGCCATTAAATTATCTTCTCCAATCTTAAAACTTTATGAAAGGATTTTGTTAAAGAGATTGCAAAACTGTATTACTAAGCCTCTCTCCATCCTTACAAGGTGGGTTTCGGAAAACAATGGGCAGTATGATGACTTCCCGTATAGTAAAAGAAAGCATTCATTTTTGTCGTGAAAAAAACAATAAACAATATATATACATGTATTTTGGACAGACGCTTTATTTATATATCTTAATTGTTGTGTCAGGCTGGCTATCTGACGCACGCGAGGGTCACTGATATATCATATTAGTCGTGATACCGAATCTCGACTCGACCAAAGACTTAATAATACATTTATACTGTACAATTAGGTCTTTGACTCGACCATTCGTTCTTCTCCATAATTGACACAAATCGCTGTGTATAGGGTCATTCGTCTTTCAACACTAGGCTGACTGGCTTAGTGAAATAGACGCCATGTTTCTCGGGAAGGGGAAATTATATTTGAAGTACTGATGCAGGCCCAAGAAACGCAACTGATACAACTGAAATACCGTTGAAAATGGCGTTAAATGTCAAGCAATGTAATGTAAAGAAACAAATGAAACAGTAAGTAAAGTTTGTCAATGAAAAAAAAATGTGTTTATTTACATAAACATGAATTATATTATGATTAGACATAAAACCGTGTTTTGCTATTGGGGGATAATTAATGCATCTGCCTTCGGTGAAGACTCGGGTGAGCCTGCGCATTCACACATTATCGTCTGAGTTTCCACGGTCCGCGAACATGTAGTATAGACCGAGACGTCATTCTGACAAAACATAGATTTGAAGTCGCACGGATGTTATCACCATAAGTGCCAGTGCATTGTGGAATGATACACGTTGGCTTTTGTGAACAGTATAGATCCGGATCAGACTATGCAGATTAAGATATACAATGTTTACATATTACACACACAAGCCTGTAAACTTGTGTAGATTCTGATTAGATTGAGCAGGTGGAAACTATGATCTGAGCCTACACTGTTGAGAAATGTCATCTTGTACTTTCTCTCGTGCACTGGCTCACAACTCGTTATGGAGATGCGAAAAGAGCAAACGTCGCTAGAACGCGACATATATACATGAATAAAAATGCATTTCATGGCACTTAAACGTCATATACGATCAAAGTTCAGTATCAAAACTACCAAAAAAGCACAAAAAACTCGTATGCTATCCCACCTCTTTGAAGCTATGACGTCAAATCAAAGGTTCTAACGCAGTAAATTTTACTTTCAATTTCAGAAAATACATGTTGTTCTGATAATGACTCCTAAGCTGTCAATAAAGCTAAACAACAATGTTTTGTTACAAATCATTCAGAGGGTATTCAACTTTATTAAACGTTAAAAAACCTCTTTCAACTTTCAACAAAATAATTATTGTCTCATGAATTCATCTAGTCTGGAGTTCCTTCCCCTTATTACTATGTAAAGGGTCAGGCACAAACCAAATAATGGCGGAACCCAATGGACTATCAGGTAATATCTAAATTTACTATTTTGTTTACCATCGGGATAATAATTCATGTATCTTATTAAAATAAGGTCATAAATTGATTCCATGTTTTCATTTTATGATGCTTTGTTCTGTTTGGAAGAAAATTATTTGTTATCGAGTAGTATAGTTTTCGGATAGATGAAAATGTATTTGAAATTTGGATACACAGGATCTCATTAGAAATAAATGTTTTTATCTTTATGGGATGTATATCATTTTTAGAAATGTTCAAATGTTTCCTTTATTATAAGTTTTAGAAGTCCCCGATTTAGGCAATATAGGCTCTATTTTGAACAATTTACTATAAAAGATGTAAATGTTTTAAAACTGTTTATTTAATTTCTCAAGTCAAATGATTTCTGAGTTTCTATTGTCAATTAGATCCTGATCAGCCTGCAAAGATAATGCTGATCAAGATCTAGATTGTTCACTTCACACATTCCAGCATAAAACAAATATGCAGAAGACGACTGAAAACATCTTGAAGATCTCTAGAAATGACAGTATAATTACTGTAAAAAGTTGAAAACATTGTGACAAAAGGAGAAATTGCTTTTCAAAAGTCGTCTGCTGCAGAGTAAACACAGATGTGCAATTTGATTTGCAATTATAATCAAAGACAAACATGTATTCATTAAGTGAAGGTTTAATCTGTATGGGAAAGGGTTAAAATATGGTTAACTTAACACTTTCCCACATACTGCAAATATGCAGTGGACGACTTTGAAAACAGTTTGGCAAATATCTCTGTAAATGAAAATTTGATAATTGAATAGAGTTGACAACATTGTGACAAAAGGAGAATTATAAGTAATTTCTCTATTTATCACATTGTTTTTAAAAGTTGACGGCTGCATATGCATCAGAATGTGTCTACAAGTAGGAAAAGATTAGAAGGAAAGCATTCTAAAAATAGCAATATAACAGTCGGTACAATTTGGCTGCTGTTTTTCTTTTAAAATGTATCGTTTTGTTTACAGGGTGACAAAGTCTCCTATGCCCCATCAGAGTACTGCAATTAATACCGTACAAGAGAAAGTTGATGCAACTCATCAATGTCGCCGGAAATCCATACTGCAGTTATGCATAACACTAACATTATAGTAGTTGAATAAGCAGTTATCAACTGAGGGGCATATTGGAACATCAGGGGTGGGGTCAAGTGAAAATGTATCATAACTTGCATTGTTTTGTCAACGAAGTGAATGATAATTGAAGCCTTTCATTGTTTATGATCAATCTCCATTCCAAAGTAGGTTGACCATACACACAACCAACTAATTATTGATCATAAACAGTAATCTTGCCAATCATTAGTCTTAGTATGTATACAGTGCTTTCACCCTTTCCCTCATATAGACGCTTTCTGACGCCTCTGCAGCAGATGGCTTTTTGAAAACATAGTGACAAAAGAAGAAATTGCACAAAACGTGCAATTTCTCCTTCTGCCACAATGTTTTCCACTTTTCGTCATAGGTTATCCATTCAATTATGGAGATTTTCTATTTTTTGACAAAATACGTTCAAAGTCGTCTGCTGCAGATTTGTCATATGAGGAAAAGGGTTAAGAAATAATTATAAGATTTGTGAATTCCACATACACTTTTCAAGATGTTTGTCAGAATATTTGAATTTTATTATTTTTCAATAAAACCACAAAACAGACAATTTAGGATTTGCATGCAATAGCACGTCATTTTACCTTTCCTCTATTAAAGTCAACAGTGGACACCTTTGCATCAATCTACTTTAAAACAATGAGATAAGGGTTAAAATGCTGAAGACATGAGTTTTCTCTTTTTCTCAAGATGATATTAGCTTGGCATCCTAATTATATCATACTTTATCAAATGTTGAAATGTAGTTCAATATTTATAAATTAGACCACCTTCGAAATATAATATCAACTAAACAGTTAAATCTCATTGAAATTGTTGTATAATTTAAACTTAATTTCGAACATAAACTGAGCCCTACAACATGTTAATTTATTTTAATTCTTTCCTTCCTTTTTCATAATGAAAATAACAAACTACTCATGTTTTAAAATTATATTATGATGAGCGCCCTTTGTGTCAATGATGCATAACAATATGCAGATCGGAAGCAATATGCCTTTAGGGAATTAAATGACACATTTAAAATTGTCAAGGACGAAATAATTGTGTACGAAAGACCCGATTCTTTCTTATTCGCAGGGGTGTCGTTCTTGAAACTCTCTTTATAGGCAGAGAGTGTTCTTTCAAAGTAATTTTTCTATTAAAACCAGTTTCATCTCGGTTTGTTCTTTTCTTCATTTGTTTCGAACCAAATAAACATTTTAAATCGCATATGATTTACTATTTGTAAGCGAGTGTAAAAAGCGGCTCTCTGCAAAGGAGATTGATCTACGCAGTTGGTATTCGCGATTCACGCGATATGCTAACAAGCTAGTGTAAGTAATATGTGAACAGTGTACATCCTGATCAGACTGTGTAGATGCACAGTCTAATCTAAATCTTTAATACTGTTCTCAAAAGCCAACTTGTACATTTTGTCATGCACAGGCTCATATCATGTATAAAACACGTACAATAAAATGTGTGGCACTCAGAAACATCATATATTTTTAAAAGTTAATGAATAGGTTATGGAATTTCAATCTGCCTAAACTGAACACAAATAGAAAGTGAGGAAGCATGGAGTTAATGGTTTAAGCATTTACATGTATCCTGATAATATTTATTAATAATTTCTGACTGTGTACTAAACTAGAGTTATAGCATGTTTTATAGGACATGTGAAACAAGTTTAGATCCAGATTACATATGTGTATTCTGATCATGATCTATATTGGTTGCTAATATATATATGTTTTCTTTTTCAATTGAACAATAAAGATCCTTATTCAATTGAACAATAACGATCCTTGTTCGGATGAACGGACTAGTTGCAGTAATTCAGAGCCAGATGAGCCTATACTCACGTGTGTATGACATACATAGTATGCTCATGATCTACATTGTTCACCTTGTGAACAGAAATAATATGATAAATGTTTAAGCCAAAAGTTCAGATACTGAGCAGATTGCACATTTAGTTATGTCCATGCAGAACGTTATTTAAATCCAGGGGTTGTGATTTCGAATCCCAGCTCGGCCAACATTCTTTCCGACGTTTGACAAAAGTCACTGTGACCTGCGTCATTCGTCTTTCACCAATGGGCTGTTTAACAGTCTATGTGGAAAAGTAGCCAGTTGCTTGGAAAGTATGTTGTGTGGTGTACTGGTGTGGGAAAACCAGGAAACGCATGAGTATGGGAACTGGTCGCCGTGATATGACTGAAAAATTGTTGAAAACGGCGTTAAACCCCAATCAATCAATCAATCCAAGAGGTAGGTAGGACCGGCAGATCAAGTGGTGAAGCTGATGCCATTTTATACTACAACAAAGCTGACGTTGGGCTTCCTAGTATGAACAAAGATATGAAGGAATATTGTCCTAATAATGTTACATGTCGGCGGAGAACAATAAATAGTTACCTTGGTTTTGAAACCGTTAAAACACCACATAACTGCTGTGCACACAACACTTTGGAATTGAATGGGATTTCAATAATTTGGCTATGAAGTAGAATGTCTCACTTCACATAGTTAGAAAACATTTAAACCTTTCCCTCATTTAGACGCTCCCTGACAACTTTTGAAAACATTGTAACAAAAGATGAAACTGTTCATTATGAGTTATTTCTCCTTTTTCCACAATGTTTTAGCTTTCGTCAGTAATTAAACAAAACTAATTGTAGAAGGGGAAGGGTTAAAGAGAATATTTGCTTATTTAGTATTTTAAGCTTATTTAAATAAAAACTGTGTTGATTTTGGTGTAAGATTGAATTTAATTTCACCCAGTGATCTCAGAAACCTAGACTATATGTTCACCTTCAAGTGGCTACTAGTGAAAAAATAGCCTAAGTGTCTTTGATCATGATTGAACGCATTCAATCTTGCACTGAAATAATAAAAAATCTAAATTCAATTTAAATATCAAGATGATGTTTATTGAAAATAATGTGACACCATCATCATCATTATGTCATTAAACAATTGGACCAGGCATAGCAATGTTGAGTATTTTTTAAACACACATGAGATCCAACATCAAAAGCAGTGAAATTGTTATAAAAATAAACTGATTGAAAAATACTATCATAATAATAATAAGACGGCTATTTAATTTCAAAATTTGAAACTCTTTCAATGATACCAGTAATAATATTTTCAAAATTAATTTTGTCCAGATTTTTTTCCAAATTTCTTGTTTGTGTTTCTTAACCCTTTCCCTTATATAGACGCTTTCTGGTGCCTCTGCAGCAGACGGCTTTTTTTAAAACAAAGTGACAAAAGAAGCTTTTTCTCCGGATTTTTCGGAGGTTCCTTTACATAACTGTGGTCTGGTGTCACAACATATTAATCATTCATCACAAAGAAGAAATGTCAAAGTAAACCACAAAGTACATTATAATTTAATGCAAACAAACTTTGTTTTATAAAGTATCCGAAATAATTCAACTGTCCGAACACCACTCGTTTTCTAGTTTGTCAAAAACCAACGTCACATCTTCTTACAAAGAGCAATCATCACCCGTAAATATTTATTATAAGTCTATTATATTAATGACTAAAGGTATAAAACGATTTTATCCAGATGGTCATCTTATTGAGATAATTACATTAAAATTGTACATCGATGGTGTATATCATAGCAGGCCGCCATTCATTCGGTTGTGCCAGACTTACTATCATAGGAAGTCGGGAACCAGACTAGAATTCATCTGACACAATTGTCTGCCCGGCAAACCTATCCGATTTAGTTCCCTTTGACCTAAAGTAGACTCTCTTCCGTGCTCAAAATCGGGCGACGCTATGGATGAGTTTCATAACTAAAAGACAAACAATACAAATTCAGGTGAGTCAGCTGACATAAGCATTCTTTACAAACACCTCAATGCTGCCATTATTGCTGAAAGCTTTAAACTAATAGCGAACTTCCAAACAGACGAAATAATACATGCATCCCATCACTACTAATTTTTCATCGTTTTGAGTCATTAAATATGTATTCTCGTTTTTGGACGGTACCCCTAAGGTACCGTCTATAGTCATGTGCATTTTGAGAAATCGTACAACAGTTGGCTCCCCGACTATAAACAGAACGATAGTGTAAAGCTGGGAGCCGAAAAAGAGGGATTTTTTTAATAACCGTCAACAAAAAAGTAGTGTCAATTATCAGGCAATAAAACTGCATTTTCGAAAACCTTGGTGAATCAAGATATCTGAATATTGAAAAACAAACTGTAAAAAGGAAGCATTAGTGGTTGAAAGTTGAAGTAGAACGTTTACAATATTGAGTTGAAGTTTGAATAAATATATTCATAATTAATGTATGAATATATACCAATTTGACGTGACATTTTGATATTTCTTGTTGATCAGGAAGTGGTTTCGTGGATGTTTGTAGTATTAACAATAATGCCTAACTCCCCTAACTCTAAACGCTTCGATGAAAAACTATCTCCCAACTAATTTATCTAGCCAATCGATTCATTTTACTGAAAGAAGATGGTAAGGAACGACAACTCTGCGAAGGAGAACTTGCAACTTCCGTTCAAAATGAAAGTAGAAATCTGATAAGCTGCGCTGACGATTGTTATTATTTTTGTGGAGGAAAGACACATGAAGTTTTATATTGAGGATGACTGACAGGAAAGAAATGTATGCACGCCTAAAATGTTCATTTAGTCATCAATACGTATAACGTTCGAGGTAGGTCTGTCAATTAAACTGTAATTTGGAGTGGAAAACTTTTTTATTCTTATTTTCGCCCTGTGCTGTATCGTAACCGGATATGAAAATAAGCTCACATGTATTTAATGTACACGTATGTCTGAAAATAGCCCAATTCCTGTAGACATTCGCTTATCCGTTTTATCATCTGACATATGTTAATTATTTAAAAAGGGTGACATATGAAGGAAAATAAAAAATGAAGGACTTCGGACACTTTGTACATATATTCAGAGACATATATATATTTCTATTTAGGTCTCTGATATATTGTACAAGTGTATACTCGTTCTTGTATGTATACACTATTTAGGCTCATTTAAGGACTTAGGAGACAAAAGTGGTTAAGTGATGTGAAAACTGCTTTCAAACTTAAGTGTGTACAATTATTTGTATTGAATGATGATATTATGTATACAGGTTTTATTATTGAAAAGAATGAAGAAATACAATATATATTTATAAATGAATTTTCCAGATTTTGTCTATACTTAGATGGAGCATATGCATGATGCTTTGCCAAAAATGTTATTCAATTAACGAGCAAAAACACATGTATATTTGTATCAAGTTTGTGTACGCTATGTTATAATTTGTCTAGTGAATCCATGTCTAACTGACACTCTGCCTTGGCGTCATTTATAATGTTATATTGACATAAAAGTAGTGAGGCTACACTGTTTCTAGGTCTAAATTACATGTATATGGTCAGTTAAGACTGGTGAGACTGCATAATATGATACATAGGCTCCTCTGAGTCTTCACTGGATACAGATGCATTATAACCCCAAATAACTTAATGCAGATCAATAATTGTAAAGTATCTATTATAAACAGACTATTTTATTATTCAAATCATAGCATACGTATATATTGATAAAAATGGTTTTGCGCAGACATGTATACAACTATACACATCTTGATTTTATTTTTATTGTGCAATCAGTAACTGTATGTATTTTTGTTTCGTTTCAGATCATGGAAATATTGACAGGTTATTTAATGCGCAATACGCAACATTACTTGTGAAGAAGATTCATAATGACAGTATGGGATATTTTTACAACCAACCTTTATGTATTGGAAAAGTTGGGGTATATTAACTGTTATTTCCGGTTTGGTTTTTAGTTGAATCAGAGAAATAAAAGACAAATGGCAAGTCGTGGACGCAACAAGACGGGTAGAAAACAAAAACAAAACGACGTTAATGACATTTCTTCAAAGCTGGTAAAAGCAGCGAGTCGTTGTGACAAGTATTCTGGATGAAAGTGTTTATTCTGTAAAGGTAACTCGGAAAACAATAACGGAATGGAAGAACAAATATCTAGGCTATATGTAAACGACACAAATACGAATCAAGGTTGCACAATGTGATCTGTTTTTGTTTACTATAATACAGGAAGATAACTGTGTAATTAACTAATTACTATGAACAAGACATTCAAGTAAATTATTTTGAGCTATAATACAGAGATGACACTTCTACATGATAACTAACATTAGGTAGATCATTTTGAACTACATATTGTGTCACACAGGGGGATCATTTGTTTTGTTAAATGACCAGAGATGTAAAATTTAAAAGTTAAACTGTAAGTTAACTAGCATTAAATTTTGTCAACAGTAAGAGGCATGAATAAAAAGCATTGTGACAAGAGGAGAAATTGCTTGTATGGAGCAATTTCTTCCTCTGCTTCCATGTTTTCAAAAAGCCGTCTGCTGCAGAGGCGTCAGAAAGTGTCTATTTGAGGGAAAGGGTGATTGAAATATTATAATTAGCTCCACTGGCTGAAAGCCAGTCGAACTTATGTCATGGCGAATTGTCCGTCGTGCATGCGTTAACTTTTTGCTTCAAACAACTTCTTCTCCCTAACCACTTGGCCAATTGAAATGAAACTTCCTCTCAATGTCCTCTCCTAAATTCCTTCATATTTTTTGGATCCACACAAAATTCTGGTTTCCATGGCAACCGAAAGAAAAAAATAGTGAAAACTTAAAAAAATCTACTCCGAGGAAAGTGTCTAATTAGATTTTCTAATAATTTTGTAGAAATGTTCCTTGGGTGACCCTCTATCGGATTCCTTCAAGCCAAGTTGATTGGATGAAATACATAGTCGCCAGTGGGGCGGGGCTATTTTGCCGTATGTGGCTATAATGAAAACTTAAAATATCTTTACCTCAAAAAGTGTATGGCAAATTTTCTAATAATTTTGTAGAAATGTTCCTTGGGAGACCCTATATCAGATTCCTTCAAGCGATATTGATTAGTCGAATTTTTTATTGATCACAAAAGGAAAAAGCACATTATGAGATTTAACTTCTGACATAAAGTTTAAAGATTTTCTGTTGCATCATTATTGTCTACAGCCTATATACATTCAAAGGTCAGTTTACTATATTTTTCTATGTATATTCAAGTTGATATGTACTCATCATGCAACAGAATTTTCATTGACAAAATTTGTCCCCAATTTTTCAATTGTTGAACATAGTAATGGGAAGAAAAGTTTGAATATTTTAACAAAACTGTACATTTTGACCTGTTAATTTTTTTTGCATACTTCAAGGATTGGAAGAAATAATTGAACGGAAACAATATCACAGGCTCTTTTTAAAAAAACTTTACCCAAATGTAAACCAATCTACAGCAGACAACTTTATTACTCAGTTTACCGTAGCTCAGTCAGTAGAGACACAGGCTGTTAATCCAGGGGTTGTGAGTTCGAACCTCAGCTTGGCCTACATTCCTTCTGACGTGACTACCACCAATGGGATTTCAGACTATGTTGAAAAGCAGCCAGTTGCTTGGAAAGAATGTTGTGTGAAGTACTGGTATGAGAAAGCCAAGAAACATATGAGTAGTTGAACTGGCTGCCGTGATATGACTGAAAGATTGATGAAAATGGTGTTAAACCCCAGTTAATCAATCAAACTATTTTATTACCCAATACTTTGAAACTTGGAAAACATCCTCATCTAATACCCTTCTTTTCATTGTATACTAAATATGCTGAGTGTAGCCTATTTTTTGGGGTAAAAAGTATAAATTTTGATGTATTTTGGTTGTATAAGAGAATTGGACATAATTTAAAGAAAATCTAGTTAACCCTTTCCCTCATACGACAATTCTGCAGCAGATGACTTTGAACATGTTTTGTCAACATATAGAAAATCTCTATAATTGAATGGATAACCTATGACTAAAAGTGGATAACATTGTGGCAAAAGGAGAAATTGCTCGTTTTGAGCAATTTATTCTTTTGTCACTGTTTTCAAAAAGCCGTCTGCTGTAGAGGCGTCAGAAGGCGTCTATATGAGGAAAAGGGTTAACACTCTGGAAGCCGCATGTTTTACTTGAGCATGTTGAAACTTCCTCAGAATATTTGTTTGTATGATATCTAGCCTAAGTTCGAATATGTGTCCGATCCTGTAAAGAACTAGGTCACTTAGCCAAACACTGTAGAAAAATCTTGTTAACACTATAGACACTGCATTTTTGTATTGAGCAGTTTGAAACCTTGTCAGAAAGTTTGTCTTGATGATAGGCCAATTTCGAATATTGGTTATTTTGGATAAAACATTAGGGCACTAAGCCAAGTAGGAGGAAAATCTTGTTAAGACTCTGGAAGCTGCACTTTTAGCTTGAGCATGCTGAAACTTTGTCAGAATGATTGTTTTTATTAAATTTAGTTTGAATATGATTAATGTTTGTTAAAAAATTAGATCACTATGCCAAGTTGTAGGACAATCTTGATTTAACACTTAAGAGACCACAATTTTGACTTTAGCAGCTTGAAATTTTGTCAGACAGTTTTTCTTGTCGATATACAGGCCAATTTAGACATTGGTCATGTTGAGTCAAAAATTAGGTCCCTTGATCAAATTTAAGAAAATATTTGTTAATGCTCTGGAAGCCATGTTTTTAACTCTAGCATGATGAAACTTTACCAGAATGTTTATCTTGATGATATCTAGGCTAAGTTCGAATATGGTCTGGTTAAAAACTAGGTCACTAGGCCAATATTGAGAAATATCTTGTTAACACTCTGGTCACCACATTTCTCTCAAATGTTCCTTGGGGGACTCTTTTCTAAGAGTGTTAAAATTAAGTTGATTCTTTAGATACTATAGATAATAAATAGCTTTGCTACTGGTACTATTTTACCCTTTCTACACTACAGACACATGTTGTCTAATCTTCAACAGATGGATGGTATGAGAAATTTACAGTTTTCTCAATGTTTTCCTCACACGTCGATACTTTTAGTTTCATCAATACAGATTTACCAATATCTTTAGTTAAACATTTTCAAATCATCTGCTGTAGAGTTTATCCATGTGATAAATTACCTATCACAAATGTGTTTGTTTATCTAACTGTATCTACTGTCTACAATTCAAGAGTTTAATTATAGATCTCTGGAAATAAGGTGGTTAACCCTGTCTTAAATCAATATTTGAACTGTATGCATTTCTTCTTTTTTGTTTACATTTTTAGCTCTACTGGCCAAAGGCCAGAAGGGCTTATGTCGTGGTGATTTGTCCGTCGTGCGTGCGTGCTTCCGTCCGTAAACAATTTCTTGTTAACATGTTACAGTCTTCACTTTTGGATGTATCTCAACCAAACTTATACAGTAGTTAGATATCTATGAGAGCTCTGTTCCTTTCGAAAACCAGTCAGATCCGCTCATGCACGACTGGATTATGGCCCTTGAAATGGTCAAAATTGCTATAAAAGAGCTTGTTTACACGATACAGTCTTCACTTTTGATTGTATCTCAACCAAACTTATACAGTAGTTAGATATACATGAAAGCTCAGTTCCTTTCGAAAACCAGCCTGATCCGCTCATGCATGACTGGATTATGGCCCTTGAAATGGTCAAAATTGCTATAAAAGAGCTTGTTAACATGATACAGTCTTCACTTTTGGATGTATCTCAACCAAACTTATACAGTAGTTAGATATCTATAAGAGCTCGGTTTCTTTCGAAAACCAGCCAGATCCGCTCATGCATGACTGGATTATGGCCCTTGAAATGGTCAAAATTGCTATAAAAGAGCTTGTTAACATGATACAGTCTTCACTTTTAGATGTATCTCAACCAAACTTATACAGTAGTTAGATATCTATGAGAGCTCGGTTTCTTTCGAAAACCAGCCAGATCCGCTCATGCAAGACTGGATTATGGCCCTTGAAATTGTTCAAATTGCTATAATTGAGCATGTGAACACAATAGAGGCTCTATTTACTATCTGATCTTCACCAAACTTAGATAGTAGTTAAATATTGATGAGAGCTTGGTTCCTTTTGAAAACCAGCCAGATCCGCCAAGACTGGATTATGGCCCATGAAATTGTAAAAATTGCTATAATACAGCTTGTGAACACAAAAGAGCCTCTATTTACTATCCGATCTTCACCATACATACATGCTCTGGATTGAAAATGACCAAAGAACCATACCAGTAGAGCATTCTTGTTTGAAGTTATGTGACTTGTTTTGTAACTTTCCAAAAAATGGAACAATTGACCATCTTTTTTTCCCTCATACAATGGGTACCGTCCCACAGCACTTTCAGTGCTTTGATTTTTAAATACAAGCATCGTTTGTTCTGCTGGAGTTCAATAACTTCAGTGTGTGTACAACCGATGTTAGCCTACAATTAGTAGCTTTTTTGTGATTAATATATCTATAGGTGCTACCTATTTACGAAAAAACGCAAGATAATTATAAACAAAAATTAAAGAACATACTTTGGCCATACAAAAAGGATTTATAAGTAATTGACTAGACAATAATAATGTTAATGTCATGTTTCTTGCATTATCAAAACATATTTGGAATTCGTATTGCTGTCGTCTATTATTACGAACAGAAAATAATAAAGTAAAAACTTTCAGAAAATCAAGGAATACATTTATAATGAACGAGGTTAAAACATGAGGGCCAAGATGATCCTTAATCGATCACCTGCATTATGGTAAAGAAGCAAATAGATCAGCCCTTTTCTGATGCCATCTGGCGACTACCTTTTTCAACCAGTCAATATGACTGGAACAAATTATGTAAGGGGTCACATTTCTGCTAAACCCTTTCCCTATTAGAGACAGTTTCTGAGGCCTATGCAACAGACGATTTAGGAAAAGATTGTCACCAAAAGAACAATTGCTCCTTATGAGAAAGTTATCCTTTTGCCACAATGTTTGATAAATAATTATACTTTGAATGAGTGTGGCAATAGCTCATGTATAGGAATTTGGGGTCTTTCATGTTGATACCACTTTTTTTGCGGGAAACGACGTCGCTCCATTGACGTTACGCCAAGATGAAGTGTAACGGAAATGACGTCACGTCCTTCTTTGGCTACGATACAGTCAAAATTTAGGTTCGAGCGTAGAAGGCTAATGCTGTCGGTTTTTTTACGAACGGGAAAACATATTTCTTACAGATTTCCATTTAGTTTTAACTTTTCGTACAAATGTTTATTCCCACATTACACAGCATTTTAATGATCTTAAATATCTATTTAAAAAAAAAATGATTAAAAAGACGACAATAATTTGCAATCCGTGTTTTTCCGCTCATTTTATACATATCCAAAATACCGATTTAAAAAAAAAATGATTAAAAAGACGACAATAATTTTCAATCTGTGTTTTTCTGCTCATTTTATACATACCCAAAATACCGATTTAAAAAAAAAATATTAAAAAGACGACAATAATTTTCAATCTGTGTTTTACGTCTGCCTTTATACATATCCAAAATGGCGGCCCCCATGGATTTTTCCAGTTTCATTTCAGAAAGCTTCATGGGTTATTGAAAAAAAAAAAAAAAAAAAAAAAAAAATCTCACACCCATTAACTATAAGCGAAAAAACCCATTCATGGGGTTTTTTCGTATTATGTTAGCAGTGTCTTTAATCGACGTCCCAGCTGCATTTAGTCCGTCTTTCGCCTTTTCACCCATATTCTTGGCTTTGTCTAATGCATTTTTAGCGAGATCTGACGCTGTGTTTCCTATGTTTGTAGCCGTTTTCTTAATTGTTGACCCTGTTTTATTAATAAACGATTTTGCTTTTTTAAAGGCCTTTTTAAACCACTTGGCCTCTGCATCCAACACCAGAAGTCCGATGAAAAACAATACTATGAGGCATTTACCCTTCATGTCTGTAAACATAAGAAAAAACCATTATATGATATATAAGCCTTGTTATTCGACACGTCATGGCAGGTAATTATATGGATATTTGCATTTCGGGTAGGGGGTAAAACAGTGGGTTATGTTGTGTCAGCTTGTGTCAGCTAGAAACAGATAACGTTCTTACCACACACAACAGACATGTACTAGAATACATAGCGAAAAGGGAAAACTATGGTCAATTCATTCATTGAAAGTACCGATTCCCGGTAGGTCAGTCGGTAACGACGCAGACTGTCAATCCAGGAGTTGTGAGTTCGAATCCCGGCTCGGCCAAAGTTCTTTCCGACGTTTGACAAAAGACACTGCGACATGCGTCATTTGTTTTCCACCAATGGGCTTATTTTTGCTAATACTATTTGACACCCACTTACTTTTAACCCTTTCCCACATACAAAACATCAGCAGCAGACGACTTTGAAAACATTTAGTCTCAAATATGGATTCTCCCTATAAATAAAAGAACACTTAGTAAATGAAAATGACAACAATGTGGCAAATTGAGAAAGTGCTCATGATGATATTTGAATAGGTCGTCTGTTGCAGAGGCGTCCGAACGCGCCTACATGTGGAAACCATCACCCTCCACCATACATACACATTTTGACGCATCTGCATGAAGGGAAAGTAAGGGGTTAAATCAAAGTTTGTACTGGACTGATTGGACAAAGGAATCTGCGCTTCAGCAAGTGTGAAATGCCAGAGAGAATATAACTAACCCTTTCCCACATACATATGCTTTATGCTACTTTCAACATTTATTTACCCTTCATACAGACGCCTGCTGACGAGCCCAACCTTTTTAAAAAAAACAATTATATCTTTATTTCCTCCTATACAGAAGATTTCAGAGATAAACAGACAGACAGACAGACAGACAGACAGACAGACAGGCAGGCAGGCAGATATGAAGACTGAAATATGTACATCTTATTTAACTTTGAACAAAGTATTTACACTTGCACAAGGTATTTATAACATGTCCATATGGAATGTAAGAACAACGCAACATGCTTATAAAAGTTATCATAGTTGCCGTGTAACTCATTGTCTACGATCGGGTTCAAACCGAACAAGGCAGCAACAAAATCATTGCCTTCCAATGGCACTAATAAGTTGGAAACAGATCCACCAAACTTTAAAAGGGTTCTGTTCTGAAAGGAAATAGTACATGACCGTACACTGGTACAGTTTATCAAGATATGCTCAGTAAGGCTCGTTCTAACATCGCTACATCCACAGCGTGTACACTGAGAACACTCAGTGTGAGCAGTGTACGCAATTAGCTGAGCGATGGAAAAGCAAACACGAAGCATATTCGGATTACGCTTAGCATAATCCCATACAGGACTGATTGCGAATCGTTTCTGTAATTGCCTATATAGAACAAACTGCGCGGTAGATGTTCTTTCATTCCATTTACCGATATAGTAATTTGATACTTTTGTATCAATACAATGTTTCCAAATAGTTTTGCTTGGGAATACACCATAATTAATGTAATCTTCTAAAACATTGTAAATGTTAAACTTGTTTAGAATATATGCAATATCAGAAACAAACCCGGTATCGGAATTACTATTTACGAAGGAAAGGAGCCGCAATAAAAAGAAACGTTTTGTTGCACAATCCCTCTCCAAACGGCAAAGTTGACCAAGAAAGGAGAGTTTTCTCTTCTCAATTTCAGCTTCAATAGGAAGAGCACAAATAAGACCAAGAACAATATCTGTTCTTGATCTTATTTGTAAACCCTGAATCTGCTTTAAACAAAGTCTATGCGACCTTTCCATTGTCAACATATCCCGATCCATGTCACTGATATATTATATTAGTCGTGATACCGAATCTCGACTCGATCAAAGACCTAATAATACATTAATACCGTTCCATTAGGTCTTTGACTCGACCATTCATTCTTCTCCATGATTGACACAAATCACTGTGTATAGGGTCATTCGTCTTTCAACACTAGGCTGACTGGCTTAGTGAAATAGTCGCCATGTTTCTCGGGGAGGGGAAATTATTGTTGAAGTACGGATGCAATGGAGCAAAGAAATGCACGTTAGGTGAACGGACTAGCGTGATACAACTGAAATACCGTTGAGAATGGCGTTAAATGTCAAGCAATATAATGTAAAGAAACAAATTAGTCGAGTTTGTCAATGCAAAAAAAAAGTTTTTATTTACATTAACATGAATTATATTATGATGACACACGAACTGCACCTGGCTATTTGGGTGTAATTCGCGAACATGTAGAATAGACCGAGACGTTATTTTTGACAATGGACTTGTAGTCGCGTTGGAGTTATACCTATAGTTGCCAGTGTATTGGGATACACGTTGGCTTTTGTGAACAGTATAATAATATTTTCAAAGATCATCTGCTGCAGAGGCCTCCAAAAGCGCCTTTATGTGCATCAGCAACAGAAAATGTAATATTTTCTCCTTTAGCCACAATGTTTTTAACTTTATTAAATAGTTATGATTGCATTCATATAAGTTTTCCACATTTTGCTGATCTGTTTAAAAAGTCGTCTGCTGCAGATTTGTTGCACGTGGGAAAGTGTTAATCTGATCCGAAAAGGGGCATCGCAATTCAGAGAGTCAGCTTTTTCCAAACAAAGACCCCTCTTATGTGTTTATCGGGGATCGGATATACGAAGAATCCGGTTGCAACTATTTCTTTGGTTACAAGTGCGAGGACAATCAGAAAGGTTATCAACATAGGACTCATACTCAGTCATCGATATGTCCTTTTGTCACACTCCTTTTAAAGTTCGTCTGCTGCAGAGGCGTCAATATATGTTTGCGTATGGGAAAGGATTGAATTGTTGTTGTTGTTTTATTCAGGATAAGCAGACATTGTTTGATGTCGTCATGATTAACCACAACGACAATGAACCACGATAGTTCACTCAGTAACGACGAGTCCCATTGATATATATATATTAGACGTGAGTTTGAAGTACGACTCGGCCAAGCCTGTCGCGGTTGTGTTTATGCTCAGTCGTGGAAAGGTAGCCACTTTACTTGGAAAACAGCTTTTAAAACATTGGAAGCAAATACAATGGAGACGAAACACGACAGTTCAGTCAGTAACGACGTTGGTCACTGATAAAGGAGTAGACGTGAGACCGAATCTCGACTCGACCATTCATTCTTCACGATGATTGACTCAAGCGTTAATGGTCATTCTTGAAAAGGTAGCCACTTTGCTTGGAAAAATGCTGTTAAAACAATTAAAGCAAATACAATGGAGACGAAACACGACAGTTCAGTTCAGTCAGTAACGACGTGGGTCACTGATATAGTATTAGACGTGAGATCAAATCTCGACTCGAACTTTCATTCTTGACGATGATTGACTCAAGCGTTAATGGTCATTCTTAAAAAGGTAGCCACTTTTCTTAAGAAACTGATGTATAAAAACATTGAAAGTAAATACAATGGAGACGAGACTCGACAGTTCAGTCATTAACGACGAGTGTCACTGATATATATATACATGTATTAGACGTGGATCATTCATACTTATCACAGTTGAGTTTATGCTCCTTCGTGGAAAGGTAGCCACTTTGCTTGGAAAACTACTGTAAATCAATAAAAGCAAATACAATGGAGACCACACACGACAGTTCAGTCAGTAACGACGTGGGTCACTGATATATATTAGTCCTGAGACAGAATCCCGACTGTCACTCTGTTTAGGGTCATTCGTCTTACAATACTAGGCTGACTGTCTTAGTGGAACAGTCGCCATTTTTCTCGGGAAGGGGAAAAATGATTTTTGAAGTACTGATCCAAGGGAGCCACGAAACGCGCGTTAGGTGAACAGACTGACGTGATATAACTGAAATACCGCCTATTAATATATTTCGCCTTTATCCGCACGCAACGGAATTTTTCGAAGCGCGTTCCGAATGACCACGGAAACTTCCGAAGCTCATTCGGATGATCATGATTAAATGCAATCAAGCGTTTGACTTCCATTGATCATTTCCTGTGTTTCCAAAGGACAATAACTGTCAAAATGGAAATTGAGGGTTATAATCTTGACGATGATTGACTCAAGCGTTAATGGTCATTCGTGAAAAGGTAGCCACTTTTCTTGGAAAGCTGCTGTAAAAAACCATTGAAAGTAAATACAATGGAGACGAGACTCGACAGTTCAGTCAGTAACGACGAGTGTCACTGATATATATATATATATATATATATATATATATCGAAGGCTTGGCGTGAAAGGGTTGTAACTAAAAACCTATTTTGAAAACCTTGGTTTAGGGGCAATTTTGACCCTTTTGTAAACAATGCAAATTATTTAACGCTTATGAAGACTTTATTGTGAAGTAATTCACCTCGGTAAAAAAATACTAATTTAAGTTACAACCATTTCACGCCAAGCGCTCAATATACATGTATTAGACGTGAGACCCAATCCCGAGTGGATCATTCATACTTATCACGGTTGTGTTTATGCTCCTTCGTGGAAAGGTAGCCACTTTACTTGGAAAACTACTGTAAATCAATAAAAGCAAATACAATTGAGACCACACACGACAGTTCAGTCAGTAACGACGTGGGTCACTGATATATATTAGTCCTGAGACAGAATCCCGACTGTCACTCTGTTTAGGGTCATTCGTCTTACAATACTAGGCTGACTGTCTTAGTGGAATAGTCGCCATTTTTCTCGGGAAGGGGAAAAATGAATTTTGAAGTACTGATCCAAGGGAGCCAAGAAACGCACGTTAGGGGAACGGACTGACGTGATATAACTGAAATACCGTTGAACATGGCATTTTCAAGAAGCAATCTTATGTCAAGAAACAAATGAGACAGTAAGTCAAGTTTGTCAATGAAAAAAGAATGTGTTAAACATGATTTATATTATATTTTTGATATGAAACCCCCCCCCCCCCCCCCCCCCTTTGTTTTACTCTCCGAATTATAATATTGATGAAATAGGTATCTACCAAACATGATGCAAACATGATTGAACAATTTTAATGATATTGAATATGATAAATTCTTTATATGGTAGACTTCAAATAACACGCTATATTAAACAATGAACATGAACAGATTATGTACAAACGTGTCTGTCTCATTCGACCCAACTCTAAATATTAAACTAGTTTCCGAAGTGTATGAAACATTTTCTTAAATCCATCATGCGGTATTTAATTTGTTGAGATTTTTGTGATTTATTTGAGCACGATTTATCTTTTTTCCAAAGTATGCAGTTTAATGTTGTTTGTTTTTTCATTACAAAATCTGCATTCTAAATGTGTTTTTATATCCATCTTGTAACACAAACTATGGACAACATGTCTGCAATAACATGTCAATTTGAAATGATTTCCGAATTTAAAAATGGAAAAGTTTCTGTTTTAGCACAATGATGACAACTGTCAGTTACAAATGATTCTAAAAATTATAATTAATTTTTCTCGTTCCTAATTATACGCGCTTTTTTAATTTCATTGAGAAACGTAGAATTGTAAAGATTGATCTCTAATTGGTTGTGGTAGCGTTTAATGTTTTATAAAAAAAATGAAAACATTTCATAACATAATCCGAATTTCCATGAAAGAAATATAACCTTTTTATTATCTTGAAACTATCTTTGTGTTGATTAGATATAAAATGAAGAAATTGTTTATCGAAAGAAGGCATTTGGAAATATTGGGTCAAATCTATAAAGAACAATAATGGAATTTGTCTCATCATTGTTAATAAAAGAGGTTCATCTTTTTTCCTATACAAAGTATCATCCTATACAAATGAAATTTCTAAATCATTACTTGGGTTTTTAATTGGATGACGCTGCGGTTTGTCAAAGTGTTTAACATATTCAGAGTTAAGAGCCACGCACGCTAAGTCTACTTCCACCGTATTATTCATAATTAATACATCTAGCAAATCGATATCAAAACTTAATTAATTATCAATACTATTTACAACCACATAAACTTCTTGTACATAACTAGGGGTGATGCTTTATGTGAGTCTGGACGTTGGAAAATGTATATGTTAACATATGTTAATAATAATTACGCTAAGGTTTGTTTTACTGTAGCACCGCTCAACGTCATGCCATCATAAATAATTTCTTTCTGCGCCGAATACCCTGACGTATACTCGTCCGTGTTCAAAATCGGGCGACACCATTTTTCTTGTAAAAGTAGCTTTTCAATACGTTCATAACTTAAAGACAAACACTACTAATTCGGGTGGGTAAGCTCGTAGCGAGCTGTCTCATCTGCAATTAGCAGTGTTTGTAAACGCACACATATTGTCAGTATCGCTGAAAGCGTTAAAAACAGCGAACTTCCAGACAGACGATATGATACATGTAATATCACTAAACAAAAAGTTTTTGTCTGCAAGAAATAAAGCAATGTCAGTTTTTTTCGGTTTGAGTACCGTCGTCATTTAAAATACAATAATCGTATGTTCTTCTGGAGCTCCATAACTTCATTACATATACGACATATAGTTAGCCTTCACTTTGCATATGTTTGGTGACATCTTTTATTTTACAGCATTGTTTTTAATCGCATTCCCAGCTGTATTTAGTCCCTATTTCGCCTTTTTACCCAGATCCTTGACTTTGTCTATTGCTTTTTTACCGAGATTTAAGTTGTCTACTTGTGTGGCCGTTTTCTTAATAGCTGATCCTGTTTTTTTAATAATCGGTCCTGCTTTTGTAATGGCCTTTTTATCTGCATCTAACACCAGAAGCCCGAGGAAAATCAATACTATGGGGTATTTTACCATTCATGTCTGTAAAAGTAAGAGAGCAAACATTATATTTTATATCCAGGTGACGGTTGACACTCACTTGTACGCAAACACATGTTTTCAAGAACTATTTAGCTCTAGATTAGCATTGCCGCGGACGTATTTGGCGTCATTTGACGTTCATTTAATTAGAGTTTCCATATTTTTTATTATATGTCTTTTTGCCACTTTCTTTTATTCCATCAGTTTAATTAATTATGATGTACCTTTTGATATTGTGTAATACGTCTTAAAGCTTGTAGTCAATTAATTATGATGTATCTTTTGATATTGTGGGAAACGTTCTAAAATCTTACATTCATTGAATTATGATGTATCTTTTTACATTGTGTAATACGTCTTGAAGCTTATATTGAGTTAATCAAGACGTATGTGTCTTGGAAAGTACAATCCCACCAGTACGTACACACGACGTACGGCGAATCTGCAGCAAACGGCATTACGGTTAACCCTTCATACAGCAGACACTTTCTATAATGAGCAATTTGTCCTTTATGCCAAAATGTTTTTAACTTTATGCAATAATTGTTCATTCAGGTCACACTACACCCATTAATTACTTTGTCACACTTTATAAGCGTTTTACAGGTAGAACACCCAATATGAATTATGGAACAAAAATACATTAAAGCTTTAAAAAATGAGGGTCATGTATTATGCAAGAAAGGATTAACCCCGCGAAAAAAGTTACTGTCATTTTGAACGAAACCGGGCTGGGACGAAACCGGCTTTTTACATATTCTATTTTCCCTTTCAAAGAAGGGTCAAACTACTAAAAATTATAATTTCAAACCTTTCGAGTGCATCTTATACATATTTAGAATGAATTTAAACTCAATGTTAAATATTCAATTCATTCAGGTAAAGGTATACACTCATTTTTAACAAATGAGGTTTAGGCTCTAGTATTTGGCTCTAGATCAGCAATGCCGCGGATGTATTTGGCGTAATTGTATGTGTTTTTGCCACTTTCTACTATTCCAGCAGTTAAATCGCAGAATATTACGGAAGTTGTTTATGAAAGCAACAATAGAAAGTTGAAGCAACGCATCAATGTCGCCGGATATCCATGGTGCAGTAATGCATAACACTAACATATAGTATTTGAATAAACAGTTATCAACTGAGGGGCATATTGGAACATCAGGGGTGGGGTCAAGTGAAAATGTATCATAACTTGCATTGTTTTGTCAACGAAGTGAATGATAATTGAAGCCTTTCATTGTTTATGATCAATCTCCATTCCAAAGTAGGTTGACCATACACACAACCAACAAATTATTGATCATAAACAGTAATGGAAATGAGAAATATTGCCAATCATTAGTCTTAGTATGTATACAGTGCTTTCATTAAGGAATAATTATAAGATTTTTGAATTCCACATACACTTTTCAAGATGTTTGTCAGAATATTTGAATTTTATTATTTTTCAATAAAACCACAAAACAGACACTTTAGGATTTGCATGCAATAGCACGTCATTTTACCTTTCCTCTATTAAAGTCAACAGTGGACACCTTTGCAGCAATCTACTTTTAAAACAATGAGTTTTAAATCGCTGAAGACATGAGTTTTCTCTTTTTCTCAAAATGATATTAGCTTGGCATCCTAATTATATCATACTTTAACAAATGTTGAAATGTAGTCCAATATTTATAAATTAGACCACCTTCGAAATATAATATCAACTAAACAGTTAAATCTCATTGAAATTGTTGTATAATTTAAACTTAATTTCGACATAAACTGAGCCCTACAACATGTTAATTTATTTTAATTCTTTCCTTCCTTTTTTATAACGAAAATAACAAACTACTCATGTTTTAACATTATATTATGATGAGCGCTCTTGTGTCAATGATGCATAACAATATGCAGATAGGAAGCAATATGCCTTTAGGGAATTAAATGACATATTTAAAATTGTCAAGGACGAACTAATTGTGTACGAAAGACCCGATTCGTTCTTATTCGCAGAGGTGTCGTTCTTGAAACTCTCTTTATAGGCAGAGAGTGTTCGTTCAAAGTAATTTTTCTATTAAAACTAGTTTTATCTCGGTTTGTTCTTTTCTTCATTTGTTTCGAACCAAATAAACATTTTAAATCACCTACGATTTACTATTTGTAAGTGAGTGTGAAGAGACGGCTCTCTGCAAAGGAGATTGATCTACGCAGTTGGTATTCGCGAGTCACGCTTCAAGCAGGTGCGCGTATGTAAACAAATTAGACTGCGACGTAAACATGGTAAAGGTTTGTAGTTATCGCCTTTTGAGTACATGTAGTATATAGTGTAAAATAAAGTATACCAGTCTAGCTAATAGGGACTGTTTTGTCTTCGTAAATAAAACAAAAAAACATAAATGCGAGTCAAAATAAAGAAACTGAAAATACCTAAAACATCGGAATATTTATTTCATTTTAGATGTGTCATTACTTAGTGTTTTTAAACAAACATAATTGTAATATGTTCAAGACATCTAAATGTGTTTCTTTCTAATAATAATCCCCCCTCCCATGTGATTTCCGAAAACCTATTAAAAATAGAAGTCGCGGGCTTGATTTATCGAATGATTATTTATAGCCAAGTTACAAGAATATTACATTATTTTATATTTCAATAAATAAATCAATATAAGGCGAGTTTATTTAAACTGTTATTGCTGCCTTTCCAACAATTTGTTCAATGCATTTTCTTTTTTAAAAGATGTTTTAAATACGGTCTGTGGCTTTTTTATTTCCCAGAGGATGTTTCCCTTAAATGTATTGCTGAAATAAATAGGTTATTTCTACATTCCCACAATATTATAAGAAATTATTTCCATGTTAACCAACTAAAATAACATTTTACTTACCTAAAACAACAATATGTCCGTTATATCTTATGTGTATAACACATTTTGGTAACAGCTATTGCTATGTATTGTATGCCACCAAATAGGAAATACTGACCAATCAAATCATTCGTTTTAAAATAATGATGATTTTAAGCCAATGAATGCATATCTTTTAATTGATGCCAACCACGCGGATTGCTGTAGGCTTATCGTCATTCAAATACTACATCTGGTATTGATAAATTTCTTTTGTTAACCCTTTACCACATACAACAAATCTGAAACAGACGACTTTGAATACATATAGGCAAAAATTACGGAAAGTTGTATTAATGAAAGTTATGATTATTGAATAGAGTCGAAAACATTGAGGTCAAAGGAGAAATTTATGTAATACATTGCCCAAACCAGTATTTCAGTCATTTTACGGCGTTTCCTGTGTAAAGTATCAGTGCTGATTCGAAGCTTATCCTTACGCCAGCTCACCCGTCAGCAACACTTTGCACCTTGGAGAGGAATAACCACTGCCACGTTCAAGTCTTTGGTATGACCCGACCGTGGATTAAACACTGGTCGCCCGCTCTCGAGGCGGACACCATAACCATTACACCACCGGGGCAGTTCTAACCAAACTACACGAAGTGGCAGGCTGATACCCTTTCTTCATTCTTCATAGCCCTTACCTTTCCCCACTCTGGGCCCTAGTTAAAACAGCTCCAGCCAAACAATCTTGTTCCATACTGGACTTCGCCTTAAGTCGCTTCCATGACTTATCCGGGCTATCTACAACACCGGGGATATTTCCAATCACCAGATCGCATAACAATGTCTTTGGAGCCATAACTTCTATGTCGCCCCTATAGTATGGTGTGTCAAAGTACACTATTGCGGCTTGAACGACCTTTGCCTCGCCATCTATAGTGAACATCAATTTATCATCAAGTGCATTTTCCACTTTTGCCACCATGTTTTTAAGAGTCGCCTGCCTTGTCTATATGTTGGTAAGGGTTAACTTTCGAAGCCATCTTCTAGTGAACGGTTATATGACATCATCGTGCGATAATGAGCGATAATCTCCAGATAGGCCTTTATCAGACTTTCTTTGTTTTTTCTTGTACTATTTGATACCCACTTACTTTTAACCCTTTTTCCACAATACGGCCACATGCAACTCATCGGCAGCAGACGAATTTGAAAACATTTAGTCACAAATATGGATTATCCCTAATAATAAAAGAACACTTCGTAAATAAAGATGAAAACAATGTGGCAAATTGAGAAATTGCTCATGATGATATTTGCATAGGTCGTCTGCTGCAGAGGCGTCCGAAAGCGCCTATATATGGGAACCGTCAACCTCCACCATTCAGACACACTTTGACGCATCTGCAACAGAAACATTTTCTCATTTTGCCATGATGTTTTTAACTTTATTCAATAAGTATGATTGCATTCATATAAGTTTTCCATAATTTGCGTGAGATGTTTTAACATTCGTCTGCTGCAGATTTGTTGCACGTCGGAAAGTGTTAATCTGGTCCGAAAAGGTGCATTGCAATTCAGAGAGTCATCATGTTCCAGACAAAGACCCCTCTTATGTGTTTATCGGAGATCGGATATACGAAGAATCTGGTAGCAACTATTTCTTTGCTTACGAAGACGATCAGAAAGGTTATCAGTATAGGTCTCTTACTCAGCCATCTATTTGTTCTGTTGTTACAATCCCTTTAAAGTTCGTCTGCTGCAGAAGCATAAAGATCCAGATCATCTTGTCTACCTGCTCCGTCTTATCAATATCTACACATGCTGAAGGGTAAAGGTCCAGATCATCTTGTCAACCTGCTCCGTCTTATCAATATCTACACATGTTGAAGGCTTTAGGTCAAGATCATATTGTCTACCTGCTCATCTTATCAAAGTCTACACATGCTGAAAAGGGTAAAGGTCCAGTTCATCTTGTCTACCTGCTCCGTCTTAGCAAAATAAACATATGCTGAAGGGTTTAGGTCCAGATAATCTTGTCTACCTGCTCCGTCTTAGCAAAATATACATATGCTGAAGGGTTTAGGTCCAGATAATCTTGTCTACCTGCTCCTTCTTATTACAATATACACATACTTGAAGGGTAAATGCCCAGATCATCTTGTCTACCTGCTTTGGCTTAGCAATATCTACACGTGTAAAGGTCCAGATCATCCTGTCCACCTTCTCAGTAATATCAAAGTCTTCACATGTTGAAGGGTTTAGGTTCAGATCATCTTGTCCGCATTTTCCGTCATATCAAAGTCTACACATGCTGAAGGATAAAGGTCCAGATCATCTTGTCCGCATTCTCCGTCATATCAAAGTCTGCACATGCTGAAGGGTTTAGGTCCAGATCATCTTGTCCGCATTCTCCGTCATATCAAAGTCTACACATGCTGAAGAGTAAAGGTCCAGATCATCCTGGCCACCTTCTCCGTCATATCAAAGTCTACACATGCTGAAGGGTAAAGGTCCAGATCATCGTGTACAACTGCTCCGTCTTATCAAAATCTACACATGCTGAATGGTATAGGTCCAGATCAGCTGGTATACCTGCTCCGTCATATCAAAATATACACATGCTGAAGGGTAAAGGTCCAGATCATCGTGTACAACTGCTCCGTCTTATCAATATCTACACATGCTGAAGGGTATAGGTTCAGATCAGCTGGTATACCTGCTCCGTCATATCAAAATATACACATGCTGAAGGTTATAGGTCCAGATCAGCTGGTATACCTGCTCCGTCTTATCAAAGTCTACACATGCTGAAAGGTAAAGGTCCAGATCATCGTGTACAACTGCTCCGTCTGATCAAAATCTACACATGCTGAAGGGTATAGGTCTAGATCAGCTGGTATACCTGCTCCGTCATAATAAAATATACACATGCTGAAGGGTAAAGGTCCAAATCATCGTGTACAACTGCTCCGTCTTATCAATATCTACACATGCTGAAGGGTATAGGTCCAGATCAGCTGGTATACCTGCTCCGTCTGATCAAAATCTACACATGATGAAGGGTAAAGGTCAAGATCATCGTGTCTACCTGCTCCGTCTCATCAAAATATACACATGCTGAAGGGTAAAGGTCCAGATCATCGTGTCTACCTGCTCCGTCTGATCAAAATCTACACATGCTGAAGGGTAAAAGTCCAGGTCATCGGGTCTACCTGCTCCGTCTTATCAAAATATACACATGCTGAAGGGTAAAGGTCCAGATCATCGTGTCTACCTGCTCCCTCTGATCAAAATCTACACATGCTGAAGGGTATAGGTCCAGATAATCTTGTCCACCTGCTCCGTCTGATGAAAATATACACAAGCTGAAGGGTAAAGGTCCAGATCATCGTGTCTATCTGCTCCGTCTTATCAAAATATACACATGCTGAAGGGTATAGGTCCAGATCAGCTGGTATACTTGCTCCGTCTTATCAAACTACAAACATGCTGAAGGGTAAAGGTCCAGATCAGCTGGTATACCTGCTCCGTCTTATCAAAATATACACATGCTGAAGGGTAAAGGTCCGGATCACCATGTCCAACTGCTCCGTCTAATCAATATCTACACATGCTGAAGTGTATAGGTCCAGATCAGCTGGTATACCTGCTCCGTCTTATCAAAATCTACACATGCTGAATACTAAAGGTCCAGATCATCGTGTACAACTACTCCGTCTTATCAAAATATACACATGCTGAAGGGTATAGGTCCAGATCAGCTAATATACCTGCTCCGTTTTATCAAAATATACACATGCTGAAGGGTAAAGGTCCAGATCATCGTGTCTACCTGCTCCGTCTTATCAAAATCTACATATGCTGAAGTGTACAGGTCCAGATCAGCGGGTATACCTGCTCCGTCATATCAAAATCTACACATGCTGAAGGGTATAGGTCCAGATAATCTTGTCCAACTGCTCCGTCTTATCAATATCTACACATGCTGAAGGGTAAAGGTCCAGATCATCTTGTATACCTGCTCCGTCTCATCAATATATACACATGCTGAAGGGTAAAGTTCCAGATCATCGTGTCCAACTGCTCCGTCTTATCAATATCTATACATGCTGAAGTGTATAGGTCCAGATCAGCTGGTACACCTGCTCCGTCTTATCAATATCTACACATGCTGAAGTGTATAGGTCCAGATCAGCTGGTACACCTGCTCCGTCTTATCTATATCTACACATGCTGAAGGATAAAGGTCCAGATCATCTTGTATACCTGCTCCGTCTTATCAAAATATACACATGCTGAAGGGTAAAGGTCTAGATAATTTTGTCCAACTGCTCCGTCCTATTAATATCTACACATGCTGAAGGGTATTGGTCCAGATCAGCTGGTATACCTGCTCCGTCTTATCAAAATATACACATGCTGAAGGGTAAAGGTCCAGATCATCGTGTCTACCTGCTCCGTCTTATCAATATATACACATGCTGAAGGGTATAGGTCCAGATCAGTTGGTATACCTGCTCCGTCTTATCAAAATATACACATGCTGAAGGGTAAAGGTCCAGATCATCGTGTCCAACTGCTCTGTCTTATCAATATCTACACATGCTAAAGTGTATAGGTCCAGATCAGCTGGTAAACCTGCTCCGTCTTATCAAATTATACACATGCTGAAGGGTAAAGGTCCAGATCATCGTGTCTACCTGCTCCGTCTTATCAATATATACACATGCTGAAGGGTATAGGTCCAGATCAGCTGGTATACCTGCTCCGTCCTATCAAAATATACACATGCTGAAGGGAAAAGGTCCAGATCATCGTGTCCAACTGCTCCGTCTTATCAATATCTACACATGCTGAATATTATAGGTCCAGATCAGCTGGTATACCTGCTCCGTCTTATCAAAATATACACATGCTGAAGGGTAAAGGTCCAGATCATCGTGTCTAACTGCTCCGTCTTATCAATATATACGCATGCTGAAGGGTATAGGTCCAGATCAGCTTGTCTACCTGCTCCGTCTTATCAAAATATACACATGCTGAAGGGTAAAGGTCCAATTCATCGTGTCCAACTGCTCCGTCTTATCAATATCTACACATGCTGAAGATTATAGGTCCAGATTAGCTGGTATACCTGCTCCGTCTTATCAACATATACACATGCCGAAGGGTAAAGGTCCATATCATCGTGTCCAACTGCTCCGTCCTATCAATATCTACACATGGTGAAGTGTATAGGTCTAGATCAGCTGGTATACCTGCTCCGTCTTATCAAAATATACACATGCAGAAGGGTAAAGGTCCAGATCATCGTGTCCAACTGCTCAGTCTTATCAATATCTACACATGCTGAAGTGTATAGGTCCAGATCAGCTGGTACACCTGCTCCGTCTTATCAAAATATACACATGCGGAAGGGTAAAGGTCCAGATCATTGTGTCCAACTGCTCTGTCTGATCAATATCTACACATGCTAAAGTGTATAGGTCCAGATCAGCTGGTATACCTGCTCCGTCTTATCAAAATATACACATGCTGAAGGGTAAAGGTCCAGATCATCGTGTCTACCTGCTCCGTCTTATCAATATATACACATGCTGAAGGGTATAGGTCCAGATCAGCTGGTATACCTGCTCCGTCCTATCAAAATATACACATGCTGAAGGGAAAAGGTCCAGATCATCGTGTCCAACTGCTCCGTCTTATCAATATCTACACATGCTGAAGATTATAGGTCCAGATCAGCTGGTATACCTGCTCCGTCTTATCAAAATATACACATGCTGAAGGGTAAAGGTCCAGATCATCGTGTCTAACTGCTCCGTCTTATCAATATATACGCATGCTGAAGGGTATAGGTCCAGATCAGCTTGTCTACCTGCTCCGTCTTATCAAAATATACACATGCTGAAGGGTAAAGGTCCAATTCATCGTGTCCAACTGCTCCGTCCTATCAATATCTACACATGGTGAAGTGTATAGGTCTAGATCAGCTGGTATACCTGCTCCGTCTTATCAACATATACACATGCCGAAGGGTAAAGGTCCAATTCATCGTGTCCAACTGCTCCGTCCTATCAATATCTACACATGGTGAAGTGTATAGGTCTAGATCAGCTGGTATACCTGCTCCGTCTTATCAAAATATACACATGCTGAAGGGTATAGGTCCAGATCATCGTGTCTACCGGCTCCGTCTTATCAATATATACACATGCTGATGGGTGTAGGTCCAGATCAGTTGGTACACCTGCTCCGTCTTATCAAAATATACACATGCGGAAGGGTAAAGGTCCAGATCATTGTGTCCAACTGCTCTGTCTTATCAATATCTACACATGCTAAAGTGTATAGGTCCAGATCAGCTGGTATACCTGCTCCGTCTTATCAAAATATACACATGCTGAAGGGTAAAGGTCCAGATCATCGTGTCTACCTGCTCCGTCTTATCAATATATACACATGCTGAAGGGTATAGGTCCAGATCAGCTGGTATACCTGCTCCGTCCTATCAAAATATACACATGCTGAAGGGAAAAGGTCCAGATCATCGTGTCCAACTGCTCCGTCTTATCAATATCTACACATGCTGAAGATTATAGGTCCAGATCAGCTGGTATACCTGCTCCGTCTTATCAAAATATACACATGCTGAAGGGTAAAGGTCCAGATCATCGTGTCTAACTGCTCCGTCTTATCAATATATACGCATGCTGAAGGGTATAGGTCCAGATCAGCTTGTCTACCTGCTCCGTCTTATCAAAATATACACATGCTGAAAGGTAAAGGTCCAATTCATCGTGTCCAACTGCTCCGTCCTATCAATATCTACACATGGTGAAGTGTATAGGTCTAGATCAGCTGGTATACCTGCTCCGTCTTATCAACATATACACATGCCGAAGGGTAAAGGTCCAATTCATCGTGTCCAACTGCTCCGTCCTATCAATATCTACACATGGTGAAGTGTATAGGTCTAGATCAGCTGGTATACCTGCTCCGTCTTATCAAAATATACACATGCTGAAGTGTATAGGTCTAGATCAGCTGGTATACCTGCTCCGTCTTATCAATATCTACACATGCTGAAGAGTATAGGTCCAGATCAGCTGGTATACCTGCTCCGTCATTTCAAAATATACACATGCTGAAGGGTAAAGGTCCAGATTAGCTTGTATACCTACTCCGTCTTATCAAAATATACACATGCTGACACAATCTTCCAACAAACGTATGTAAGCATTACGTTAACAGTGTAAACCTGGATTTTTACTTTTCACAAAATCAAACTTGCACCATTTCTCATGCACTGGCTCGAATTTAGCCCCTGGTTATAGCAATAACACAATTCTTTTTTCGGAGTTGGCAGCCTGCCAATTGCTGTTAACATTTAAGGGCGAGACTGCGCGAGACAAATAGTTCAGCATAGATTCAACAAACCTGCATTAGAAAGGATTAGATCTCCATAAAAAAGATCATTATAATATTGTTGGAACATTAGTAAAAACATAAGGGCTTCAGTACTCCAATATAAGTTTTTGTTTAGAAATTGATGCGAACGAATTCGCGAAACAAATGCAGTGGCGCATTTACCGAGGCCCGTAGGGCCCATGCGACGAAATATAAATGGTAAACAAAGAAGTTGCGTAATAAATGCATTGGAGTGGCGGATTTAGCCCCCCCCCCCCCCCCCCCCCCCCCCCCCCCCCCCCCCCCCCCCACCCACACACACACACACACTCTACTATTTATTGATTTTGCTTTTTTCTATATTTTCCAAAGAAACCAATGACATGTCAATGCAATTTATTTATTAAATGATACTCTTCCTGCCAGTTAACATAGCACTTAACGACGAATTGGTAAACTTTACAAGGGAATACCTGCCATCGGACGATGCACTCCATGTGTAAATCGAGTGCTGGAGGAATAAATGGGCTGGTTTTACCGACCAGTCAACGATTGACGACTTGATTAAGAAAGTCAAGCGATCCGAAGGTCCACACAATACGTTGGATAGCGATCACAGTTGTGGTGACAAGTTGCGAGTTCGAAGAAAGAATTTCAACTATTGCACGTGAAATCCGACTGAGGATCTTCAATGGCGAAGAAAATGCTAACAGGAATGTGCCTAATGTCTGCATATAGAGATATGGATATCGACTTTTATGTTTTCAAAAGTCTTCTGCTGAAGATTTATATTGTTTTCAAAAGCATATTTATGAATTAAAAAAATGTAGCCTACCTAGTATCACTTAAACGCCAGTCACAATTTCCTTGCGAAAGGTTTGCGGCGGATTTCTAGGCATTTTCTTCAGGAATCCTTTGGGACTCCTCGCGGGCATCGAGTTACTTTTAACTCGGACTTAAAACCGCATCACAAATTGCCGAGCCCCGGTAGCTCAGTCTGTAGCGCGCGGGCTTTCAATCCAGGGGTTGTGAGTTCGAATCCCGGCTCGGCCAACTTTCTTTCCGACGATTGACAAAAGTCAATGCGACATGCGTTATTCGTCTTCCACCAATGGGCTAAGTCTATGTGGAAATCAGCCAGTTGCTTGGGAAGATTGCTGTGTGGAGTACTGGTGTGAGAAAACCAGGAAATGCATGAGTAGGTGAACTGGCCACCGTGATATAACTGAGAAATTGTTAAAAACGGCGTTAAACCCCAATCAATCAATCAATCTCATCACAAATTAATCAGGTAATGTCTAGCCGATGTCCGGCCGGGCATCACACATATCGGGCGAGCGCAGGATCAAATTGTGGACTACTCAGACAATCCAGACGCCGCTCAGAGCCCGGCCGGAAATCGGATAGACATTGACCACCCACTGTGGCTAGCAGGTTATGAAAGCCGACACATCGCATTCATCAGATCATCCAGTCGCGCAGCAAGTTAACACACAGTTTATCACAAAAGTTTCAGAATAACAGTACTACAAGATGCCCTAGAAAAGATGGGATGACTGGAGGAGAAGAAGAGTGCAGAACCCACACGAGAGGGAGAGTGGCAGTGAAGTGAATGAGACCATGTCTTTCCTCGACAGCTATCAATGCACCACTGACTAAGTTGTAGCGGTAGAGTGCAAAGGCCAACCTCTCCCTCAACCGTGCGACCTGAGTGCGCTGTGCAGGTACCTGCAAGCGCTGTGGAGGTATCAACGGCACTCTCGTACGAATGTTTGTTTTAATGCTATCTAAGTCGAGTTCGAATATGGGTCCTGTTGGGTCAGAAACTAGGTCACTTGGCCAAATTGAAGGAAAATCTTGTTAACAATCTGGAGGTTGCTTTTAACTTGAGCATGTTAAAACTGTATCAGAATGTTTGTCTTCATGATATGTAGGCCAGGTTCGAATATTTGTCAGGTCTGTTAAAAAACTAGGTCACTAGACCAAATTGAAGGAAAATCTTGTTAACAATCTAGAGGCCGCATTGTTTGCTTCAGCAGCTTGAAATTTTGTCTGAATGATATTTAGGTCAAGTTAGGCTGGTGGTCATATTGGGTCCGAAATTAGGTCACTACGTCAACTTGAAGGGTAATCTTGTTACACTCTGGATGCTGCATTTTTAATTTGAGCATGTTGAAACTGTTTCAGAATGTTTGTCTTGATGGTATGTAGGCCAAGTTTGAATATTGGTCATGTCTGTTCAAAAACTAGGTCACTAGGCAAAATTGAAGGTAATTTTGTCAACACTGTAGAAGCCACATTTTTTAAAATGTGGTCAGAATTTTTATTTTAATGATATCTAGGCCAAGTTCGAATATAGTCATGCCGGGTTAAAACTAGGTCACTAGGCCAAATTGAAGGAAAATCTTGTTAATAGTCTGGAGAACGCATTCTTTGCTTCAGCAGATTGGAACTTTGTCAGAATGTTTGTATTGATAATTATAGTCTATTTTCGAATATGGGTCATATCAGGTAAGTAAAATTAGGTCAATAGGCCAGTTGAAGGAAAAATCTTGATAACGTTCTGGAGGTTTCATTTTGAATCTCTGTCAGATTCATTTTCTTGATGAGTTTTGCCTTGATTAAACATATTCTCACAGTCTAGTACATGGTTTAGAGCATTATTTCTACTTGATGGAAGTTGATATTTAACCTTGACCTATTTCTCAATATAATAAGGCAGTAACTTCAAAATATTCTGCCTAAATTCTGTCTTCGCACCTCTGCAGGCCAACTCCCTTTAGGCGGTACAGTGAACGAATTTCACCCCGTTCCCACATGCATAAACTCTCTTTACATGAACTATCGAAAATAATTTGGTAAAAACAGCCATTGCTCATCATGTTTTCATAGGTCTTTTGGATTGCAATTTTCGGGTTTTAGGCCGTTTGCAACAGCATTTACGCATGCTACCTGGGTGATTCTATCCAGCTACGCAACGGGACTAAAAACAGAGTAAATCAACCCAACTGTGCGATAGGACTGAAAACAGTGTGGTAAGAGAAGCCATTGCTCATCATGTTTTCAAAGATCGATTTGATTGCGTTGTTGAGTTTTAATGCCGTTTTCAACAGCATTTATGTCCAATCACCCTCGCAGATCACATACGCATGCGTCTTTGGTGAATCTACCCAGCTATGCGATAGGATTGAAAACGGTTTGGTAAGAGGAGCCATTTCACATCATGTGCAATAGAACTGAACACATTGTGACAAAAGGAGAAATTGCACGCCATGCTTTTAAAGGTCGTTTTGTTTGCATTGTAGGTTTTCATGTCTGTTCAAAAACTAGGTCAATAGACAAAATTGAAGGTAATTTTGTCAACACTGTAGAAGCCACATTTTTTAAAATGTGGTCAGAATTTTTATTTTAATGATATCTAGGCCAAGTTCGAATATGGTCATGCCGGGTTAAAACTAGGTCACTAGGCCAAATTGAATGAAAATCTTGTTAACAGTCTGGAGAACGCATTCTTTGCTTCAGCAGATTGAAACTTTGTCAGAATGTTTGTATTGATAATACTAGTCCATTTTCGAATATTGGTCATATGAGGTAATTAAAATTAGGTCACTAGGCCAAATGAAGGAACAATCTTGATAACGCTCTGGAGGTTGCATTTTGAATCTTTGTCAAATTCATTTTCTTGATGAGTTTTGCATTGATTTAACATTTTCTCACAGTCTAATACATGGTTTAGAGCATTATTTCTACCTGATGGAAGTTGATTTAACCTTGACCTATTTCTCAATATAATACGGCAGTAACTTCAAATTATTCTGCCTAATTTCTGTCAATTATTCCTTTGATTCTTCATGTCTTAAATGTGTATGCTTGTGAGCTCTTGCACTCAGGTGAGCGATATATTGCCAACTTCAAATTTGCAGTTTCATAATATTTACTATTTTTGATTTGATCTTTCAACTTCTTAACAATAAATACATAAACATAAGCTGCAATTGTTATTTCCTTTCACATTTTCCCTACTTCTCCAACCTTCCTGCAGCCCCCAGGCATATTAACATCTTATATGATCTAAAGGTCACTTCTTTTGTAATACATCTAGGCAAAATAGTATTAAAGCTTTATTTTTACACAGAATTGAAAACATTGTGAGAATAACAGAAATCGCTTATTGTTTTATTATTATCTTTCAAAATATAACTAAATAAACATTAGGTTTAGAAATCTATCTAGATCAGTAATTCACGTCAACAGACAGTCGGATTTTACCTAAATTTAATAATGTAGTGACGTAAATGATATATGCGCTTACAAATCCTTCTCATAGAAAACAATTACGGCATGACTAACATCTCGCCCACGTGTGTGTGTGTGTGTGTAAAATACCGAATAAAGGGAGGTAATTCCTTTTTATGCATAAATTAGTCGTTTTCTATAAAATAAAAGAATGCAGTTCCTGTAAATAAATTTTATAGTTAGACATTTATAATCTTAACAGTTATTTTAACAGATTGATGCTCGAAAAACAGTTGTATGAATACATATATTGAAACACACAACTGTATAATCAAATTAGTATACCAAGTGTGAAGTAATAGAACAAATTCTTTATATAGTAAATTTGTCCTTTAAGATATTAAGATCATACTCTTAGGGATCATTTCTATAGTATGTATCGCAAGGTCGTCAGATAAACTTGACGAGACCGAAAACGACGAGGACGAGATACAGCGTCTCCTTCTGAGCGCGAAGCGGGTGGGAGCTGCTGGTGGCTGATCCAGCTCGGCTTTCGCCATTGATGACCGTTCCTCTCTTCCCTAAGTGTGGAGATGGAGGAAGGGGACGCATTCTGAGTGGCTTTCGGAAACTTTAAAACCTTAATAAGATTAAATAAACAATCGAACTTGAGCTGTTAAGGACCTTTCTGACAGGTACTACTCTCATTATAGTGTACTGTACTCTACCGTACCACTTACCACTTTCAAAATGTCCATGGTCCGTTTTACGAAAAAAAGCATCGCTCATAATATAGGCTACATCTGCAGCAAACTAATTCATCTTGATTAAATAGGAAATCAAAGTACTGAGAGTAGAGTTGTGAGCGTTTAAGTGGAGATGCAGAAGATCATACTAGTTATCTAAACAAAATCCCAACCATGACAGATACGATATACCGGAATGAAATGAATTGTAGGTCTTTTGAAAATTAATTTACTCCAACTCCTATTTTTCATCTATTGATTATTTCATTTTTATAGATTTATGCATTAAAGAAAGAAAGGGATTACATCAAAGTTATTGGACTGATTAGACAAGGGGTTCTGCGCTTCAGCAAGTGTGAAATGCCAGAGAGAATACAACTGACCCTTTCCCACAGACATATGCGTTATGCCACTTTCAACAATTATTTAGTCACATGAATGGTCTGGTTGTTGCCTTGTAGTGTGAACCAACTAAACAATGTTAATTAACTTTTTCCCGCATAGAGACGCTTGCTGACAACCCCAACCTTTTTAAATGTATAACTGATTCAGTATAGTATACTGTATACTGCTGTTGGTAAATATTTGAGACAAACAAATACATACCTGCAATTTGGAAGAAGTATTTCGAATGATTGTCATTATAAGGAAATATAGGCCGTTTAAAGAAGTATTTTATACGTAAACAATGTTTTCATAATTCCACTGTCTGCATACATGTATTCTAACCCTTTCCCACATATAGGTAACACTTTAATCCATACAAAGGATGATATTTCATTAAATGAGATTTTGGCAGCGATTAATGTGTTGTAAAAAGGTACAATATGTGGTCCAAACAACGTTTATAATGAATACATTATTTACGGTGGTACAATGTTACATCACTACTTAACCTTGTTGTTTAATTTAATGTATTGATTCTGCTATATACATGTAAGTTTGAAATACGGTACAATCATTATATTGCACGAAGGTAACGGAAAGCGCAAAGATGTACCAAACAACTATTATGCCATGACATTATCTTCTCCAATCTTAAATCTTTAGGAAAGGATTTTGTTCAAGAGGTTGCAAAACTGTATTACTAATCCTCTGTCCATCCATTACAAGGTGGATTTCAGAAAAGCAATGGGCAGTATCATGACGTCCCTTATAGTGTCCCTTATAGTAAAATAGAGCATTCATTTTTTGTCATGAACAGTAAACTATATATATACATGTTTTTTTGGACAGACGTTTTATTTATATATGTTAATTGTTGTGTCAGGCCGGCTATCTGACACACACGAGGGTCACTGATACATTATATTATTCGTGATACCGACTCTCGACTGGGTCAAAGACCTGATAATACATTATTACCGTACCATTAGGTCTTTGACTCGACCATTCATTCTTCTCCATGATTGACACAAATCGCTGTGTATAGGGTCATTCGTCTTTCAACACTAGGCTGACTGGCTTAGTGAAATAATCGCCATCTTTCTCGGGAAGGGGAAATTATTGTTGAAGTACGGATGCAAGGGAGCAAGGAAATGCACGTTAGGTGAACGGACTAGCGTGATACAACTGAAATACCGTTGAGAATGGCGTTAAATGTCAAGAAATATAATGTAAAGAAACAAATTAGTCGAGTTTGTCAATGAAAAAAAAAAGTTTTTATTTACATGAACATGAATTATATTATGATGACACACGAACTGCACCTGGCTATTTGGGTGTAATTCGCGAACATGTAGAATAGACCGAGACGTTATTTCTGACAATGGACTTGTAGTCGCGTTGGAGTTATACCTATAGTTGCCAGTGTATTGGGATACACGTTGGCTTTTGTGAACAGTATAATAATATGTTCAAAGATCGTCTGCTGCAGAGGCCTCCAAAAGCGCCTTTATGTGCATCAGCAACAGAAAATGTAATATTTTCTCCTTTAGCCACAATGTTTTTAACTTTATTAAATAGTTATGATTGCATTCATATAAGTTTTCCACATTTTGCTGAGCTGTTTAAACAGTCGTCTGCTGCAGATTTGTTGCACGTGGGAAAGTGTTAATCTGATCCGAAAAGGGGCATCGCAATTCAGAGAGTCAGCTTTTTCCAGACAAAGACCCCTCTTATGTGTTTATCGGGGATCGGATATACGAAGAATCCGGTTGCAACTATTTCTTTGTTTACAAGTGCGAGGACAATCAGAAAGGTTATCAACATAGGACTCATACTCAGTCATCGATATGTCCTTTTGTCACACTCCTTGTAAAGTTCGTCTGCTGCAGAGGCGTCAATATATGTTTGCGTATGGGAAAGGATTGAATTGTTGTTGTTGTTTTATTCAGGATAAGCAGAAATTGTTTGATGTCGTCATGATTAACCACAACGACAATGAACCACGATAGTTCACTCAGTAACGACGAGTCCCATTGATATATATATTAGACGTGAGTTTGAAGTACGACTCGACCAAGCCTGTCGCGGTTGTGTTTATGCCCAGTCGTGGAAAGGTAGCCACATTTCTCGTGAAGGGGAAAAATGAATTTTGAAGTACTGATCCAAGGGAGCCAAGAAACGCACGTTAGGGGAACGGACTGACGTGATATAACTGAAATACCGTTGAACATGGCATTACATTTCAAGAAGCAATCTAATGTCAAGAAACAAATGAGACAGTAAGTCAAGTTTGTCAATGAAAATAGAATGTGTTAAACATGATTTATATTATATTTTTGATATGAAACCTTCTTCCCCCCTCCCTTTTGTTTTACTCTCCGAATAATAATATTGATGAAATAGGTATCTACCAAACATGATGCAAACATGATTGAACAATTTTAATCGTCTGCATAGTGACCTCGGTATTGGACAGTACACCCTTCACTCGTACAATGGATCTAGTATAGTAGACTATTTATTGTTAAATTATAATGATATTGAAATTATTTCAAACTTTGAAATTTTAAAACCCACTGAATTTTCAGACCATTCTGCTATCTTATTTAGTTTAAATAGAAAACAAATATATGACATAAATAATCATTCATCGAATATCAATGATAACAAGAAGATACCCTTCAAAAAATGGGATAATGGTAAATTCGAAAGTTTAAATGACTTATTACTGAAAAGAGCTCACACATTTAACAGTTTATGTAACGAGATAACTACAAGTACATGTAATAACATTGAAAATATAGCAAATACATTCGCAGAAGTTATACAAGAGTGTATAGCTGAAACGTTTAAAAAGCATAGTGATAACAGAAAAAAGAATTATAATTCCAATAAAGTAAATAAAAAACCTTGGTTTAACTATGAATGCTGTAATGCTAGAAAACTATTTAATAGAGATAGAAATACATTTCTAAGAAACAAATCTGATGCGAATCGATTAGATTATATTAATTCTAAATCTCATTACAACAAAATAAAAAACAAGAACAAAGGTGAATTCATGCAAAGGGAAAAGCACAGATTATCTCAACTAAGTAAATATAATCCAAAGCAATTCTGGAATCAAATAAAGAGGCAATATAAGCAACCCGCTAAAATTATTAGTCAAATAAATGTAAATGACTTATATAACCATTTCAACTCACTATATCACATAGATGAAAATACTATTAATGATGACAACGATATTCAAGATACTATTTTTGATGAAGATTTAGACTGTGAAATTACCATAAACGAACTGCACCATGCTGTCTTTCAACAAAATGATAATAAAAGTAGCGGTTTAGATGATATCGTAGCGGAGGTATATAAAAAGACGTTTAATATAACATCTCCTTTCATTCTCAAATTATTTAATTATCTCTTCGCTAAGGGCGAATATCCTCAATCATGGGGAAATGGTATAATCGTACCAATATTCAAGGGGGGAGATGTTGATAATGCACAAAATTATAGAGGCATTACACTTGTAAACACTATAGCTAAGATATACTCTCAAGTCATATTAAATCGCCTTACAAAATGGTCTAACAAACACGAAAAGATAATTGAAAATCAATTTGGATTTCAAAAAGGAAAATCTACAGTCGATTGTATTTTCATACTACATTCTATAATAACTAAAACATTAAGCCAAAGAAAAAAACTTTATTGCGCATTTATTGATTTTGAGAAATGCTTTGACAAGATTGATCGATCTTTACTCTTTCAAAAACTTTTTCATGAGGATGTTAGCTCCAAAATCATAAATGCGATAAGGAGCATGTATAGAACCATCAAATCTTGTGTAAGGGTTAATAATGAATTATCTCCCTTTATAGATTCAAATATTGGAGTTAAGCAAGGGGACCCAAGTTCCAGCCTATTGTTCCTTTTTTTCGTTAATGACATTCTATCTCACTTAAACAATAATATAGATGATCTGTTTATGATAAATGATATCAAGATTTTCATGTTACTTTTCGCCGATGATACTGCCTTATTCGCTCACTCACCACAGGCTCTACAATCTTTATTAAACGATCTAGAACAATATTGTAATTCATGGGGTATTAAGGTTAATACTAAAAAAACAAAAATTATTATATTTGAAAAAGGACGACATACCTTACATGAATTTATCTACAACAATATTCAATTAGAGATTGTGGACTCCTTTAAATATTTAGGAATTAATTTATACAAGAACGGATGCTGGTTTCGTACCCAGAAAAGGACAGCACAACATTCTTTATACGCTTTACATAACTTGTTTATTGTATTCAACCAGTTAAACTTAAATACAAACGATAAATGTAATCTGTTTGATAGTCTAGTAGGATCAGTCCTAAATTACGGAGGAGAAATTTGGGGTTACTTTCCAAGTAAAAATGTGGAATTGATACATACTAAGTTTCTAAGAAAGATCCTAAATGTTAAAAAATGTACTAATCTTGATGCCCTATATGGCGAGTTAGGTCGTTACCCTATGCATATCAAAAGAAAGATTTCAATTATGAAGTATTGGATCAAAATTCTAAATCAACCAGATCATTCCTTAATGAAACAAATCTATAACATGTTGCAGCTAGATTCAGATAATAATATCAATCACTTTAAACTTAATTGGGCACATAACGTTAAAAACATACTAGATGAAATCGGTATGACAAATATATGGATAGACCAAAATCCACAAACTATTGACTTCCGAACCATTAAGCAACGTATCATCGACATATACAAACAAAACTGGTATGCAAACATTAATAATTCAAGTAAGCTTGCTTCTTATTGTATGTTTAAACATGATTTTAACATTGAATTATATCTGTCATGTATAAACGTAAACAAATACCGAATATCTCTGACAAAGTTACGTTTATCATGTCACAATCTGGAAATTGAAACAGGCAGATATTTGAACATTCCTAGATCCGAGAGAATATGCACACACTGCAACATGAACGTCATTGAATCAGAATATCATTTCTTATTAGTGTGCCCAAAATATTATGAAATACGCAAGAGATATTTAAAAAAATATTATTGTCATTGGCCAAGTATACTTAAATTTAATGCATTAATGTCTTCAATTTCTACGAAAACTATAAATAGTTTATCAAAATATGTATTCGTTGCAATGAAACATAGAGAACGGTAGCAATGCTGGATTATTACACCTAATGATGTGATGGTCCAGCTTTGATAACCGTTCTAATATCAAAGTTTTAACGAAATGTATACATCATACTTCTACAATAGAGCAATTTTAACAAGAACACTCATAATGTTAAATTATTGCAAATTCTTCTGGAAAATCCATTTCTCCGTTTGTACATTTTATAATTTCTTTATTTGCTATAAACATACTGTTTGTTGTTTTATGCAATAAAATATATTGAATTGAACAATTTTAATGATATTGAATATGATAAATTCTTTATATGGTAGACTTCAAATAACACGCTATATTAAACAATGAACATGAACAGATTATGTACAAACGTGTCTGTCTCATTCGACCCAACTCTAAATATTAAACTAGTTTCCGAAGTGTATGAAACATTTTCTTAAATCCATCATGCGGTATTTAATTTGTTGAGATTTTTGTGATTTATTTGAGCACGATTTATCTTTTTTCCAAAGTATGCAGTTTAATGTTGTTTGTTTTTTCAATACAAAATCTGCATTCTAAATGTGTTTTTATATCCATCTTGTAACACAAACTATGGACAACTTGTCTGCAATAACATGTCAATTTGAAATGATTTCCGAATTTAAAAATGGAAATGTTTCTGTTTTAGCACAATGATGACAACTGTCAGTTACACATGATTTTAAAAATTATAATCAATTTTTCTCGTTCCTAATTATACGCGCTTTTTTAATTTCATTGAGAAACGTAGAATTGTAAAGATTGATCTCTAATTGGTTGTGGTAGCGTTTAATGTTTTATAAAAAAATGAAAACATTTCATAACATAATCCGAATTTCCATGAAAGAAATATAACCTTTTTATTATCTTGAAACTATCTTTCTGTTGATTAGATATCAAATGAAGAAATTGTTTATCGAAAGAAGGCATTTGGAAATATTGGGTCAAATCTATAAAGAACAATAATGGAATTTGTCTCATCATTGTTAATAAAAGAGGTTTATGGTGGATTGAATCTTTTGGGAAAAACAGAAATCCTCCTGCCTTATAAATATGGTCATATTGGTCTAAAAGGTTTGAGAAAATCTTTCCCAAAGATAAAGCATCTTTTTTCCTATACAAAGTATCATCCTATACAAATGAAATTTCTAAATCATTACTTGAGTTTTTAATTGGATGACGCTGCGGTTTGTCAAAGTGTTTAACATATTCAGAGTTAAGAGCCACGCACGCTAAGTCTACTTCCACCGTATTATTCATAATTAATATTCTTTAATACATCTAGCAAATCGATATCAAAACTTAATTAATTATCAATACTATTTACAACCGCATAAACTTCTTGTATATAACTAGGGGTGATGCTTTATGTGTGTCTGGACGTTGGAAAATGTAAATGTTAACATATGTTAATAATAATTACGCTAAGGTTTGTTTTACTGTAGCACCGCTCAACGTCATGCCATCATAAATAATTTCTTTCTGCGCCGAATACCCTGACGTATACTCGTCCGTGTTCAAAATCGGGTGACACCATTTTTCTTGTAAAAGTAGCTTTTCAATACGTTCATAACTTAAAGACAAACACTACTAATTCGGGTGGGTAAGCTCGTAGCGAGCTGTCTCATCTGCAATTAGCAGTGTGTGTAAACGCACACATATTGCCAGTATCGCTGAAAGCGTTAAAAACAGCGAACTTCCAGACGGACGATATGATACATGTAATATCACTAAACAAAGAGTTTTTGTCTGCAAGAAATAAAGCAAAGGAAATGTCAGTTTTTTTCGGTTTGAGTACCGTCGTCATTTAAAATACAATAATCGTATGTTCTTCTGGAGCTCCATAACTTCATTACATATACGACATATAGTTAGCCTTCACTTTGAATATGTTTGGTGACATCTTTTATTTTCCAGCATTGTTTTTAATCGCATTCCCAGCTGTATTTAGTCCCTATTTCGCCTTTTTACCCAGATCCTTGACTTTGTCTATTGCTTTTTTACCTAGATTTAGCTCTGTGTTGTCTACTTGTGTGGCCGTTTTCTTAATAGCTGATCCTGTTTTTTTAATAATCGGTCCTGCTTTTGTAATGGCCTTTTTATCTGCATCTAACACCAGAAGCACGAGGAAAATCAATACTATGGGGTATTTTACCTTTCATGTCTGTAAAAGTAAGAAAGCAAACATTATATTTTATATCCAGGTGACGGTTGACACTCACTTGTACGCAAACACATGTTTTCAAGAACTATGTAGCTCTAGATTAGCATTGCCGCGGACGTATTTGGCGTCATTTGACGTTCATTTAATTAGAGTTTCCATATTTTTGATTATATGTCTTTTTGCCACTTTCTTTTATTCCATCAGTTTAATTAATTATGATGTACCTTTTGATATTGTGTAATACGTCTTAAAGCTTGTAGTCAATTAATTATGATGTATCTTTTGATGTTGTGGGAAACGTTCTAAAATCTTACATTCATTGAATTATGATGTATCTTTTTACATTGTGTAATACGTCTTGAAGCTTAAACTGAGTTAATAATGACGTATTTGTCTTGGAAAGTACAATCCCACCAGTACCTACGCACGACGTACGGCGGATCTGCAGCAAACGGCATTACGGTTAACCCTTCATATAGCAGACACTTTCTATAATGAGCAATTTGTTCGTTTTGCCACAATGTTTATAACTCTATACAATAATTGTTCATTCAGGTCACACTACACCCATTAAATACTTTCTTTTTGTCAAGTTTCAACCCTCAATTGTCACACTTTCTAAGCGTTTTACAGGTAGAATACCCAATAGTATAATCACTATTGAACGAAAATACCTCAAAGCTTTAACAAAATAAATGAGGGTCATGTATTTTGCAAGAAAGGATTAACCCCGCGAAAATAGTTACCGTCGTTTTGAACGATAGCGAGTTACCGTCGTTTTGAACGATAGCGAGCTGGGACGAAACCGGTTTTCACATACTCTATTTTCCCTTTCAAACTAGCTCAAATTGCTAAAAATAATCATTTCAAGCATTTCGAGTGCATCTTATACATATTTAGAATGAATTTAAACTCAATGTTATATAGTATTATGCAATTCATTCAGGTGAAGGTATACACTAATTTCTGTGCAAATAAATGTTTTTTAGGCTCTGGTATTTGGCTCTAGATCAGCATGGCCGCGGATATATTTGGCGTAATTTTTTTTTCGTTTCTGGAGAGTTTCAATGTTTTTGCTTATGTCTCTTTGCCACTTTCTACTATTCCAGCAGTTGAATCGCTGAATTTTACGGAAGTTGTTTATGAAAGCAATTATAAACGTTTTATACTGTATGTATATCGAATGTTATTTATAGCCAATTTAGAAGAATATTTCATTATTTTATGTTTTCAATAAATAAATCAATATAACGCGAGTTTATTTAAAATGTAACTGCTGCTTTTACAGCAATATTTCCAGTGCTTGTTCTTTTTTCAAAGATGTTTTCAATACGGTCTGTGGCTTTTTTTTCCCCAGAGGAGGTTTCCCTAAAATGTATTGGTGTAATAAAGAGGTTATTTCTACCAGGGACAATATATACAATGTATACACGGTCCCTGTTTCTACATTTCCACAATATTTATTAGAAATAATTTCCATGATAACCCATTCAAATATTATTTTACTTACCTTAAACAACAATATGTCCTTTCTGTCTTATTTATATAAAAAATGTTGATAACAGCTATTGCTATCAGAGACATATGTGTTTATATGTCTCTGTTGCTATGTATTGTAATGTACGACACTAAATAGGAAATGGCCTGAAAATATCAGCCTCGTTTTGAAATATTGACCAATCAAATCATTCGTTTTAAATAAATGATGATTTTAAGCCGATGAATGCATATCGTTTAATTAATGCAAACCACGTGGATTGCTGTAGGCTTACCGTCTGTCAAATACTACATCTGGCATTGATAACTTTTTTTAGTTAACCCAGGGAAGTAGATAAGACGGTTAATCCTATCCCACATACAACAAATCTGAAACAGACGACTTTGAAAACATCTACGCAAAAATACGGAAAGTTGTATTAATGAAAGTTATGATTATTGAATAGAGTCGAAAACATTGAGGTCAAAGGAGAAATTTATCATCAAGTGCATTTTCCCCTTTTGCCACCATGTTTTCAATAGTCTCCTACCTTGTCTATATGTTGGTAAGGGTTAACTTTCGAAGCCATCTTCTAGTCGACGGTTATATGACGTCATCGTGAGATAATGAACGATAATCTCCAGATAAGCCTTCATCAGACTTTCTTTGTTGGTACTTGTACTATTTGATACCCACTTACGTTTACCCTTTTCCCACATTATGGCCAGATACAACTCATCTGCAGCAGACGACTTTGAGAACATTTAGTCACATATATGGATTCTCCCTATAAATAAAAGAACACTTTGTAAATAAAGATGAAAACAATGTGGAAAATTGAAAAATTGGTCATGATGATATTTGCATAGGTCGTCTGCTGCATAGGCGTCCGGAAGCGCCTATATGTGGGAACCGTCACCCTCCACCATGCAGACACATTTTGACGAATCTGCAACAGAATTTTTTTCTCATTTTGCCATAATGTTTTAAACTTTATTCAATAATAATGATTGCTTTCATATAAGATTTCCATATTTTGCTGAGCTGTTTAAAAAGTCGTCTGCTGCAGATTTGTTGCACGTGGGAAAGTGTTAATCTGATCCGAAAAGGGGCATTGTAATTCGGAAACAATTTTGAAGACAAAGACCCCTCTCATTGTTTATCGGGGATCGGATATACGAAGAATCTGGATGCAACTATTTCTTTGCTTAAAAAGACGATCAGAAAGGCTATCAGTATAGGACACTTACTCAGTCATCGATTTGACCTTTTGTCACAATCCTTTTGCAAGAAGCATAAAGATCCAGATCATGTTGTATGGATGCTTCGTCTTATCAATATCTACACAAGCTGAAGGGTAAAGGTCCAGATCATCTTGTCTACCTGCTCCGTCTTATCAATATCTACACATGCTGAAGGGTCAAGGTCCAGATCATCTTGTCGACTTGCTCCGTCTTATCAAAATCTACACATGCTTGAGGGTAAAGGTCTAGATCATCTTGTCCACCTGCTCCGTCTTATCAAAATCTATACATGCTGAAAGGTAAAGGTCCAGATCATCTTGTCTACCTGTTCCGTCTCCTCAAAATATACACATGCTGAAGGGTAAAGGTCCAGATCATCTTGTCCACCTGCTCCGTCTTATCACCATCTACGCATGCTGAAGGGTTTAGGTCCAGATCATCTTGTCTACCTGCTCCGTCTCATCAAAATATACACATGCTGAAGGGTAAAGGTCGAGATCATCTTGTCCACCTGCTACGTCTCATCAAAATATACACATGCTGAAGGGTAAAGGTCCAGATCATCTTGTCCACCTGCTCCGTCTCATCAAAATATACACATGCTGAAGGGTAAAGGTCCAGATCATCTTGTCCACCTGCTACGTCTCATCAAAATATACACATGCTGAAGGGTAAAGGTCCAGATCATCTTGTCCACCTGCTACGTCTCATCAAAATATACACATGCTGAAGGGTAAAGGTCCAGATCATCTTGTCTACCTGCTCCGTCTTATCAATATGTACACATGCTGAAGGGTAAAGGTCCAGATCATCTTGTCTACCTGTTCCGTCTTATCAATATCTACACATGCTGAAGGGTAAAGGTCCAGATCATCTTGTCTACCTGCTCCGTCTTATCAAAATCTTCACATGCTGAGGGTAAAGGTCCAGATCATCTTGTCCATCTGCTCCGTCTTATCAAAATATATACATGCTGAATGGTAAAGGTCCAGATCATCTTATATACCTGTTCCGTCTCATCAAAATATACACATGCTGAAGGGTAAAGGTCCAGATCATCTTGTCTACCTGATCCGTCTTATCAAAATATACACATGCTGAAGGGTAAAGGTCCAGATAATCCTGTCTACCTGCTCCGTCTTATCAAAATATACACATGCTGATAGGTAAAGGTCCAGATAATCCTGTCTACCTGCTCCGTCTTATCAAAATATACACATGCTGAAGGGTAAAGGTCCAGATCATTATGTCTACCTGCTCCGTCTTATCAATATCTACACATGCTTAAGGGTAAATGTCCAGATCATCTTGTCTACCTGCTCCGTCTTGTCAAAATCAACACATGCTGAAAGGTAAAGGTCCAGATCATCGTGTCGAACTGCTCCGTTTTATCAATATATACACATGCTGATGGGTATAGGTCCAGATCATCTTGTCCACCTGCTCCGTCTCATCAAAATATACACATGCTGACACAATCTTCCAACAAGCGTGTGTAAGTATTACGTGAACAGTGTTAATCTGGATTTATACTTTGCCAAAATCAAACTTCCACCATTTCTCATGCACTGGCTCGAATGTAAATTAATTGCATTTTAACGCGACTTGGAAAGCATACAATCGAAACCAACAGTTTTATTACCGTTACACTGTGTGATTTGTATTCATTTTTGGCCTGGGGCTTTAGCCCCTGGTCATAGCAGTAAAACCATTTTTTTCGGAGTTGGCAGCCTGCCAATTGCTGTTAAAACCCAACAACGCATGAGACTTAGCGAGACAATTAGCTCAGCATAGAGTCAACAAAACTGCATTCAAAAGGATTATATCTCCCGAAAAAAGATCATTATAATGTTGTTGGAACATCAGTGATTAGGGCGTGAGTACTACAATATAAGTTTGACAAATGTTTTAGAAATTGATGCTCCGAGAGGTCAAATATTTATTTTTATCTATTCAAAAAAGTACAAAGAATTCGCGCGACAAATGCAGTGCCTGATTTACCGAGGCCCGTTGGGCCCGTGCGATGAAATATTAATGGTAAACAAAGAAGTCACGTGATAAACGCAGTGGCGGATTTAGCCCCCCACCTCTTCTACTATTTATTGATTTTTTTTTTCTATATTATCCAAAGAAACCAATGACATGTCAATGCAATTTATTTATTAAAAGATACGGTTCCCGCCAGTTGACATAGCACTTAACGACGAATCGGTAAACTTTATAAGGGAGGACCTGCCATCGGACGATGCACTCCAGGTATAAATCGAATGCTGCAGGAATAAATAGGCTGGTGTATCACCCTTATTTTACCGACCAGTCAACGATTGTCGACTTGATAAAGAAACTTTTGGCCCGTGAAATCCGACTTAAGATCATCAATGGCGAAGAAAATGCTTACAGGAATTAAGTGTGCACATAGAGATATGGATATCGACTTTTATGTTTTCAAAAGTCTTCTGCTGAAGATTTATATTGTTTTCAAAAGCATATTTATGAATTAAAATGTAGCCTATCTAGTATCACTTAAACCCCAGTCACAATTACCTTGCGATAGGTTTGCGGCGGATTTTTAGGCATTTTCGGCAGGAATCCTTTGGGACCCCTCGCGGGCATCGAGTTACTTATAACTCGGACCTAAAACCTCATCGCAAATTAATCAGGTAATGCCTGGCCGATGTCCGGCCGGGCATCACACATATCGGGCGAGCGCCGGGCCACCCAGACAATCCAGACGCCGCTCAGAACCCGGCCGAAAATTTACCACCCACTGTGGCTCGCAGGTTATGAAAGCCGGCACATCGCATTCATCAGATCATCCATTCGCGCAGCAAGTTAACACACAGTTTATCACACAAGTTTCAGAATAACAGTACTACAAGATGCCCTAGAAAAGATGGGATGAACGGAGGAGAAGGAGAGTGCAGAACCAACAAGAGAGGGAGAGTGGCAGGGAAATGAATGAGACCATGTATTTCCTCGTCAGCTAGCAATGCACCACTAACTAAGTTGTATCGGAAGAATGCAAACGCAAACCTCTCCCTCAACCGTGCGACCCGATTGCGCTATGCAGGTACCTGCAAGCGCTGTGGAGGTATCAACGGCACTCTCGTAAGAATGTTTGTTTTAATGCTATCTAAGTCAAGTTCGAATGTGGGTCCTATTGGGTCAGAAACTAGGTCACTTGGCCAAATTGAAGGGAAATCTTGTTAACAATCTGAAGGCTGTTTTTATCTTGAGCATGTTTAAACTGTATCAGAATGTTTGTCTTGATGATATGTAGGCCAATTTCGAATATTGGTCAGATCTGTTAAAAAACTAGGTCACTAGACCAAATTGAAAGAAAATCTCGTTAACACTGTACAAGCCGCATTGTCTGCTTCAGCAGTTTAAAATTAGGGTCAGAATGTTGATCTTAAGAATGTCTAGGCCTATATATGTTACCATTTCTCACGTGGTTATGGACAAAATGAGACGTAGATATATATACAAAATGTGGTAACAAATTCTTCCCATTGAATTTGTTTACGGCATGATTAAGATCTCGCCCAGGTGTGTGTGTGTGTGTGTATGTGTGTATCAAATAAAGTGAGGTAATTCCTTTCTTTGCCTAAATTAATCGCTTTCTATGAAATAAAGAAATGCAGTTCCTTCTAAAATATTTAATAGTTTATTATTTACAATCCTAACAGTTCTTTTATCAGAGTGATGTTCGAAAAACAGTTGTATAAATAAATATATTAAAACTCACAACTGTATAATTAAATTAGTATACCAAATGTGAAGTAATAGAACACATTTTTAGATAATAAATTTGTCCTGCAAAACATTAAGATCATACTCTTAGGAATCATTTCTATAGTATGTATCGCAAGGTCGTCAGATAAACTTGTCGAGACCGAAAACCACGAGGACGAGATACAGCGTCCTCTTCTGAGCGCGAAGCGGGTGGGATCCAGCTCGGCTTTCGCCATTGATGACCGTTCCTCTCCTCCCTAAGTGGGGAGATGGAGGAAGGGGACGCATTCTGAGTGGCTTTCGGAAACTTTAAAACCATTTTAAGCTTAAACAAGCAGTCGAACTTCGTCTGTTGAAGACCTTTCTGACTGTTTCAAAATGTCCTTTGTCCGTTTTAAAGCATCGCTCATAATAAAGGCTACATCTGCTGCAAACTACTTCTTCTTGAATAAATAGGTAACCAAGGTACTTAATGTAGAATTGTAAGCGTTTAAGTGGAGATGCAGAAGTGCATCCTATTTATCTAAACAAAATCCCAACCATGACATATAAGATATGTCAGAATGAAATGTTTCCAAGATCACACTCTTGTTGGTCTTTTGAAAATTAATTTACCCCAACTCCTATTTTGAAATCTATTGATTTATTATTCTATTTTCATTTTTATAGATTCATGCATGAAGGGAAAGAAAGAGGTTATATCACAGTTCTTACTGGACTGATTAGTTTGTTTAATTGGGGTTTTACACTGCTTTCAACATTATTTCAGTTATATCACGGCGACAGTTCACTTATTCATGATCCCTGGGTAAACAAACCAGTACTAGGCTAGAAATTGTGCCTTGCGCAAGGGCACTCCACCACGACTGTCGTGTCGAGACTGGGGATCGAACCCGGGACACCCGGTTTCAAGTCAATGACGCTAACCATTCGTCCACGGCGGATTCCTGGACTGATTAGACAACGGGTTCTGCGCTTCAGCAAGTGTGAAATGCCAGAGAGAATACCACTAATCCTTTCCCACATACATATGCATTATGCCACTTTCAACAATTATTTAGTCACATGAATTGTCTGGTTGTTGCCTTGTAGTGTGAACTAACTAAACACTGTTAATTAACCTTTTCCCGCAAACAGACCCAACCTTTTCAAATGTTTAACTGATTCAGTATAGTATACTGTAAACTGTCTGATTGGTAAACATTTGAGACAAACAAATACAATACCTGCACATTGGAAGAAGTATTTCGAATGAATGTGATTATAAAGAAATATAGGTCGTTGAGTGTAGTCTTTTCTATGTAAACAATGTTTTCATAAATCCACTGTCTACCTGCATGTATTTTAACCAATTTCTCCCTTTAATTCGTACAAAGGACGAGTGTCCATTAAATGAGATTGTAGCAGCGATTAATATGTTACAAAAATGTACAATATGTGGTCCAGATAACGTTTATAATGAACCCATTATTTACGGTGGTACAATGTTACATCACTACTTAACCTTGTTGTTTAATTTAATGTATTGATTCTGCTATATACCTGTAAGTCTGAAATACGGTACAATCATTACATTGCACAAAGGTAACGGAAAGCGCAAAGATGTACGAAACAACTATCGTGCTATTACATTTTCTTTTCCAATCTTCAAACTTTATGAAAGGATTTTGTTAAAGAGATTGCAAAACTGTTCTACTAAGCCTCTTTTCATCCTTTACAAGGTGGACTTCAGAAAACAATGGGCAGTATGATGACGTCACTTATAGTAAAAGAGATAATTCATTGTTGTCGTGAAAAGAACAGTAAAGTATACACATGTACATTTATTTTAGACAGACGCTTAATTTATACATGTATATGTAAATTGTTGTGTCAGGCTGGCTATCTGACGCACACGAGGGTCACTGATATATCATATTAGTCGTGATACTGAATCTCGTCTCGACATAAGACCTAATAATACATTAATACTGTATTATTAGGTTTTTGACTTGACCATTCATTCTTCTCCATGATTGACACACATCGCTGTGTATAGGGTCATTCGTCTTTCAACACTAGTCTGACTGGCTTAGTGAAATAGTCGCCATTTTTCTCGGGAAGGGGAAATTATTGTTGAAGTACTGATGCAAGGGAGCCAAGAAACGCACGTTAGGTGAACGGACTGGCGTGATACAACTGAAATACCGTTGAAAATTGCGTTAAAGTTCAAGCAATATAATGTAAAGAAACAAAAGAGACAGTAAGTAAAGTTTGTCAATGAAAAAAGAATGTGTTTATTTACATGAATTATATTATGATTAAACATAAAACCGCGTTTTGCTATTTGGGGGATCATAAATGCATCTGCTTACGGTGAAGACTCGGGTGAGCTTGCGCATTTACACATTATCGTCTGAGTTTCCACGGTCCGCGAACATGTAGAATAGACCGAGACGTCATTCTGACAAAACATAGATTGATCAGCTTATGCTCGCATATTAGACACACAAGCCTGTCAACTTGAGTAGATTCTGATTAGACTGAGCCGGTAGAAAATATGATCTGAGCCTACACTGTTCAGAAATGCCATATTGTACTTTCTCTCATGCACTGGCTCACATCTCGTTATGGAGATGCGAAAAGAGCAAACGTCGTTAGAACGCGACATATATATCAATACATAAAAATGCATTTTGTGGCACTTAAACGTGATATACGATCAAAGGTCATTATCAAAACTACCAAATAAGCACAAAGAACTCACATGCTACCACACCTCTTTTAAGCTATGACGTCAAATCAAAGGTTCTACCGCAGTGAATTTTACTTTCAATTTCAGAAAATACATGTTGTTCTGAAAATTACTCCTAAGCTGACAATAAAGCTAAAAAACAATGTTTTGTTACAAATCAGTCAGAGGGTATTCGACTTTATTAAAAATCAACTTTCAACAAAATAATTATTGTCCAATCGGAGACCACTTTAGTCTCATGAATTCATCTGACAAAATTGTCTTCCCTGCAAGCCGATCCGATTCTGAATGTGTTACATGTCGTTTACTATGTAAATTAGCCGGTTACGGAAAGTCTCTATTACTGAGTGTGTGATACTATGTAAATTAGCCGGTTACGGAAAGTCTCTATTACTGAGTGTGTGATTATTGAATAGAGTTGAAAACAATGTGATCAAAGAAACCATTTCTCATCATGAGTATTTTACCCCTTTGTCACCATGTTTTAAATAGTCATCTGCCTTTTCTCTCTCTCTATATATATATTCTTTATTTAAGTTTCATCTTTGTACATGTTGGTAAGGGTTAACTTTCGAAGGTATCTTCTAGTCGACGGTTATATGACACCATCGTGCGATAATGAGCGATAGACTCCAGATAAACCTTTATCAGACCTACTTTGTTGTTACTTGCACTATTTGATACCCACTTACTTTTAACCATTTCTCACATTATGGCCACATAACAGTGTGTTTTGAGGAGCAATTACTCAATATATTTTCAAAGGTCGTTTTGAGTGCATTGTACCGAGTTGTAGGCCGTTTTCAACAGCATATATGTCCAATCAACCTTACAGTTCACATACTCATGCGTCCTTGTTGAATCAACCCAACTATTCGATAGGACTCAAAACAGTGTGGTAAGATGAGCCATTGCTCATCACGTTTTCGAAGAGCGTTTTGATTCCATTGTTGGGGGGTTTAGGCTGTTTTCAATAGCATTTATGTCCAAGCACCATCAGAGTTCACATACGCATGCGTCCCGGGTGAATCAACCCAGCTATGCTATAGGACTAAAAACAGAGTTGTTAGAGGAGCCATTGCTTATCATGCTTTCAAAGGTCGTTTTGTTTATATTGTTTGTGATTTTACGCTGTTTTCAACAGTAGAACTGAACACACTGTGACAAATTGAGCAATTGCCCGTCCTGCTTTCAAAGGTCGTTGTGTTTTTATTGTTTGGGTTTTAGGCTGTTTTCAGCATCATTTCAGTCATACACACCCGTCAGTTCACACACTCGTGATCCCTTTTTGAATCAACACAGCTATGCAATATAACTGAACACATTGTGACAAAAGGAGAAATTGCTCACAATTCGTTTTGTTTGCATTGTAGGGATTTCGATCTTGGAAGCGTTCATTCAATGTTTGAAAATGGTAGACTCAAGCCGATCACGGTTGTGTTTATGCTCATTAATGGACAGGTAGCTACTTTGCTTGGAAAACTGCTGTTAAAACATTGATACCAAATACAATGGAGACGAAATACGACAGTTCAGTTAGTAACGACGAAGGTCACTGATATATATAAGTCGGTTGACCGAATCCGGACTCCACCATTTATTCTTCTCCGTGATTGTCACAAATCGCTATGTATATGTCATCCGTCTTCCAACAATAGGCTGACTGTCTTAGTGTTATAGTCGCCATTTTTCTCGGGAAGCACTGATGCAAGGGAGCCAAGAAACGCACGTAAGTTGAACGGACTGGCGTGATACAACTAAAATACCGTTGAGAATGGCGGCAAATTTCAAGATTCAATATAATGTAAAGAAACAAAGGAAACAGCAAGTCAAGTTTGTCAATGATAAAGAATGTTTTTATTTACATTTACATGCATTATATTATAATGACAAACGAACCACGCATGGCTATTTGGGGGTAATTAATGCATCTGGCTCACGGTGAAGACTCAGGTGAGCCTGTGCATATACACAGTGTCATCTTAATTTCCTTTGTCCGCGAACATGTATAATAGACCGAGACGTTATTTCTGACAATAGACTTGTAGTCGCGTTGGAGTTATATCTATAGTTGCCAGTGTATTTGGATACACGTTGGCTTTTTTGAACGGTATAGATCCCGATCAGACTATACAGATCAAGATCTGCACTGTTAGCATATCTTACACACACAAGCCTATCAACTTGTGTAGATTCTGATTAGATTGAGCAGGTGAAAAATATTATCTGAATCTACACTGTTGAGAAATGCCATCTTGTACTTATACTCATACACTAGCACATATCCCTTTCTGTGATCCCGTAATGAAGATGCGAAAAGAGCAAACGTTGCTTGAACGCGCGTCATATATCAATAAATAAAAATGTATTTTATAGCACTAAAAAGTCATATAGAACAGAAACGTTATTGAAGTTACTCCGTGTATGTGTCTGTTTAGGTTTTAACCCTTTCCCACTTGCATACGCATTTTGACGCATCAACAGCAGACGAATTTTGAAAACATTGTGGTAAAAGGGTGAGCAATTTCTCCTTTTTTGCCACAATGCTTTCAACTCTATTCGATAATCATGCTTTTATATTCATGCTGATATATTTTCAATGTTTTCTGCGGCAGATGTGTTGTTTGTGGGAAAAGGATAAACGCTTTCTTCATACTGTTTTTAAGCTAGATAGATAGATTTTATTTACGTATACATATTTATGCATCTTGTAATACAAACAAATAAATACATAATTTCATGGTCATTTAAAAAGAAAAAGAAAATAAATCAGTTGTTTTGGGGGGTAAACTGCTATGAGTTGAACTTCGCTAAAATAGGGTAAGAGGAGAATGAGACATTTTTCTAGTTCGTTGATTGATCAGTCGAACTAGTGTTTAAGAGAATCACATAGAAAAGAAATATAGGCTGTAATAAAACAACACAAAAACAAGCTTAACACAAGCAAATGGAATAATTTCGACATATATGCATGAGATTTTTTTTTTTATGTTTTTACTAAATACGCAGATGTATTATTTAAAATAGTCGGTCCTGGATCTTCATTAACATATAGGGAAAAGGTAGAACATACATCTTAATACCCATATAGAATTAAACACATTGAGAGTATAACGGATATTGCTTATGTTAAGGGTTTATTCACAAGGTTTTCAAAGCTCATCTGTTTTTATGGTCCCGAAAGTCTTCTGTATCATGTAGAGCGATAATATTTAACTAAGGGTGATGCTATATACGAGGATGTACGTTGGAAATGGTAAATGTTAACATATCGAGGGCTTGGCGTGAAACGGTTGTACCTAAAAACCTTTTTTGAAAGCCCTGGTTTAGGGGACATTTTGACCCCTTTGTAAACAATGCAAATTTAGGTGCCATTGCTCAAAAGGAGCAATGACACTTACATTTCCATTGTTTACCAAGAAAAATGCTTAACGCTTATAAAGACTTTATGGCGAGGTGATTAACCTTGGTAAACAAATATCAATTTTAGTTACAACCGTTTCACGCCAAGCCCTCGATATGTTCTTATAATAAGTACGCTTATGTTTGTTTTACTGTAGCACCGCTAAATGTCATGATATCTTTAACATTTCTTTCAGCACCCTTAAAAAGACTCTCCGTGTTCAAAATCAGGCAACACCATTGTTCATGTAACAGTAGTTTTTGAATATGTTCATATCTAAAAGACAAACAATACAAATACAGGTGGGTAAGGTCGTAACGAGCTGTCTCACGTGAAATTAGCAGTGTTCGTAAAAACACAACTATTGCCATTGTCGCTGAAAGCGTTAAACACACAGCGAACTTCCAAACAGACGAACTAAATTCAAATCATATCACTAAAAAGAAGTTTTGGTCTGCAAGAAATGAAACAAAGGAAATGTCATTGTTTGGGGGTTTGAGTTATTACATATATGTATCGTCGTCTTTTTAAATTAGAATCATCGTGGGTTCTTCTGGAGCTCCATAAGTTCATTGCATGTACTACATATAGTTAGCCTACAATTGGCAGATGTTTCGCGACATCTTTTATTTTTCCAGCATTGTTTTTAATCGCATTCCCAGCTGTATTTAGTCCGTCTTTCGCCTTTTCACCTAGATCCTTGGCTTTGTCTAATGCTTTTTTACCAAGATCCGTCACTGTGCCTCCTACTTTTTTAACCGTTTTCTTAATAGCCGATCCTGCCCTTCTAAACCACGAGGCCTCTGCATCCAACACCAGAAGTCCAACGAAAAACAATACTATGAGGTATTTACACTTCATATCTGTTAAAATAAAAAAGAAAGGAAACATTCTATTCTAGTATATTATAATTATTCGACACGTCAGGGCAGGTTATTATAAGGTTATCTGTAGTTTGGTTAGGAGCTAAGACAGTGGGTTATGTTGTGTCTGCGAAAACAGATAACAGAAAAGGCACTTTTACCACATATAACAGATACATGTACTAGACTACACAGAAAACAAATCTAGGCAAAAACTATAGTCATTTTTGATCAGTGAAAGTATAATAGTTAAACATTAACTAAAGCCCAGGGGATAGCATTATGACATAAACATCGGTGGCAGGAAGCATAATACCGACAGTATTGGTAATTTATCCCTATATATAACTGAAGTACTGCTAAAAGCGGCGTAAAACACCAATCATTAAATCAACCAATCATGTTATTAACCAATCATTAAATCCACCAATCATTAAATCAACCAATCCTTACATCAACCAATCATTAAATCAACCAATCATTAAATCAACCAATCATTAAATCAACCAATCATTACATCAACCAATCATTAAATCAACCAATCATATTCAATCATTATATCAACCAATCATTAAATCAACCAATCATTACATCAACCAATCATTAAATCACCAATCATTACATCAACCAATCATTAAATCAACCAATCATTTCAATGTATCATCGAGATTTATTTCCACTAAGTGAACTAAAAAGTGATATTTTCTCGAACGGTTATGCAACTAATGTGAATAAAGCTCTTGTAATGTGCATGAGCTGAAATGCATTTATATTATACATCTAAACAGACACTTATCCTGTTAAATGTATGCTTAGATTTACCTAAACAATAGTCCATAGAAGCTGGGTAAGGACAAAGCTAGCTGTGACAATTATCAATTGATATAATTCACGGTTTCAAACAGTTCCAGTTAATCAGGGTAGCAGCCACAGTAACTTCCCAGTAATTTCTCAGTAATTCACTGAAACCGCCTGTAACCAAGACTTGTTTGTTTGTTTAGTTATATGGGGATTACGCAGCCTTCAACAACGTTTCAGTTATATCACAGCGGTTAAGGTGTTAACACCAGTATTACTGATCCATCTATCCTGACACCAGCAGGTGTTAAAAGCAGTATTACTGATCTATCTATCCTGACACCAGCAGGTGTTAATAGCAGTATTACTGATCCATCTATCCTGACACCGGCAGGTGTTAATAGCAATATTACTGATCCATCTATCCTGACACCAGCAGGTGTTAATACCAGTATTACTGATCCATCTATCCTGACACCAGCAGGTGTTAATACCAGTATTACTGATCCATCTATCCTGACACCAGCAGGTGTTAATACCAGTATTACTGATCCATCTATCCTGACACCAGCAGGTGTTAATACCAGTATTACTGATCCGTCTATCCTGACACCAGCCAGTCAGTCGTAACGCTAACCGCACGCTAGGAAGGAAAGCAATTACTACCAATTTTAAATATTATTGTATGACCCTGTCGGGGATCGAACCCGCGAGTTCCCATAGCCGAGGCGGACGCTCTACCGCTTCACCGCCTATATGGAATATGTAATTAAACTAATTAAGAATAAAAATGTAAAAAGAAATGTGACGTAAATAAACATACCTTATTGTTTCTTTTGATGAAAGTTGTTCGAGTATCTCGAAATTAAATCGCAAGCGAACGTCGGGTCGTCTTTTTTTTTTAAATATATATATTTATATAATTATGAAGTTGTTTCGTCTGTGACTCGTTGGGAACGCTGATAACGTTCGCTCAGCGGACCTATTTATAATGACCGAAAACTTAACCGTGCGGAAATAACATCTGAATACACGCTTTACTGTTTAAACAATTTGACATCGCTTTTGTGTTTTAAAAAGATTACTCGACTCAGATTTACAGACACAATCATGCACTATCAGTCTTGCTATTCGTGTTAGCTGTTTGATATGTCTACTATATCATTATATATTATTGAAAGAATACTAGATGAAATTACATTTAAAGAAATGTAAAATATTATTTTGCCTGAATCAGTGGAAAGTGTTCGTTACGTAAATCTCGTCCGGTTATTTGAAGTAGGTCACGTCAACTGTTATAACTTCGAGTCGCGCCAGGTTTGTTGAGGTCTAATTGGTTTTCCCGTTTTGTTTCATTTAAAGTTGTGATGGTGTACAACTAATGGGGGTTACATTTCTAGTTTTTTTTTCTGTCAGAAGATGATGTTAGGTCTATAAGACATATATAGTATGACGATGACGGCTCTCGTGAGACTGTGTGCGTGATCTAACTCACCGGAGTCTTCACTGTACGCAGATTAAACAAGACTCCATTTCCTTACACGCATCTCAATTGGCGACAGTATGTTTTTGTTTTTAACCTGTTTTTTCTTCTTTTTTAAACCTTTCCCACCTGTAGAATCATTTTGACGCATGTGCAGCAGACAACTTTTGAAAACATCGTGACAAAGGGAGAAATTGCTCAAGACGAGCAATTTCTCTTGTTGCCACAATTTATTCAACTTTGTTCAGTAATTATACCTACACTTATAGAGATTTTCCTCATTTTTAAATAGACATTTTCAAAGTCGTCTGCTGCAGATTTGCTGTATGTGGGAAAGGGTTAAAGGAGGAGGGTTGCGAGAAGGGTGATTGTTACGCCCTTTGGTTAGGAGAGACTTTTCTTAAGGTTGAGTGAAAGACTGTGGGAAGCATCTGATCTGACATGAGGAATCCGACGTCGGAAGGCGTCGGCGATTTGGAACCGGGCGTCCCTGGTTTGATCCCCATTTGCGCGACAGTTATGGTAGAGTGCCCGAATTAAACAAAACAAACTGATCTTATTACAATGCCAATGCTCACATGTGAATGTAATAAACTGTCACTTTGAAAAGAAATATGATTTTCTTTTATTTGGGGTTTTGCCATATCATCGTTTGTTCCAGTTATATCACGGCGACAGTTATCAAGGGCATTCCACAATGACCGACACGACTGGTGATCGAATCCAGGACGCCCAGATCATAATTTCCGACGCTTTTTACTCGACCACGGCGGATTCCCGAATAGATTAAAAGGAAGGGTTACATTCATATTCATGGAAAAGGTTTGTTTATGAAGTGTATACATTTTAGTAGAAAAGACAGTCATACGTCATCGGGATACATGTTAAAAGGGAACGTCGCCTAGAGCTGTGCGCTCTTAATGTATCTACCAACGGCAGCTACAAGTACGTCTTCGAGAAGGACATCATATCGTCAGACCCGTCAGACAAGAGCTATGTTTATGGGTATTGGACCTTCATAGTTGTCTTTAAAGGAGAACATAGACAATTCAACTGATTTTTCACACATACCAACTTTATTAAGTTTAACAGTTTAATTAAAATTAATTTCAAATCGTTCGTCTCTTCTTACTATTTTTCCGACCCACCATCGATCTTCTGACAGCTTCCCCAAATCCGGTGCGAAGTTCGCCATACAAAGTACTTTTGGAGCCGGAAACCTCTTTACTTTTGAGTCATACTTTGGGCTAAAGAGGTAGCCGTCTTTCAGATTCTCCAATATGTGGTAATTCACAAATGCCTCATTGTGTCTAGCGTAATTAAAACAGGCTAGTGGTTCACCATCATAACAGTAGGACAAATCGGATGATTTTCCATTTTCCAATCGAATGCCTCCTTCCACAACGCATAGGTATTCAATAAGGAATGTCTTGCCACAATTACCCACATCCTCCCATACCCACATCACTTCTCGGTCTGTTTGTAATTTTAATGTACTCACAACCAGACGTTGCCAAGGCCAAAGCTCACATGTGTCCAAAGTTCGAACCTTCATCGACATTACATCCTCTTCTACAAACTGATTGTAATAAGTCTCGAACTGTCTCTGCTGCTGTGTACTGAGCCTACAATATGGATAACTCACCCGATTCAGTTTCTTTGTGAAGCCCGTTGCTCTGGCATGCACCTTAGCCAAACAGGGCAGGGCCAGCCAATCCTTATCAAAGCCATCTAGAAGACAATCGTGGTCTTCCTTCGAACAATATCTAACGGCATCCTTCACTTTCTTGCACGTTTGTATGTCATTTATCCGTGTTTTAAATTGTGCACTCCACTTCACTTTCACTTCCGCAAAGTTCATCTTTTCACGAGTCACTATCACTCCATGACTATGAGGCGTGTTATTTCCAGCTCCGTACTCATTACACACAATAATGTTTTTAATCCAATCACTGCCACCCTGCATGTATTTAGCACAACGATACTTCATCAATCGTTGGAAAGTCAAAAAGAAATTTACACCTTTTTTCACACGAGTTTTCTTTTTCCGAGTCTTATCTCTCACAGCTTCACCTGCCTGTAATGCTTGCATACACCTCTCAACACCAGCATCGTATTCCATACATGATTTCGTCTTCTTATGCCTCGCATAATCACTCTTGCGTATGTCCTTCTTGCAATTCGCACAATTTATCTTTCCTGAAACCGGCATGGTCAGCTGAAGACTATGACAAGGCTTTAAATTCACAAAGTCTGATCAGAGTATTTACTGTCCGCATATATGTTATAGTATTTATTCATACACCAATGCAAATTCTGACAAATATATTGGAAATGTAGACCCATTAGTATTTATGCCAATATGACTTTAAATTATGTCAAAGCCGAGTGTCCCGGTGGTGTAGTTGTAGAGCCAGGAGATTGCGGGTTCAATTCCCACCGGTGACAGGATGGATGGACCAATAGCACTGGTTACTAACCCAGGAAACGCCGTAATATAACTGAAAATGTGTTAAAAGTGGCGGTAAAAAACCCCATACAAGCGGAAACCAAAGCGGTATATCATTAAGACCTATATTCGCTAGGCGCTTCACTAATATGTTACTTCTAAGAAATATTATTATTCGTCATTTGAGCAGTCCAGCGTGAAAACCAACAGTATGGCATCTGCGTAATGTATCGAGCCTGGGCAGTCCGCGCAGACTGATCCGGACCGACACATTCCGTCTCAGGGGGATAGAGGTATAGAGTAATTATTCCTGAGACAATCCACAGGAGGCGAAAAGTATTTGTCCGGGCTAGCCTGCGCGGTACGCTTATGCTGATCCGAGTCGATACATTACGCAGAGTCCACAATGTTGATTTTCTCGTGGGACGGCTCATTGTTAGTCAGCGATAAATAATTTCAGAATCATACATGAGTCAGTGAATGGGAAAGTTTGCTTTTGTGAACAGTATATATCCAGATCAGTCTGTGAATCCGCACAGTCCGATTTCACTTTCACAGAATTGTTAGAAGATAGTGTCAACTTGTGTACATTCTGGAAAGTCTGCAGGCGTACACTATGATCTGAGCCTACACTGTTCAGTAACACTAAGTTGTACAATTGCTGATGCACTGATTCCTATTTAGGGGCGTACCTGGGTGGAAAGCGACACAACTTTAGGTGAGGTAGGGGAGTCCGGGCATATTCCGTAGGGGAAATTGTGAAATTCTTCATTGCATATGGTGAACTCATGAACAACATGTCATAATGTACGCCCGGAGAGCATATACTGTCCTGAAAAATTGTTCATGTTCATGGTGAACTCAAGTGGACTTTTTTGTCATTCCGAAAACAAAACCTTGCTTTATCCACATGCAGATGTATTTTACATTTTCCGACGAAATCAACCCTTAACACTCTCAGCCTTCAGTTTGTAATGCATTTTGTAACCTTTTCTGACGCATTGTACTCATTTGTGTGCGTGCGTATGCCGTGGTAAACGCCTGTTGTTAAATATATACTTATGTTTGTATATTTGAGCCCTTCCACGAGAAAACCAACATCATCGACTCTACGGTTTGTATCGATCCAGATCAGCCTGGGCAGTATGCGCAAGCTAATCAGGGCAGACACATTCCGTCTCAGGGGGATAGATGTATAGTGTTATTATTCCTGAATCACAAAATCCACAGGGAGCGAAAAGTGTCTGTCCGGGTTAATCTGCGCGGCATGCTTAGTCCAGAATGTTGGTTTTCTCGTTGAACGGCTCTTATGTAAGTTAGTGATGTAAACGTGTACTAACATAGATTAAATCACCACATGTCTTTGTTTATTTACCACCCATCGTGTTCAATCATAAACTAACACATGTTAGTGTCATATGTCGGATTAGTGCTACGAAGAAATAATTATCGACGGTGATTATGTAAATGGGGCACCATTTCCTTTATGTATCTTCCTGCAATATGATGCAACACCACCAGGGGAATTGGTTCCGGGTCGCGGTACCCTAAAATAGGTCCTTTTGAAATGTTAAAGTAACAGTTCTGCTTCAGTCATGCATTGAGATGAGAAGTCAGACAGGTTATATGATCCGTTCCACGAGAAAACCAACAGTATGGCCTCTGCGTAATGTATCGACCCAGATCAGCCTGCGCAGTCCGCGCAGGCTAATCCGAGCCGACACATTCCGTCTCTGGGAGATAGAGGTATAGAGAAAAGATTCCTGAGACAGAAAATCCACATGAGGCGAAAAGTGTATGTCCGGGTTAGCCTGCGCGGCATATTTAGGCTGATCCGGGTCGATACTTTACGCACACAGTCCACAATGTTGGTTTTATCGCGGGAAGGCTCATATATTCAGATTTACTATGTGAAACCCACCATCGTTTCGACATATTTTGACGCATCTGCAACAGATGATCGAGTTGTGGGAATATTGTAGCAATTGGAGAAATTGCTAATATTGTTGCAATTGGAGAAATTGCTAATATGGTGGCAAATGGAGAAATTGCTAATATTGTGGCAATTTCCACTATTTCCAAGATGTTTTCAGCTTTAACCAATAATAAAATTTATCAAAATATTCCATCTTTCTTCTTAGATGTTTTCAAAGTCGTCTGCTGTAATGAAATACATCTCATTGAAACATGGGAATTAGCCTGATCACCCGACTACGGAGTCATGCTGAATCAATGTTCAGTGACTAGACGGGTTAACAAAAACTGCCATTTCTGTTAAAATCTCATTAAAAATTAGATTACAGAAACTAAATTGTTAAATGTTATCAAAGTTTAGCCTTTATTGTATAATGTCACCTTTTTCATTCACTGATTTTTTCTTCTTCACAAGATCTGTTTTCATTTCAAACCAACATGTCTGTATATTTGTCCTTATGATGTATGTTTGTCAATGACTATGCCCATTGCATACGTCTGAATAAACGGTTTGTTGTGTACTGTTCTGTTCTGCTATACATTGGTTCCGCACAGTCTCACCAGAGCCTTTAATCTCCGATTACTTGTAACATTTTGATAGCCATGACTTTCCCCCTTTGCGCTCGAAATTGTAGGGTAAGAGCATTACGACTGACTCGCTGGTGTCAGGATAAATGGACCAGTAGTGCTAGTAACTAATCTATTAAACACCCACCGTGATATAATTGAACAATAGTTGAAAGAGGCGTTAAAACACCTAACAAACAAATTCGCACACTCTCAACAGATCCTTTAACTTCCAAAGATTGTAACACTTATGATATGAATATTTCAAGTTCGCAATTTAAACATGTATGCATCGTTGGAGAACGGTTACAACAATGCTTCAATGACTATATATTCTTAATAGTATCTTTAAAATCAAGAGAATAATTTGAAGAAAAGAATAATATTAATCTTTTCAACTATGTTTTTGACAAGCTCTCTTTTTTCGAGATCCGTTTGTTATACCTTATTATGAGATATTTATATTTATAATAAACTAACAATGTAAAAACTTACTAACTAACATACATGTAAGGCATGTAGGACGATGCATAACCACTGATTCGCTGGTGTCATGTTAAAGGGATCAGTTGTACTGGAAACTTACCTAGGAAACGTCGTGGTATAACTGAATAATTGTTGAAATAGGCGTTAAACACAACAACACAATCAAAGATTCCGCACAGTTTCATTAGTCCCTAACCCCAAACCACTTGTAACATTTTGTTTTCAAAATTCATCTGCTGCAAAAGGTGCCAAAAGTCGTCTGCTTAAGGAAAATGCCTAACCCATTCCCACATACAACAAGTTTGCAGCAGTCGACATTGAAAAGATGCTGGCAAAAACGTGCAAAATCTCCGTAAATGAAAAATTGATTATTAAATGGAGTTGAAAACACTATGAAAAAAGGAGAAATTGTTCGTTACGGGCAATTTCTTCCTTTATAACAATGTTTTCAAGAGTCGTCTGTCTATATGTAGAAAATGGTTAACCCATTACTTCACATGACATTTCAAAGGTCGTCTGCTTTACAATCATCAAACGAACAATTTATATATTGATAAAGATTTGAAAATATTGCAATCAAAGTTGAAATTGCTCGTTTTGAGCAATTTCACCTTTCATTGCAATGTTTTCAAAAGTTATGTTCTATGGCAGGTGTGAAATGTCGTCTGTGTGAAGTTAAGGGTTAAATGAATACCTGACTGTTAACTCTTTCAGCGCCGAATTGTTTAAAGTAGACTCTTCCATGTTCAAAAGCGGGCGTCTCCATTTCTCATATAACCCAATGTTGGACTATTTTGATAACTAAAAGACAAACAATGCTGATTTCAGGTGAGACAGCTCTCCTGAATCAGTATTGTTTGTAAAAACCTGAATATTGCCTTTGGCGCTGAAAGAGTTAACTCTTTCCCACATACAACATATCTGCAGAAGTTTAATTATTGAATAAAGCTGAAAATGTCTAGACAAAAGGAGAAATTGCTATAATGATTTTAAAAGTCGTCTGCTGCAGAGGCGTAAGAACGCACCTTTATGTGGGAAAGGGTTGAACTAAATACGAGCCCGTTTCGTGGGAAGATATTGTCATTTCTGAAGAGTTTTGGTTAAAGTCACCCATCTGTAACATCTTGTCAGAATATACACATGTTATCAGAAGGTTCTAACACACTTATGGCAGTATCATATGAATAGTGTAGATATTTAGTAGACTGTACGGAAAAAGAGGTAAACAAAATTTAAAAAAACAATGATGTTTGTGAATAGTCCAGACCAGTCTGTGCATCTATTCCCTACAGTGACTTGATATATTTATATACATGTACTCTGCACATGAAATAAAAGGACACATTTATGGTTCTCCACCACTTGCTAGATTAACTGAAACAAGACACTATTTTCTTACAAAAGATTGTCAGTTTCAACAACAGCTCTGTATTTATATAGAAGGTCAATACAGCCGGAGTATCCGGAACTGTTCTTCCGAGTGTTCCGACTGTTCCGACTACTCCGGCTAGCTCACTCATGAAGTTTAAATACTGTTAACATCTGAAATTAATACCGTAAATTGGTACGGGAGTTTTAAAGTGTTGTGTTGTGTTAATTTTTTGTTATTTTAGAAATTTGCATTTTATTGACTTCCCTATCATATTGATTTTATATACGACCTTATCATATAGACGCCCATAATGGCGGACGTCGCCGAATGTTTTCATTCAATTAAATATTTTCCCCTTTCAGACGCAGTGCACACATCTACAGCATACGGCTTTTGAAAACGTTTTGGCAAATGGGGATTTTGCTCCTTTTGCCATAATGTGTTCAACTGTACCCATATATCATACTTTCATTGATTGATAGTCTCCATAACTTTTCATAAATTATTTCCAAAATCATCAGCTGTATATTTTGTTATGGGAAAGGGTTAACCCTATGTTACGTGTGCAATATAGTTTTATAGCAATGCCAAATCAAGTCCATACATTTATTGATGATATAGATTAATAACAATGTCAAGTCAAGTCAATACATTTATTGATGATATAGATTGATAACAATGCCAACCATGTCAAGTCAATACATTTATTGATGATATAGATTAATAACAATGTCATGTCAAGTCAATACATTTATTGATTATATAGATTAATAACAATGCCAACCAAGTCAAGTCAATACATTTATTGATGATATAGATTAATAACAATGTCAAGTCAGGTCAATACATTTATTGATGATATAGATTTATAACAATGTCAAGTCAAGTCAATACATGTATTGATGATATAGATTAATAACAATGCCAAGTCAAGTCAACACATTTATTGATGATATAGATTAATAACAATGCCAAGTCAGGTCAATACATTTATTGATGATATATATTTATAACAATGCCAAGTCAAGTCAATACATTTATTGATGATATAGATTAATAACAATGCCAAGTCAAGTCAATACATGTATTGATGATATAGATTTATAACAATGCCAAGTCAAGTCAATACATTTATTGATGATATAGATTTATAACAATGCCAAGTCAAGTCAATACATTTATTGATGATATAGATTAATAACAATGCCAACCAAGTCAAGTCAATACATTTATTGATGATATAGATTAATAACAATGTCAAGTCAAGTCAATACATTTATTGATGATATAGATTAATAACAATGTCAAGTCAAGTCAATACATTTATTGATGATATAGATTAATAACAATGCCAAGTCAAGTCAACACATTTATTGATGATATAGATTAATAACAATGCCAAGTCAGGTCAATACATTTATTGATGATATAGATTTATAACAATGCCAAGTCAAGTCAATACATTTATTGATGATATAGATTAATAACAATGCCAAGTCAAGTCAATACATTTATTGATGATATAAATTTATAACAATGCCAAATCAAGTCAATACATTTATTGATGATATAGATTTATAACAATGCCAAGTCAAGTCAATACATTTATTGATGATATAGATTAATAACAATGCCAACCAAGTCAAGTCAATACATTTATTGATGATATAGATTTATGACAATGCCAAGTCAAGTCAATACATTTATTGATGATATAGATTAATAACAATGCCAACCAAGTCAAGTCAATACATTTATTGATGATATAGATTAATAACAATGTCAAGTCAATACATTTATTGATGATATAGATTAATAACAATGTCAAGTCAAGTCAATACATTTATTGATGATATAGATTAATAACAATGCCAAGTCAAGTCAATACATCTATTGATGATATAGATTTATAACAATGCCAAGTCAAGTCAATACATTTATTGATGATATAGATTAATAACAATGCCAACCAAGTCAAGTCAATACATTTATTGATGATATAGATTAATAACAATGTCAAGTCAAGTCAATACATTTATTGATGATATAGATTAATAACAATGCCAATTGTAGCCAATACATTAATTGATGATATAGATTAATAACAATGTCAAGTCAAGTCAATACTATTATTGATGATATAGATTAATAACAATGCCAATTCAAGCCAATACATGTATTGATGATATAGATTAATAACAATGCCAAGTCAAGTCAATACATTAAAGTTTTGTTTAAACTAACCTATGGTTAAAATATATAATAAACTATGATTTGAAATCGACTAGATGAACTAATGTTACCATGCCAATCCATCTCATTATAAGAAAGTTTCAATAACATTAAGTTATTGTTGTACATAAACTTAACTAGCGGTGTCGCCTGTAAGCATGAGAAAGGTTTATAATGATGACATAAGAGAGACAACTCGTTAATAAACAAACAATAGAGTGTTGTACTTGTTACGTCCCCTTGTCGGGTAACGGTATAACAAGGATCTACTATTAAGCAAAAGTTCTTGTTTTTAAATTTGTGATGTTAAGTTAAGTTTTGCCTCATTGCAGTACAATGATTGTATGACGCGTAAGAATTTCCGTTTCTATCCGGTATTCATAATTACGTGCAACAGCTTGGCATGACTGTTTTTATTAAAATAAGAATACAAACAATAAAATCTACCATCTATCCGTGTGAGATATTTTTGATCTTTTGCTTTAAGAAATCAACAGTTGAATCACCTCGCCGTAAACCAGCTTGACAAACATCTTTTTTATTATTGGAGTGGCTGAGTGGAAAACGAGTGCAAAAAGAGTTCAAATGGCTCGTTACGCGCATTCTCACTTCCTCTAACACTGTTTTCAAATGTGCGTGCGTGCGTGCGTGCGTGCATGTATGCGTGCTTGCGTGATTGCATGCATCTGTGTAATGTTTGTAATAATAACATCTGTGGACGATCCTTGTTGATTCTTAATCCTTTGCTCCATAAGGAGATAGTGGACTCTTCCAACATTGAAAGCATTACTTCACTACTTATAAATAATGGATGAATCACATTTACTGACAGTGGAAAACAATGCAGGATAGTTCAAATTACTCGTCAGTATCAATATGAACTATTCCTACATTGTTTGCAAATGCCTTTCTACAGGATACGGGAAATTGCGTAAATGTATGGAGCAAATATGGAAAAAAGTTGGGGGAAATGATAATTAAATACGGTAGTAAATGTAGGCATACGAGGGACATTCGGAAAGATGTGAGACCACATCCAGTTAACAATGTTCCATTGACAAACCATTATGAAACTTAAGCATATGTGAGAATATTATATTTCAAAAGCTTATGTTCAGATTATAATATTGTGATGTCAGCCATATTTTTTAATTCGTATCCATAGCAACATGCGTTGTAAAGACCCGGCGCAACCCTAAACTTCTCGATTACGCTGCACTAAATTGAATACACAATAATAATAAAAAACGCGCTAAATGTTGTAAAACACACATAGCGTCATACTTGGTATATAACGACATTTCCGACCGATTTAGAGTTTATAATGAAGGAATGGCGATGTGACTAAATGCCATTAATCCATAATTTCATTTTAATATTAATCCCTTGACCACATGCAACATACACGAAAACTGCAGCAGACGGCTTCGAAAGAAACGTCCTCTAAGAAATAGAGAAAACCTTTATCAACGAATGTATAATTATTTAAAAAAGGTTGATTTTGACAAAAGGAGAAATTGTTCATTTAATATTTCATTCATAAATTGGGACACGACAGACAATTTTCATGAATATCAATCACCTATACATGTTTATGGTTTAATTAAACAATTGAAACTGTATTACAATCATCTATTTTATAATAGGATAGAATAATATTGACAAATGATGACATACATTCGTTATAAGTCGTTCAGGCGTTCGGCCTTCGTGATTAATTACTACACACCTGAATTCCAATTCGTGTTATAAGATCCGATATATCACTCAAAACTGAAATTGATTTCCTAATTATATATTGCACACTATATAACTACCAGTGGAAATTTCTCTCACAATTTTAATTCATGTACGGTCATACAATTCAATTCAATTCAATTCAATTCATTTATTAAGTAATAAGTACATGATACTTCTTACAATAACATAAATGTAATGGAAATACATTTTCTTAAATTAAATTAGGCGAGAAGCACTGTGGTGATAATATGTATTCCGTTCGACCAAGTACCAGCCATATACATATTATCTTCTTTGTCTACTGCCATTCAAAATGGACCTTTCAACTTGTCATGGCTGTATATATATGTATATCAATACCGCGAAGAGGCATACAAGAAACACTATGGTTATCTCTTGAAATTGCGCTACTTTTGCTCTTCTGTATGCTTGAGTACAAGAGTCACATAGATATCTGTTGCGAACCGTACAATAATATGAAGCGTTTTTCTCTTCACCTTTACATTGGTCGCAGACTTTCCTTCCGGTTAGCTCCATAGCTGACAGATATTACTGAAAGAAAAAGAAAGTTCAGTTCGACTCGGTAATCACAACATTTAACTTTTATCTGATCAATGTCGTACATAGAAAGCGAAATAATTACTCTAAATTTTATCCCAGAATTATGATTCTAATATTTCAAGACAACATTTGAACAGTTTTGAAACTTTTACTATACTACATGTATCTATTACCTTGAGTTCAGCACATTTAAAGGTAGGTATAATATTGTTTGTCTAAATACTTAATGTCGATGAATTAATGCATTTTAAGTGACTCATAACGTACATGGCAAATGAGAAATCATCGCTCCAAAACGTTGTGTCGTAAAAAAGCAAAAAGCTATATATACAATACAATACAATACAATACAATAGTTTATTTGCGTAATTAGGCCTCCGGCCCACAATGCATAAATATTATATTAAATTCATTCGCTTTTTTTATTTTTGATCTTTGTCAGCACTATTACGTAAACTATTTTTCCGGAACCAGAACTCTTCTATCTTGTCTAAGGGAAGCAGGGGCAGGATTGCTGCACGTCGGACGAGTGTCTTTACATCTCCGTCGTCGAATAGTAGAATAGTGGCTGTTTCTGTCCATTTGCCGTCTAAGAATATATCTGTCCTAGTCTTTGGAAGTGGGGGTGTCTGTTTTATGCGGGCTCGGTACAGCATGGACTTTGTGGAGTTGAAAGTAGGTACCTTTTCAAAAACTTCGCGGCAGGTGTCATCCCATTTGTTGTCTCTGAGTTTGGTCAGCTCTTCTGTAAACAATGTGGGTATTGGTCTAATTTCTTCTGCGCAGCGCTGAGAAATCTTGCTCATGATCTGTTTGGTAACGAGGTTGGAGTGGTCTGCTCCTTCGGTTCACATGGTCCTTTTTTAATGATCATATTACCCAATAGCTCTTTGGTAATCCCACCATGATCATTCATTCCAGTACAGTGTCTTCATATTTATTGACTGTTCTAGATCAACTGATGCATTCAGAGTATGATATCTATTAATGCAATATATTAATGTTTACAATGATAACAGTAAACTTAGAAGTGATATCTACCAAAACAGTTGTGTTTTACAGTTCAGGCATTTTACTCCCTTCCTGCTGCCGCAATAACACAATTTGTGTTAAGAATGTATATCTATGCACACATTTGAAAGAAGAACACCAAATGAACATTCCTGTGAAGATTTGTTGAAATTTGTCCAGTAAATGTAAAAACACTCTGTATAACAGATAAGCTTTACATGTTAATTGATTATTACCCATGTTTTCAAAAGTTTTAAAAATCAATTGAGTTTTTAAATATTCGTAACCCCATTATCACTTTCCCACATACAGACGCAATTCGGATGCATCCGCAGCAGATGACTCTTGAAAACATTGTGTCAAAATGAGGAATTGCTCAAAACGAGCAATTTCTCCTTTTGCCACAATGTTTTCCACTTTTTGCAATTGTTTACCCATTCAATTATAGAGATTGTCCATTTTTCGACAAAATATGTTCAGTCGTCTGCTGCAAGAGTTCTTGTATTTTGGAAAGGGTTAATATAATTTAAATTGAGTATTTCAACACATGTTTCCTTATCATTTTATTTTTCATAAATCAACCAGGTTGACTTATTAGTAGCCCTTATGGTTCTTATCTAGGCATATTCCCTGATCGTCTAAGCAATAGATGTCACCAAAGTCTTATATATTTTTTTTCTATATAGAAGTTTCAAACCCATTGGAAATTTAGACAAAATCGTGATTATTCTCATGAAACAAGTGAAACCCATTTTTGTTTAAATCGTATTTAATTAAGTTCCACTCGTCAGGTTATTTGGATTGATCTAAAAACTAAATTAAAGGAAGTCCATTTCACTTTAGGTGTCAAAGAATAGTGATTACATAAGCACATGTGTCGTTTGGGAACTTGGAGAAAGAGGGCGGCATTTTCTTTGATCTTTTCCTATTGCAATGTGACTTACCGACCACGAAAATTGTCATTTATGGACAATGTTTTAACTGTTATCACTTTTTCTTTGGGACAAGATTATTCAATTCTGGAATAATTGTGGATTCAAAAAATGTTCTTTGAATAGATTTTCTGCTTTGTAAATTTGTTCCTATTTTTCTTTTTTTTTGTTATGCAGTAAGAGTTTGTCGGAATTTAACATTTTGATACGCATTTCTTGAAGATGTACTGAGTATCTGACATTTTCATTGAGGTGTGTTACCCATTAATTTAGAATTGGATGTCTTCCCTGTCCATTTTTCACTTATGGTTCAAGTTCCAGTTGACAAAGGATTTTTAAAAAAAATAGGTAAACTTTAATTCTTTCCACTAGCAAGTCGGACTAGCTTTTTCGAATTTTTGACTAGTCAAAAAGAAAATCTACTAGTTTATTGCTGTTGGACTAGTGCTTTCTGATGCCATAGCAATTTCTCCGTAGAAAATAAATATACTGAGCAATTTCTTCCTTTGTCACAATAATTCAAAAATTCGTCTGCTGCAGACAACTGATCTGTGGTATAAGGGGTATAAATAAGACTAGTGTCTTGAAACATGCACTCGCCCTTAAATTCAACTGTTTATGATTGATTTCCTTTTATCTAAGGCTCTTTTTTTGGTCTCCCCTCCTCTCGGTTTTCGTCATCCCCACCACATAAATTGCCGAAGCAGGAACTAATGCTTGTTTGTTTACAATTCAAATAAATAGACATGACGTTTCGAGGGAAATTTGACTGGTGTCTTCAAAAACATTAACCTTTAAAGTGTCAGATTTTTCACAGTTTTGGGAATGTGTCCGAATTTATTTAATATTACAATAATATTAGCGAAGTTTACCTTCTTTAGATGGTACCGTTGAACGGACCCATTCACAAATACAAACGGTTCTTCATAATTCTGGCCATTTAGCATAATCTTACTTTGATTTTCTGACAAATAAATATAAAATACTCGACCCGTCACCTTTTTTTACATCTTTTAACAAATCGCTACATTTCTGTGCCGGATATTCATTCTAATGTCGCTGTTTTTACCGAATGTGATATTTAACCAAACCAAATATTAACCGAAATAATTATATAACTTATTCATACAAAAAGGGTAAGGAGTTGGGTGACATTTCGTTCAGTTTGTTTTAACTATTTCGTCTAGTCAATTTAACCACGTGTTGGAAGAAAATAAAATGGCGGATGATTTTGATTTTTTCTTTTTTCGCTGATGTGATGCATATTTTAGAGACTCAATTCAATGTTAAACATGATTTGTATAATCGTTGCAATAGCTGTCTATGATCTTAACATCATGATAACGTTGATCATGCCGGTCGGATATATGTGAAAGGAAAGATCCTTATTGAAAACGTATGCATAACTAAAGCGATAGGCTTCGTTACTAGAAACGAGCACATGTTGATCCCATACGCAACTACACGGATGATTTGATGGAAACTTGTCAAGGGAATAGCTGGACAGAGAGAAGAGAGAGAAAAGGCTAAGCAATGCAGAATAACGTTATGATTAAGGACATGGACGAATGTTTTCGGACTAGCGCCCAGAATTTCGTACAAGCCCGATCCTTCCTTCCACTAGCCAATGCGAGCGGGGGAGTGGTTGTTTACATCCCTGCGAGAGGGAACAAAGGGTAATTGCACGTTGCAGTGTTTAAGAACTTGTCTATATTGGCGTAGTGATATCCAAATAATTGTGTAGACTTTAATATGATTTTTAAGCATTAAGAGACTAGAAATTCTATTTGAATACCTAGTTAAAATGGAATTTATTTTACTTATTTTACTTTTGCTTATGTTTGCATTAGTATTTCAGTCTAGAATTTGTGTGCACTATTTGTGTGTGTGTTCTGAGTCATTTACATCGCGTGACTGTTTATGCCTAAACCTGATGTCAAAGTTTCCTTTGATTTTTCATGTCTTTAAATTGTATACTTGTGAGCTCTTGCACTCAGGTGAGCGATATAGGGCTAACACGGTCCTCCTGTTTTTCCAATTGCCAGTTTCATATTATTTACTATTTTTGATATGATCTTTCAACTTCTTAACAATAAATATATAAATATAAGCTGCAATTATTATTTCCTTTCACATTTTCCGTTCTTCTCCAACCTTCCTGGAGCCCCCAGGCCGTCAGCACTTTCAGTGATTTGATTCAAACCAGGTTATCGACAAAACATCTACAGATCAATTCATTATGTTTTGTCCGATAATGAATGGAGTTTTGTACGTATCAGTACAAGTGACGCTTTACAAAAAAGGTCGACAACCATATGTTTTATATATATTTGAGGGTGATAACATTCATGTAATTTCTTTTTTTATATATCCGACAATGAATGGAGTTTTTAAGTATCTGTACGTTTCATACGAGTGAAGCCTCACAAAAACAGGTCGACCTTCAGATGTTTTATATATTTGAAGTCGACATTCAGATGTTTTGTATATTTGAAGTCGACATTCAGATGTTTTATATATTTGAAGTCGACATTCAGATGTTTTATATATTTGAAGTCGACATTCAGATGTTTTGTATATTTGAGGGTGATAACATTCGTGTAATTTCTTTATTTATGTAAAAATTGATGACGAACGACGAAGATCTTGCCCAGATAGCATGAACAAATAAAACAATCCTCAACTCTTTCCCTCATGTAGACGCATTTTGATATATCTTCAAAGACGAGATTTGAAACCATTATGGCCAAAGGAGAGGTTGCTCATATTTCCATTTGCCACAGTGATTTAATATCAATTGAATTTGTTAACTGACTTATAACTATAGAAATTCCCCCTCTCCATGACAGTTTCAAAGTCGTCTACTGCAGATTTGTTGCAGCGGTAAATGGTTCATTATATGTTATATGTTGTTCACATTTTCCTAATAAAACGAAAAGAAATCCACAGCAATTAGATTAAAGAAATCTTTATAGAATATAAAAAAAATACAAACAAAGACATGGATTTTTACTGAAGAACATTCAAATATTTAACAATGTGAACATTATTTGAAATACAGTCAAGTAACCCTTAGCGGATTATAACCAATAGCGGATCAATTTAATGTTCAAGACACGCTAACTAATTTATTAGACAAGATTTTTGTGTATAATTTGGCAGGTAATTACTTTATAGTATTATTTAAATACACAATAAAATACACAGTTTTTTCTACCTTGTTTTGAAGCGGTATATGTGTTTTTCGCGGGAACAACTAGCAATCTTAATTATGTAAGTTATTTATTTTGACATTTTATGAAAGACAAATACATAAACAAGTCATTCTCATTTATCTCTGCATGTTGTACACTGAAGCAATAATAGTATAGCTAGGTAAGTTTCCATAAGCGAATCCCCATTTTGTTTCCATGACTGATTCTGAGGTTTTTTTCTCAAAATTATGTTCGTACAATTTAGTCATTCCCGAAGATGCTAGTGATTAAATCGGAAATCTGTCAATACAAATCTGCTGTCAGATAAAATTCAACTTGTACAATAACAGCAGAAGTTTTGACAGCTAAACTGTTGTTTGAGATGACCCCCCGATATTAGAACGTCACGTGATCCCCTACTGCTACAATTGATCCGATAATGCATCAATAACTCGTACTGGTAAACAGCGATCTGTACAGCTGTTTCTGCACAAAAACCGAAAAAGTCTTTGTCAATAAAGGAAACTTATTTTACTATAAACAAAAAAGTTACGAAATATTGACCGTTTCTTTTATGCATGACGTTGTTTCGCTAATGACCCGTTAAGGGTAACTTGACTGTACTTGACTCATAAATGAAACGTACCTTAGATCTAATAAATAACATTTCCTGAGTATTCATTATATACGTTAATGTGTCCCTTTCACGTGACTTATAGTTGAGCCCGTGCATGGGAAAAGTACACGTTGGCCGCTTTAGTGAACAACGTAGGACCTGATCAGCCAGGACATTTGCTCAACCTGAACAAGATCAACACTGTTCACATATTACGTACATAATCTTGTTTGAAGATAATTTGTGTAGATTCTGACAGCACTGGATCAGTTAGAAAGGGTGATGATCTGAACATACACTGTACTAGAATGCAGACGTGTATTCTTTAACACTGTCAAGCTCATAAAGCAATGTAAACGGATATTGCTACGTGCTCAACATGCGACACTTCAATGGGTTTGGTTGGACATTACATGTGATTGAGATATTATAGTGAAAGAGTTATATACTCATCCTAATCTGAAACTCTTTGACTAGACAAAGAGTTGACTTCTTATCCGGACCTCTTGGTCCAGACAAAGAGTTGACTTCTTATCCGGACCTCTTGGTCTCGACAAAGAGTTGACTACATCTACGGATCTCTGGGTCTAGACAAAGAGTTGACTACTTATCCGAACCTCTTAGTCCAGACAAAGAGTTGACTTCTTATCCGGATCTCTTTGTCTAGACAAAGAGTTGACTACTTCACCGGCCTCTGTGTCTAGAAAAAGAGTTGACTACTTATCCGGACCTCTGGATCTAGACAAAGAGCTGACTACTTATCTGGACCTATTGGTCTAGACAAATATTTGACTACTTAACCGGACCTCTTGGTCTAGACAAAGAGCTGACTACTTATCCGGACCTATTGGTCTAGACAAAGAGTTGACTACATATCTGGACCTCTGGATCTGGACAAAAAACTGACTACTTATCTGGACATATTGGTCTAGACAAATATTTGACTACTTATCCGGACCTCTTGGTCTAGACAAAGAGCTGACTACTTATCCGGACTTATTGGTCTAGACAAAACGTTGACTATTTATCTGGACATCTGGTCAGATAAAGAGTTGACATCTTATCCGGACCTCTTTGTCTAGACAAAGGGTTGATTACTTATCCGGCTCTTTGTCTAGACAAAGAGTTGACTTCTTAACTGGAACTATTAGTCTAGATAAAGAGTTGAATACCCATCAGGACCTTTTGGTCTAAATAAAGGGTTGATTACTTATCCGGACTCTGGGTCTAGACAAAGAGTTGACTTATTTCCGGACCTCCTGGTCTAGACAAAGAGTTGACTGTTTATCTGAATATCCTGGTCTAGACAAAGAGTTGATTATCAACACGGACCTGTGGGTCTAGACAAAGTGTTGACTTCTATTCCGTACCTTTGTATATGTTTTTTCTACATATGAAAGATGAAAAGGAATTCATGTTATGCCCTACCGTTGAAAAGCTCATATGGTAGATGTGAGGCATATAAGACAGAAGCTCGTGAGTTCGATGCATAGCTTGGCCGTTAATTCTGCCCGATGATTGACACACATCATTGTGAGAAGAGGAAGTCCTCTTCCGCCAAAGGGCTGATTAGTATATGTGTCTGGTAAGAATGATGTCTACAGTACAGGTGTGAGAAAACAATGACACACACTATGGCCGCTATGGTATAACTGAAATACCCTTTAAAATGGCGTTAAACTCAAATCAATTATTTCAGTTATATCTCGTCGACATTTTTCATATTTATGAGACAAACAAACCAGTAGTACCTTACTCATGGGCAATCTACCATGACCGCCGCGACCGGGGATGTAACCCGGGACACCCGGTTTTAATTCCCCGATGCTTACCACTCCAGATTCGATGTTATTTTAGATACCAAAAACGGTAATGATAACGGTATAGGTATGTAGTCTGGTTATGCGTTAACCCTTTCCCACATACAACAAATCAGCAGCAGACGACTTTGGAAACGGCTTGGCACACAACATATGGAAAATCTCCATAGGGGTTGGTATAATCAATGAATATATTTTAAAACATGTTGACAAAACGAGAAGTTACTCATAATGTTACAGTGTTTTCAAATACTGCAGATACGTCAAAAGGCGTTGGCAAGTATGGAATTGTTAATCACATATTAGTCCGATTTTCCAGTTACTAAAAGGAATACAAAATAGCAAATAATTAGACAAAACAAAGATAACATATATAGCAACACAAGTCGAACTTACATTTATTTGTGCAGTAAATAACCTTCTCCGTAAACATATGCGTTATCTCAAGTGATCAATATATTAACAACTTTACCGACTCTATTCTGTAGGCTAACTATAACGTGCAGTCTAAATTCAATATCTTAAAGCTGATCAAGCAGTCCGTTATCTTTCTGAACCCTTTACGACATATGATCTGCAGCAAACGACTCTGAAAATGTCTTTTCAAATTATGGAAAATCCCTATAATTGTAGGTACAATTACTGAAAAAAAAATGAAAACGTCATGGCAAAAGGAGAAATTGCTCGTTTTGAGTAATTTCTCCTTTTGTCAGGATGTTTTCAAACGTCTTCTGCTGCGGCTGCGTCAAAATGCGTATTTAGATGGGAAAGGATTAACATAAGTTATGATGATTTGCGCATTTCATACTCTGAAATCCTTAATTGACTCTTAAACAATATGCTATGGGCACCATTATTTTTGTCACTGATGTTTGTTTTTAGATGTTTACTATTTGTTAAATCTAAATAATAAAACTATTTGGACAAATGCGCTTAAACCCTTATGCTTTTTTAACATTCTTCTAAATTAGTTTAGCTGGACTCAAAAATAGACACATTTGAGCTTTAAACGGTTATGCTGTTTTCACATTCTTCTAAATTGGTCTAGCTGAAGTCAAACATAGACAAATTTGAGCTTCAAACGAGTATGTTATTTTTTCCAAATTCTTCGAAAATTGCTTAAGCTAAATGCGCTTTGACCTTTCCTTAATCTACTACATATTTGAGCTCTAAACGGGTATGCTATTTTAACTGTAAAAATGATAACATAAACAAATTTACTGCGTTTGAAATTAATTGGTAATATCAAGTTGAAAACATTGAAATAACTTGACCTCGTTTTGAGCATTTTCTTCCTTTTATTCATGTTTTCAAAGATGTCACATTTTCTCGCGATATTTAAAACGTCTTGTCCAAATAATGCGGTTGACGTTCAAGCTTTAACATACATTGTATAAGATATATCCAAAGCAGGTTACTATGGGAAACAGAAGGTTTCAGTTTGAACAAAGATCTCTTTTATTCCAAAGTCCCATATCTCATGCACTTGACCAATACGCTGCACATATGAATACAGTCAAACCTGTGCTAAAGAGCATCTTTGTATAGCAATGCCCGGTTTATAGCAACCACACTCCAATAACTCATTTTCTGCACAAATGACCCTGCAATTAAAGACCACCTGTGAACAAAGACCAGATTCGTTTCTCCAATCCTTTGGGTGGTCTTTAAACACATGTTGGAATGTATAAAGTGAATTTGAAATAACTCATAGAAAATGGATCCATATTTGAGCCGTTCCACGAGAAAACGAGTCCGCGCAGGCTAATCCGAGTTGACACATTCCGTCGCAGGGGGACAGAGGTATAGAGTAATGTTTCCTGAAACAGAAAATCCACAGGAAGCGAAAAGTGTCTGTCCGGGTTAACCTGCGCGGCATGCAGCATATGACGTTGAAAGCAGCTTGACAAAAACGTGGAAAATCTCTAAAAATGAAAGTAAATTCCTCAAAATGTTCAACAAATTTCAACAAACGTTGTTCCTTGTTTTATAAAGTCGTTACTCGCGCATATCCCTCAAGGGTCGTTGTCTTAATCTTAATTAAAGATTAAATAAATATGTATTCATAAAAACAACATATCGTGCCATCTATTCCTCTACGTTAACGTTTTCTAACATGTAGACGCATTTTGACGTAATTTAGATCATACCCAGCAAATGGATTGGAAGCATGTAGGGAACAAAGAATGGGTAGCCCGAAAGCCTGTAGGGAACAAAGAAGGGGTATCCTGGAAGCCTGTACAGGACAAATAAGGGGGTAGCCTGGAAGCCTGTAGGGAACAATGAAGGGTTAGCCTGGAAGCCTGTAGGTGCCAAAGAAGGGATAGCCTGGAAGCATGTAAGGAACAAAGTAGGGGTATCATTGAAACCTGTAGGTGACAAAGAAGGTGTATCATTGAAACATGTAGGGAACACATTAGGGGCATCCTGGAAGCCTGTATGGAACAAAGAAGGAGTATCATTGAAACATGTAGGTGACCAAGTAGGGGTATTATTGAAACCTGTGCGGGACAAAGTAGGGGTATCCTGGAAGCCTGTAGGGGACAAAGTATCTTTAGTCTGGAAGCCTGTACGGGACAAAGAAGGGATTGCCTGGAAGCCTGTAGGGGACAACGTATGGGTATCATTGAAACATGTAGGTGACAAGGTAGGGGTATCATTGAAACCTGAAGGGGAAAAAGTAGCGATATCCTGGAAGCCTATAGCGGAAAAAGGAGGGGTATCCTGGAAGCCTGTAGGGGACACAGTAGGGTTACAATTTTTAAGTCATATTACGACGGCCTGTTCAGCTTCTCTTGTGTTTCGTAACTGTTTCACAACAGTACTCCACACAACATACTTCCAACATAGACTGTAAGCCCATTGGACACAGACGAATGAAGTTTGTTACAGTGACTTTTGTCAAGCGTCGGAAAGAATTTTGGGAGAGCGGGGATTCGAACTCACAACCCCTTGATTGACAGCCCGCGTCTCTAACGACTAGGCTACTGGGGCTCGGCCGTTTTTTTGTGTGTGTTTGTGTGTGATATTTAACCTGACAGGGTCTGTGTTTATATGACCAATTAGAAAGATAAATGAACAAGAGATTATGATTAATTTCAATTTGTGGCCAAAAAGATTCAACTAGCAAATATTTGTATTGAATACACGCCCTGTTATGTTAAAGTTTTGTCAAATAATGCTGACACACGTAAGATTTGTTTTGATTTGTATCGGTAGGTCGTTAAGAATGGTTCTTATTATACTGTTTAGACTAGATACAGTATGAATTTCGCTAAACTAAAACTGTACAGACATTGAATTAATTTTCCAGTACATTTTTAATTTGTAAAACTCACACATGTATATATAGTGTAAATGGTATGTTTTAAAAGTTATTAACCTTAAATAAATATACTTAATATGGACAAAGACAAATCCCGATGTGTGGTCAGACTGGCTGGTCTTTAAATCTTCTTCTGCTAAATGTCAAGGCATTCCCACTGGAAGCCCGCCTCCTGGCGGCTTCCAACAAGTAGCTTTCAACAATAATCTATGTTTGGAAATTCTTTCAGTGCTGACATCGACTAGATAAATTAATATTACCATGCCAATCCATCTCATTATAAAAAAGGTTTCAATTGTCGCTGTAATTAAGCTTATTTTTCTGTCGTCTGAAGGCATGAGACAAACAATGCCCAATGTTTCTAATGATGACATGAGAGAGACAACTCGTTAATATATAAACAATATAGTGTTGTACTTGTTACGTCCCCTTGTCGTGTAACGGTATTACATGGAAGGTATTCTTATTACTAATACAGCGATTTTAGGTTACAATACACCAAAACAATTCCCACTTTGTTTCCATGTAAATCGACCAGTTTCAGTCCTCGATTGTCACACTTTCTAAGCGTTTCTCGTGTAGAACACCATATATCATTGAAAAGAGTTACCTCCTAGCTCTACAACAATCCAAAGAAAATGTGGGATCATGCATTATGCAAGAAAGAACTCACCAAGCAAAAATGGTAACTGTAATTTTGGACCAAATAGGGCCCGGACAAAACCGGTGTTTATCATTCTCTACTTTCACTTTCAAACAAGGTCAAAATACTAAAAGTGATCAAATCATTCATTTCCAGTGCATCCTATACACATTCACAATGCATTTAAACTCAATGTCATATATTAAATATATTCTAGTGATGGTATACACTCATTTCAACGCAAAGAAAGGGTGTTTTAGGGACTATAATATATCAGCAAATCAGCAGATGTATTTAGCGTAATTTGACCTTATAGTTATTTTTTTTTAAATTGAGACGTTAAGTTATTTTATCTAATTTCATGCAGGAATTAAAATTGCAAAACATTGATTGTAAGAAGCGTAAGAATTTCAGCTATAATCCGGTTTTCCCAAGTATGAGCAACAACTTGGCATGAATGTTTTATTAAAATTTATAAAAAGCAAGATAAAGACAATAAATTCTCCCATTATTTCCAATAAAAGAAAAAGTTAGGAAATACATGGGAATATGAATTGACTGCCGTGATATAACTGTAATACTGTTGATACGATGTATTAGCTCAAATCATTAGAACTGTTATTTACTGACGATGATTGGAAGGGATCTACAATTGTGGAAGGTTTTCCGGGAGCGCACTAAGAGTCGTGTTCTGCGATATAGTTATGTCTCTGTTGTGTTAATCACTCTATCTGATAAACAGACAGAGAGTTGTCTGCAGCTTCACCATATCCATTGGTGTGACTGACATAAAGTCTGTTATATTTTGCACAATATATAACTGCCCGGGGACATTTCGTCCCCGGTGTTCCATCTTTTAATACATGTACGGTCATACACTGTGGTGATAGTATATGTATTCCGTTCGACCAAGTACCAGCTATATACATATTATCGTCTTTGTCTACTGCCATGCCAAATGGACCTTTCAACTTGTCATGTCTATATACATGTTTTACAATACCGTCAAGATCCATACAAGACACACTGTGGTTGTCAGTATCTGTTATGTAAATTGTTTTCTGGTCTATACTTAGTGCAATGTGAAATGGTCGGTCAAACGCTTTGTTTCCTGTTTCATTTGTTATTGTTTTTAATATGTGTCCATCTAAATCAAGCATGTTCACGCATCCAGATGAAAGATAATAGACGATCAATGTGTTGTTGGTATACACAATACCACCACACCCACCATCAATCTTCAGTTCCTTCAATTGAGACAAAGTCTCACCGACTTTAATGAATACAAGTTTATTACGACATGTCACGACGATCTGATCTCGTTCCACACGCGTTATATCCCATGGCGTTGTATGTAGTTGTATAGAGGACATTACTTTGTCATTGTTAATGTCAACAGTCTTTACACTTGAATTAAAATGATCAGCCAGAGCCAGAATGTCGTTGTCTACCATTACCCCTCCTGTTATCCTGCAGCCAAATACACTCGTATCTCTAGAATGCCGGATATTGACTTCACCAAGATACGCCAATGACACCGACTTACTTGTTGGTGATGTTTTCTTAGGTCTCGTCACGTTTCTCTTAAAAATGCTTCGTTTTCCGTTTCCGATCTCTCTCTCTTCCAGTTTTCCAAGATTGTCTTCATCTTTGATCATCCGAAGAAAAGTCTCAAGCCGCAGATCCGGTTTTTTTTTTTTTTTATATTGGTGTCTCAATTCAGTTGTTATACTCTCATATTGTTTGATTTTATATTGAGCCTTTTTAGCACAGACCACTAATCGCCGTTGCGGTTTGTCGATATCCTGTATGTTCATATTACTCGACATGTCTTCAATGTCATCAATCATTTCGACGCAGGCTTTAGAAGCTGATTCGGCCGACATGATGTCGTTGCTCCTCACGGACCCGTCCTCTGCTAAGATACTTTTGTCTATTGAATCTAAAATTTGGCAAGAGTCACATAGAAGTTCATCGCAAACCGTACAACAAAATGAAGCGTTTTCCTCTGCATCCTCACCTTTACATGGGTCGCAGATAATACCACACCGTAAGTCATCGCACCCTGCCTGCCTCCTTCCTGATAGCTCCATAGCTGACAGATATTACTGAAAGTAAAATAAAGTTCAGTTCGACTCGGTAATCACCACATTTTAACTTTTATTTAATCAATAGTGTTCATTTACATAGACACGAAGGCTTCGGATGCTTTGTGAAAGCAAACACCCCATATAATACGTGTAATTCAAAACTAAATGTGGCATTAACGGTTTTTATCGAAATATCTAATGTCGGTGAATTGATGTATTTCAAATGGCTCGTAACTTACAAAAGCAACTCTAAAACGTCGTATTGTAAAAAGGCAAAAAGCTATATATATATATATATATATCTGTAGCTTTTAAACCCTTCCCAACATGAAGTAAAATTTGAGGTAATATTTTGCTTGATACAGAGGTTAGACCTTTCTTATGCAAAATAAATCTACAGCAGACGACTTTTGAAAACATCTATTCCAAAAATGGAAACTCTCGATTAATGGATGTCTTATTATTGAATTTAATTGAAAACAATGCGACAAAAGGGGAAATTACTAAACATAAGCAATTTCTTCTTTTATTAAATTGTTTTCAAAAGTCGTCTTCTTGAGATGTCTCTAAAACGTATTCGTGTTGGAAAAGGTTAAATATTAACTCCTTATATCATGTCTTTGGAAATATGTACAATAGACGTTGTATATATCTCATAATTGACGGAAGGAAATCGAGAAACGCAAAAAAAGAACGTTTAAAAAAAGAAAGAAAACATGCCCAGTCTTTCAAAATAGATAATTGCGACGATTTCTGTTATTAAGCGCTGAAAAGAACAGTATAAAAAAATGCACAAACATTTTAAAATAGCGATGTATAAAGTTCCTTCTTTCTCGATATAAAAGGCTTTTTGAAAACATAGTAACAATAGAAGAAATTGCACAAAACGTTTCTCCTTTTGTCACAATGTTTTCCACTTTAAGTGATAGCTTATCCATTCAATTATAGAGATTTTCTATTATTTGACAACATATGTTCAAAGTCGTCTGCTGCAGAATTGTCGTATGAGGGAAAGGATTAATAATAACTGTTTTTAAAACAAGGTTATCGACGAAACATCTACATATCAGTTCATAATGAATTGAACGACAATGAATGGACTCTGTAAGATTAGTATCAGTTTGTTTCAACACGAGTGACGCCTCACAAAAACAAGTCGACCTTCATATGCTTTATATATTTGAGGGCGAAAACATTCATGTAATTTCTTTTTTATGTAAAACATAATAACGAACGACGAAGAGATTTTGACCAAATAGCATGAAAATAACCAAACCAATCCTTAACTCTTTCCTTCGTGTAGACGCATTTTGATATATATATTCAGCAGACGACATTTGAAACCATTATGGTCAAAGGAGAAGTTGCTCATATTTGTGGCAATGTTTCCTCTTGCCACAGTGATTTGATATCTGTTGAATTTGTTAACTTATAACTAGAGAATTTACCCCTCCCTCAGAAAGTATCAAAGTCGTCTTCTGCAGATTTGTTGTATGCGGTTAAGGGTTAATGTCTTTTTTAACTAAAGCTTTGATTATATGTTATATCATTTTCACATTTTCCAAAAAAACTGAAGAAATCCACAGCAATTAGATTAAAGAAATCTTTATATAACTACGGGTTAAATTCCGACTAGGCAGCAGTAAGGTGACAAGGATTACAGAAGTCAGTTGCCTGTACCAAAGACAACATTAAAATCATCTAGAAATACAAGAGATAGTGACTATCCGGACACAAATATGCTTTGTATATAAACACTACAATGCAAATAGTTGATTGCCTAAAACAAACAATATGCTTAAATCCAAAGTACAAACAAATACGTGGATTTTTACAGAAGAACATTCAAATATTTAATTACGTGAACATTATTTGAAATATTTGACTCTTTGCAAATAAGCACCATACATGAAGGTACCTTAGATCTTTTAAACAACATTTCCTGAGTATTCCTTATACATGTTACAGTGTCCCTGTCACGCGACTTACAGTTGAGCCCGTGCATGGGTAAAGGTACAAATTGGCCGCTTTAGTGAACAGCGTAGGACCAGATCAGCCAGGACATTCGCTCAGCCGGAACAGGATAAACACTGTTCATATATAACGTACATAATCTTGTTTGAAGATAATGTGAATTTGTGTAGATTCTGACAGCACTGGATCAGTTAGAAAGGGTGATGATCTGAACCTACACTGAACTAAAATGCAGACGTGTATTCTTTAACACTGTCAAGCTCATACAGCAATGTAAACGGATATTGCTACGTGCTCAACATGCGACAGTTCGATGGGTTTGGTTGGATATTACATGTAAGTGAGATATTATAGTGAAAGAGTTATATACTCCTCCTAATCTGGAACTCTTTGTCTAGACAAAGAGTTGACTACTTATCCGGACCTCTTGGTCTAGACAAAGAGTTGACTTCTTATCCGGACCTATTGGTCTAGACAAAGAGTTGACTTCTTATCCGGACCTCTTGGTCCAGACAAAGAGTTGACTACTTCTCCGGACCTCTGGGTCTAGACAAAGAGTTGACTTCTTATCCGGACCTCTTGATCTAGACAAAGAGTTGACTTCTTATCCAGACCTTCTTGGTCAAAACAAAGAGTTGACTACTTATCCGGACCTCTGGATCTAGACAAAGAGTTGACTACTTCTCCGGACCTCTGGGTCTAGACAAAGAGTTGACTACTTATTCGGACCTCTGGATCTAGACAAAGAGTCCGGACCTCTTGGTCTAGACAAAGAGTTGACTACTTATCCGGACCTCTGGATCTAGACAAAGAGTTGACTTCTTATCCAGACCTCTTGGTCTAGACAAAGAGTTGACTTCTTATCCAGACCTCTTGGTCTAGACAAAGAGTTGACTTCTTTTCCAGACCTCTTGGTCTAGACAAAGAGTTGACTTCTTATCCGGACCTCTGGGTCTAGATAAATAGTTGACTACTTATCCTACATTGTCTAGAATAATAGTTGACTGCTTTTCCGGACCTCTTTGTCTAGACAAATAGTTGACCTTATATCCGGGCCTCATGGTCTAGACAAAGAGGCAGTCCTCTTCCGCCAAAGGGCTGATTAGCCTCTATGTCTGGTAAGAACGATGTCTACAGTACAGTTGTGAGAAAGCAATGAAACACACGTTAGGTGAACTGGCCGCTTTGATATAACTGAAAAACCGTTGAAAATGGCGTTAAATTCAAATCAATCAGCTGATTATGTTGGGGTTTTATTGGGGTTTTACTCCGTTTTCGAAATCATATCACGTCGACAGTTCGCTTATTTATGAGGCAAATTCCTTGGTCAACAAACCAGTACTAGGTTAGGAAATGTACCTTGCCGAAAGGGCAGTCCATCATGACAGCCGCGACTGGGGATCTAACCCGGGATACCAGATTTTAATTTTCCGACGTTAATCACTCAATATTCGTTGTTATTTCAGATACCAAAAACGGTAATGATAACATTATAAGTATGTAGTCTGTTTACGCGTTAGCCCTTTCCCACATAAAACAAATCGGCAGCAGACGAATTTGAAAACAGCTGGGCACAAAACATGGACAAAATGTAAATGTTGGTATAATCAATGGATATATATGAATATATTTTGAAAACATGTTGGCAAATCGAGAAATTACTCATAATGAGTAACACCTCACTTTATAGCAGTGTTTTCAAGTGTCGTCTGCTGCAGATGCGTCAAAAAGCTTCGGAAAGTATGGAAATGTTAATCACTTATCCTTCCAACTTTCCAGTTACCAAAACGAATACAAAAGAGTACATAATTAGACAAAACAGGGACAGCATAGAACAACACAAGTCGAACTTACATTTATTTATACCGCAAATAACCTTCTCCGTAATCATCAACTGCGTTTTCAAAAGCGTTCAATATATAAACAACTTTATGAAGGCTAAATTTAAAATGCATTATCTAAATTCAACAAGCAGTCCGTTATCTATTTTTACCCTTTCCCACATATGACAGATCTGCAGCAGACGACTTTGAACATGTCTTCTCAAAATATGGAAAATCTATATGAATGTAGGTAAAATTACTAAAAAGAATTGAAAACGTCTTAACAAAAGGAGGAATTGCCCGTTTTGAGTTATTTATCCTTTTGTCACGATGTTTTCAAAAGTCGTCTGTTGCGTAGGCGTCAACAAACGTCTGTAGGTGGGAAAGGGTTAACATAAGTTATGATAAATTGCTCTAGATAATTTGCGCATTTCTTACTCTGAAATCCTTAATTGACTCTTAAACCATATGCTATGGGCACCATTATTTTTGTCAAGTTTTTTTTAGACAAATCCGCTTAAACCCTTCCCTACTAGGATACATATATTAGCTTTAAACGGTTATGCTATCTTAACATTCTTCTAAATTGTTTTAGCTAAAGTCAAAAAAAGTTACATTTTAGCTTTAATCTTTAAATTTGAGCTTTAAACGGTTATGCTATTTAACATTCTTCTAAATTGGTTAAGCTGAAGTCAAAAAAAGTCATATTTAATCTTTAAATTTGAGCTTTAAACGGTTATGCTATTTAACATTCTTCTAAATTGGTTAAGCTGAAGTCAAAAAAAGTCACATTTTAGCTTTAATCTTCAAATTTGAGCTTTAAACGGTTATGCTATTTTAAATTGGTTTAGCTGAAGTCAAAATTAGACACATTTGGGCTTTAAACGGGTATGTTATTTTTTCAAATTCTATGAAATTATTTAATCAAGCTGAACTTTAATTTAATACATGTTTGAGCTTTAAACGTCTTCCAACTCGCTTTAACTACGTTTGAAATGTATTTGTGATACCTTATTGAAAACATTGTAAAAAAAGAAAGAACAATAACTCGTGTTAAGCATTTTCTTCCCTTTATTCATGTTTTCAAAGATGTTACATTTTCCCGCGATATTCAAAACTCCGTGTCCAAATAATGCGGTTTACGTCCAAGTTTTCACATAGATAGTCCTAGATGTATCCACAGCATGGGAAACAGAAGGTTTTAGTTTGTACAACAATCCCTTTCATTCGAAAGTCCCATATGTCATGCATTTGACCAATACGCATCACATATGAATACAGTCAAACCTGTGCTAAAATCCACCTTTGTATAGCAATTCCCTGTTTATAGCAACCACACTTGTAATTTCCCAATTATTCATTTTCAGCATAAATTACCCTGCAATTAAAGACCATCTGTGAAAAAGACCAGATTCGTTTCTCCACATGGGTGGTCTTAAGACACATGTTTGAACGTATATAGTGAATTCGAGATAACTCGTAGTAGAAAATGGATCCATATGAACCGTTCCACGAGACAACCAACATTATGGACTCTGCGTAATATATCGACCCAGATCAGCCTGCACAATCCGCGCAGGCTAATCCGGGCATAATTCGTCTCAGGGGGATAGAGGCATAGAGTAATGATTCCTAAAACAGGAAATCCACAAAAGACGAAAAGTGTCTGTCCGGGTTAGCCTGCGCGGCATGCTTAGGTTGACCCGAGTCGATACTTTACGCAGTGTTCACAATGTTGGTTTTCTCGTGGAACGGCTCAATTATATTACTTCGTTTATCGACGTGTTGAAGTGATCGCCCGAAATAAGCTTAGTGCATGTATATATTATCAATAATGTTTAACCATGTTCCTATTACAACGAATTTGCAGCATATGACGTTGAAAGCAGATTGACAAAAACGCGGAAAGTCCCTAAAAATTAAAGTAATTTCCTCAAAATATTCAACAAATTTCAACAAACGTTGTTCGCTGTTTTCTGTAGTCGTCACTTGCATATCCCTCAAGGGTCGTATTTTAGTTTAAAGGTTTGATAAATATGTATTCATAAAAACAACATATCGTGCCGTCTATTCCTCGGCTTTATCTCTTTCCAGCATGAATGCAAACGCATTTCGACGTATTTGACACATATGCAGCAAACGACGTTCGTTAAAATTGTTGCAAGGGTATAAATCGCTCGAAGCAAATTCTCCTGTAGCCACAATTCTTCCAAGTGTGCTCTAAAATTATGCTTTCATTCAAAATAGTATCCATAGCTTTCCGTAGAACAATATAAAATCGTCTGCTAAAGTTTAAATCTCTGTATCAAAATATTACTTTCTTTTTTACTTCAGATATTGAATGCCTTAGATGTTTATCAGACGACTATTTGAGACAGTGAGCACGAGTTAAAACATTGACCTTTTGATACCAACAGCATTTGTATAAAGGGCATTTTCCATATTCTAAAATTCTTGAAACTCAAACCCTATAGTGTTGCTACCCTAAAGAAACGTCTCAGTAAGATGAATTCTTTGAGTACCCACAACATAAGATTTGGTTGAGAAATAAGAGAGACCTTGTAAGGGAAAACACCAGTTTACTCCCCCCTTATCTAGTCATCTGTACCAAAGTACCGGGTTCGAGCCACATCGAGATTCGGGTCAAAAAACAAATCAATGTTGCAACACCAATCAAGACAAAACCAAACTGTTTGTAGAAAAATTTATTTATTTACATTTTTATAAATAATACGTATATCACTCCGCAATCTCATAAAATATATCATGGCACACCACATATGATCTAGAACACAACACAACGAAAATGACACGTACTTCACAAATAAACACCATGCAAAAGGAGGACATCCTTCCCCGCATTAATACTGTTATGTAAGTCCTGAGTTTACTTGATTGTTACAGCTAGATTTAGGATAGTTTAAATATACACCATTACATTTAGTAGTAGTAGTAGAAGTAGTAATAGTAGTAGTAATATAGCAGAATAGGCCGTCATCATCATATATATTATTCTGCGTTTTTGTCAGGACCCGACATTCAGATCTGCAGAAACGTCTAGAAACAATGGATCAGTTAATTGTTTAACCCTTTGCCGCATGCAGATACTTTCTGACGACATTTAAAACATTTTTGCAAGAGGATAAGTTGCTCATTTGTAAAAGGAGAACAAGATCATAATGATCGATTTATCCTTTTGCAACAATGTTTTCTTTTCTATTCAATAAGTATACTTTTATTTAAAGACATTTTTCATATGTTTGCAAAGAGGTTTTCACAGTCCACAGTCGTCTGCTGCAGATGTGTTGTGTATGGGAAAGGGTTATCAAAAGAAAAGAAATGAGCATTACTATACACATTTGTTAAAATTATGTGTTGATGATGTTGAATCGGATTGACAAGTGTAATATTCCTCTATTAATTAACCAACAAGTGGTATAGCTTTAGCACCTGTTACGATTCCTTTCCCAGCTGTTTCAAGTCCATCCTTAGCTTTACCCGCCATTTCTTCCCCCCAATTTTTGGTTTTGTTAAATGCGTCTTTACCAAAATCTACCGCTTTATTCGCCGTGTTTGTAATTGCGTTTCCTGCTTTTTTAAATGCGTTTTTAAACCAGGATGCTTCCGAATCCAATACCATTACTCCGATAAACAACACCACTAGGAGGTATCTACCCTGCATGGTCGTGTCTGTAAACATAAAAAAGTAACGATTAGTTGTTTATTGGTTAATAATTGACTATTAGACATGTCAAATAGGAGGAATCGATACGGATATCTGCATATCGGTTTTATGCTATTAACGGACGCTGAAAACGGCGTCAATCTCCAACAAATCACCATTATGATTATTGTGTACGTGGACAGTCGTTTATGATCGCTCGAAATAATTGTGTGAATGTTAGTCTGATTAAAACCAGTCCTTATCAACGCTTCATTTCCAATAGCTCACATAGATATGATGACAACTTTTTAAATGTTGTTTCAGATTGACATTTACGTCAGTCAATCAAATTGTCGCCTACAAGATCGTTTGGTATAAACAGGGAAGATAATCCATGTAAATAAATAAGATAAAGTTACCATTTAAATAATAAAACCGAGCGTTTGTTGTATCATGCTATTTCATTGGACAACAAATCGAGCACCGGCTAATGAATATTTAGGGTCAATTCGAGACGACATTAATACGGTGTCGTCAGATCCGATATGCACACAGCAAAGTATTTTGGTCTGAGTTTAATGAGATTGGTGAATACCGGAAACGCATGAACGACAACAAGGAGTTTAGAATACCCTTAAAGATGCTGAACTCCAGATCGAGATCAAAATTGTGAAATGTTGAAAGTTATCAAATATTGCTAATTATGACAACAAAGTAAGTGATACATAGTTCAAAACTATTTTGGCAGTAAATGTTGAAGAACTATCAATTGAAAGTCATGAAAATGTACATAATTTGGCTTGCTGGGTATGTCTACCCAGTAAAAATGAAACATACAGGATCAATATGTAGATGTTCCTTGTACTGGCAAGGTGAATTATTACTTTAATTTTATCCCAGAATTATGATTCTAATATTTCAAGACAACTTTTGAACAGTTTTAAAACTTTGACTATAATATCTATAATCTAGAGTTCAGCACCTTTAAACCGACATTCAGATCAAGTCACGCCCTGATGTTTCGCAACCAATTCTTCCATATCCGTGACAAAAACTAGAAGTGCAACCCCATTAGTTTTACAACAATGTAACTTTAAATGATTCCCAAACCGGAGAAGAATTGAGATCCTATATAATCAACACACGCGGTCCATAAGTTCTCGGAAAAACATTCTCCTTAACCCTTTCCCTCATACGACAATTCTGCAGCAGACGACTTTGACTTTGGAAATTGTGGACGTTTTGTGCAATTTCTTCTTTTGTCACTATGTTTTCAAAAAGCTGTCTGCTGCAGAGGCGTCAGAAAGCGTCTATAAGAGGGAAAGGGTTAATATTAAAGATAGGTGAGAATTGAAGACAGGCGGGAATGCATAACGCACTAACCTATCAGGACATTCCATCTAGAACAAGTACTTTGTGAACCTCTAGGCCGAAATGAGGATATTTTATATAAATGTACGTGTACATATAAACATTGAATAGAGTTGAAAACATTGTGGTAAAGAGAGAAATTGCTCATTATGAACGGATGTTTCCTTTTGTTACAATGTTTTAAAAAGACGTCTGCCTCAAGTGGATTGAAATTCGTCCGTATAAGAGAAAGGGTTAAAGAATTAACTTATTCCATAACCTACTTAATCCGTTGAATAGTTGTCCTAGATCAGATCCATTTAGGCACTGTAGGCACGTGCCTACATATTTTTTTCTCAAAATGCCTCAAAATACAGCTGCGGCAATAGACATCTGCGTAATGTATCGACCAGATCAGCCTGCGCTGTCCGTGCAGACTGATCCGGCCGACACATTCCGTCTTAGGGGGATAGATGTATAGAGTAGTGATTCCTGAAACAGAAAATCCACAGGAGGCGAAAAGTGTCTATCCACAATGTTGATTTTCTCACGAGACGGCCTACACATTGATTATTGCAAAGCTACACCCTGTAGATCGTTGGCAAGTATTGCCATTTGATCGGACTTAACCAACCTCAGTACCCAGGCTTTTCATACCAACAGTGTGTAATATAGCCAGTTTACCGAGGAGTTCCGGGTTTCTCAAATATCATTCGGTATATTAAAAACGAAATCGTAAATAAAATGTTAAAAAAAAAATAAACCAACCTTGTTATTGTTGTTGATAAAGAATTCTCGTGTGACTTGACTAACTGGTCTTCTTTTTCTATGTTATTTTGAATGAGTTTCTTCTGAATCTGACTAGTAACGCTGACAACGTAAATTTAACGCGCGTATTTATACAAACCGAAAAGTTACCGATGCGGAAATTATATTCTTGATAACCCTTCCCATATACAGACGCTTTCTGATGCCTCTGCAGCAGATAACTTTTGAAAAACATATTGGCAATAGGAGATATTGCTCATCACAAGCCGTTTGCTACACTGTTTTTAACTCCATGTACTCTACGATTAACTTTCCATTTTTCAAAATTTGCCATAATTTTGTCTAGATGTGTTCAAAGTTGTCTGCTGCAGATTTGTTGTATGTGGGAAGCAATTGTAAGCTGTGATTTGCGGTCAAATCCGTGCAAAATACTTCTGCTTATTTGTTTGGCATGATTGTTATATGCACTCGTGTATACTGCATCAATATGCAATTAGCACATTTTTGTTTCGAAATGCAATAATAAATATTAAAAAAGCGACTTTATTTTGTAGGTTCATTGGAGAAAGGGTTAATTGCGTGAGTGACGTCAGGTCAACCAACTAAAGTACGTCATGTACAACATTAAGCCGAGTCGAGCGACTATAGGGGACCTGTTACCTCTTAAACTTGGCTGTAATATGCACAGCAAATATGTTGTTGTCAAAAGTTGCAAATTGTAGATGGACGGGCAATGAAGGCTCTGGTGAGACTGCGACGTTCCAAAGACTAGTCTGGGGCTTCACTAATCGCATGGACTACCATGGTCCCTTTTTGCCGGACGAGGCACACTGGTTTGTTGACAATGTTTTGTAGCCGGTTCACCTTGTAGCCTTTGTTTTTGTTTTGTTTTTGTTTAGTTCGAGGGAGGAGGCAGCTGTCATCAAATCATTTTAATATTTGTATTGAATGTTTAGTGGGTGCGACTCAGAACAACACATGCATACATGTAAACACGGTTTAGTTATACAGAACTCACACCTCACGTCTACATATATTTTGCATTGATAATTGTGCTTATACATGTACATGTATATACATGTATACACATCAGTCTGCACAGTCCACACAGGCTAATCCGGGCCGACACATTCCATATCAGGGGGATAGAGAAAATACTTCTGAAACATAAAATCAACAGGAGGCGAACATTGTCCGTCCGTGTTAGCCTGTGTGTCATGCTTAGGCTGATCCGGGTCGAAACTTTACGCAGAGTCCACAATGTTGGTTTTCTCGTAATACGGCTCTTATGTCATCTGCGTAATGTATCGACCAGATCAGCCTGCGCTATCCGCGCAGACTGATCCGGCCGACACATTCCGTCTAAGGGTGGATAAATAGAGTAGTGATTCCTGAAACAGAAAATCCACAAGAGGCGAAAAGTGTATATCCGCGTACGCCTGCGCGGAATGCTTAGGCTGATCCGGGTCGAAACTTTACGCAGAGTCCACAATGCTAGTTTTATCGTTGGACGGCTCATGTACTGTATGAGATAAAACAGATTTCTCGCTGTTTCTTCTTTTGTCAGCCGTTCAAACGTACAGTCAAACTTGTCTTAATCATCCACCTAGGGAAAAGTCGAAATGTGGCTGCTGAACACAGGTGGCTGCTTAATACACGTCAAATAAGGAAGAATATTTTGGTTAATCCTTAAGTGGCCGCTTAATACAAGTTGGCTGCTTAACAGAGTTGACCAATAATACAAGTTTCACGCAAACGGCGCGAGTACTGGTTATGTCTCTAGAAAGCAGACATCGATCGTGATTAATATAAGCGTTAAGCTTGTGCCTTTATTGGGACAAAATAGGGGTATCACGGAAGCCTGTAGGGGACATCATTCCTTAAATGTCGGTACATATGCGGTTGCCTGAGATAAAAACAAACGTAAGTTGAACCGTCCGCCGTGAGGTCACATTGAAAACGGCCTAAACCCTTTCCCAAGTACAACACATCTGCAGCAGACGACTTTAAAGTTTAAACTAATCTAGTCAAAACTATAAAAAAAAAATCTCTATATCTCTCTCCCTTTCCCTCATATAGACGTTTTCTGACGCCTCTGCAGCAGACGGCTTTTTGAAAACATAGTGACAAAAGAAGAAATTGCACAAAACGTGCAATTTCTCCTTTTGCCACAATGTTTTCCACTTTTTGTCATAGGTTATCCATTCAATTATAGAGATTTTTCTATGTTCTGACAAATTACGTTCAAAGTCGTCTGCTGTAGAATTGTCGTATCAGGGAAAGGGTTAAAGAAAGTTAAAGTATTGAATAGAGTTGAAATAATTTGGGAAAAGGAGAAATTGCTCATGATGAGCATAGTAGTGTTGAGAAAGCGTCCTGTATGTGGGAAAGGGTTAAACGACGATACCTGCTTTTAATCTTGTTATGTGTCTGCTGCAAAAATATTTAATGCAAAACGGATATAAGTAAAAAATATGATAAACAGATAAGAAATGAAAACTACGAGTAAAATGTTTGCGGTCCTGTTATCTTCGTAAACATGAACTTTAAAGAATAGCTGACAGAGACAATGTTCTGTTAGTGGACATAAATACCGTTAGGCGTTTATTTGGTTGTCAGTTAATCAATCACCGCGGTAAGTACATTCAGACTAAAAGTCTTCATATGTTAACTGTATTGATATCTGGACCACGGCACGAAATAGCCCCCATCCTCGGGACAGAACAAAAACAGGACAGTATCTTTGTTTCTCTTATGTACAACTATGGTACAAGATATTGGTATTATATCAATACAAAACATCAATCATTGAATGAAATACAATTCAGTAACGGGACTTTGCGACTAACGGCGGTGGAGTCGTATCGGGATCCTTTTTGTTTAGAACCTAGCCTAGGGGTATCCTTGGGCCTGTAGGGGAAACAGTAGGGGTACCATCAACATCTGTAGGGGACAATGTAGGGTATCCTGGAAGCCTATAGGGGACAAACTATGGGTATCCGTTAAGCACATATGGCACACAGTAGGGGTATCGTGGAAGCCTATAGGGGACAAACTATGCGTATCTGGGAAGCATGAAGGAGACAAACTATGGGTATCCGGAAGGCATGTAGGGGACAAAGTAGGAGTATTCTAGAAGCCTTTAGGGGAAAAAGTAGAGGTATCATAGAAGTCTGTAGGGGACAGAGTATGGGTTTTCTAGAAGCCTTTAGGGGACAAATTAGGGGTATTCTAGAAGCCTGTAAGGGACAAAGTATTGGTATCCCGAAGGACTGTAGAGGGGCACAGTAGGAGTATCCCGGAAACATGTAGGGGACAAACTAGGGGTATCACGGAAGATTGTAGGGGACACATAATGGGTTTTCTAGAAGCCTTTAGGGGACAAAGTAGGGGTATTCTAGAAGCCTGTAGGGGACACAGTAGGGGTATCTTGGAAGCCTGTGTGAGGACACAGTAGGGGTATCATAGAAGCCTATAGAGGACAAAGTAGGGGTATTCTAGAAGCCTTTATCTGGACAAAATAGGGGTATCACAGAAGCCTGTAGGGTGCAAAGTAGGTGAATTATGGAAGCATGTAGGGGTTTCATGGAAGCATGTAGGGGACACAGTAGGGGTATTCTGGAAGCATATAGGGACAAAAAAGGGATATCATGGAAGCCTGTAGGGGACAGAGTAGGAGTATCACGGAAGCTTGTAGGGGATAAAGTAGGATATAAAGTAGGGGTATCGTGGAAGTCTGTAGGGAACAAAGTAGGAGTATCATGGAAACCTGTAGGGGACAAAGTAGGAGTATCACGAAAGCCTTTAGGGGACAAATTAGGAATATCCTATAAGCCTGTAGGGGGACATAGTATGAGTATCACGGAAGTCTGTAGGGGACAAAGTAGGTGTATTCTAGAAGCCTTTAATGGACAAAGTAGGGGTATCACGGAAGCCTGAAGGGGACAAAGTATGGGTTTTCTAGAAGCATGTAGGGGACAACAAAGGGATATCATAGAAGCCTGTAGGGGATAAAGTAGGAGTATCACGAAATCCTGTAGTGGACCAAAGTATGAGTATCACGGAAGCCTGTAGGGGACAAAGTATGAGTATCACGGAAGCCTGTAGGGGACAAAGTATGAGTATCACGGAAGCCTGTAGGGGACAAAGTATGAGTATCACGGAACCCTGTAGGGGACAAAGTATGAGTATCACGGAAGCCTGTAGGGGACAAAGTATGAGTATCACGGAAGCCTGTAGGGGACAAAGTATGAGTATCACGGAACCCTGTAGGGGACAAAGTATGAGTATCACGGAAGCCTGTAGGGGACAAAGTATGAGTATCACGGAACCCTGTAGGGGACAAAGTATGAGTATCCCGAAAGCTTGTAGGGGGACAAAGTATGAGTATCACGGAACCCTGTAGGGGAGATTTGTTTGTTTGGAGTTTAACGCCGCTTTCAACAGCTTTGGTCATATCACGGCGGTCAGTGCACCTACCCATGTTTTCCTGGCTTTCCTACACCAGTACTTACACAACATTCTTTCGAAGCCACTGACTACTTTCTCACATAGATCAGAGGTGAGAGGCGATGGAAAAATCGCCCGAAAGAATGTCGCCGCAACCGGGTATCGAACCCGTGACCTCCAGATCACGAGTCAGATACGCTACCAATTGAGCTACCCGGTCGGACCTGTAGGGGAGAAAGAAGGAGTATCACGGAAGCCTGTGTAGGGGACAAAGTAGGGGTATTCTAGAAGACTTTAGGCGACAAAGTAGGGGTATCACGGAAGCCTGAAGGGGACAAAGTATGGGTTTTCTAGAAGCCTTTTTGGGACAAAGTAGAGGTATTCTAGAAGCCTTTTTAACGTTGTGTAGCCACTTTAGCTTATATGACATGACATATTATTACAAGCGGTACTTTAAAAACAACTAGAAATAGTTGGTGTGGATTCAAAAGGCACAATATGTTGTATATGTAGGTCTTAAAACTGTTTCACCAATTATTACCACCCAATTCTGCTCAAATATCTTGCTTCCGAAATATAAGTAACGAAAAGGTGAAAACAATGTTAAACTTGAAGGTTAAACTTCTGTCAAAGTCATTGCAGGTGTTTGTTCGACTTTCCAATACCATTAGTTACACCCACTGGGTAATGTGTCAAAGAAAACATTAATATTTGGACATTTTATGCCATTAATGTCATGTTAATAGCCCCTATTAACACTTATATGAACGCCAAGGCAGGCAACAATATACCTTAGTTTTAAACAAACACTGACGATGCTGGCGAGAATGAGGACTTAAAAATTGTCCCGATTCGTTTTGAGTCTTCGCTGTTTGGTCATATATGCATGTACTTTGAAGAACAAGAAAAGCGTACGTTGATTGAAAACCTGGGGTCAGCCTATTGACCTACTGAATAGCAATAACACATAAATGCTTTACTACGTCCAACATGCAACGAATCTCTTATTATCAAGCAAAACCCTATGTTATGCATACCCAAAAGAATCATCTCACTTAGTCGATTCTTTTGAGCACCTGCAACATAGGTTTAGAGGGTGAAATACGGGTTTTAGAACATGCAACATACACTTTATCTATAGCTCTGATAAGACACGCCCACATTACTTGATCTACATAATTAATTACGTAATCTTGATCATGTAATTATTTAGAACAGTCTATAATCGGTCAATGGATTTAAAAGACGGACAGACGAACAATTGAAATATAACATTATGGTGTGCTTTAGAGTTAAATTTTACTCGTCCCCAAATCATATTTAGAGTATGTACAGTCTCAGGCTAGCTCCGAGAATAAACTATGGGTAAGGTTTTATAATCCATGTTTTATCTGACATTGCAACTAACTGTTTTATCAGTCGGGTGTGAGGGAGGCATTTGCTGAAAACTATTATTAGACTGTTTGATCTGATCATTACCTTTTGTGTAATAATGTACAGTATAAGAAAATAGATGTATTTTTGTTAAAAAGATTAACAAAGTACGAGCTTTATTTACACAAAGAGGTAACGTAACAAATTTCCATATATTTATATTATGTAACATATTGTAACATTTTTATAACAAAGTTCTGTGTCATTTCGAACATTTCTTTTCACACGATGGCGTCACTCTGACCTCACTTCCGTTTCCTGTCAGTCCATATCAAAACATCCGGTATAGAACACGTGTATCCAGAAGAGTATGACGGCGATGAAGGCAAACACGGCGGATCCTCCATTCAGGTAGAATGACCACTCCAGGTCCGGAGACGGACTCTCTTTCAGATGGAAGTACAGGAACAACCCGGTCCCTCCTAGGAAGGCGAATACTGTAAATAAGGTTAATGTATATATTCTATTAAATAGGTTATAATTGTAGGAGTGGAATGGAATGGGGAATATGGCCCTGGGTCGGTTTTGTCCGTCGAAGGGGCACCAACTAAAACAGCAAAATATCCCTTACTAAACTTTGTAAATATAGTATTTTGAGCCTCTTTTAACAATCTTTCAGTTATATCACGGCGTTTCCTGGGTAGGTTGCACATACTACTGGTTCAATTATCCTGACACCAGCAAGTCAATCGTAATCCGAACCGAACATCCACTGCGCGCCAAGAAGGGAAATCCAATACTAGCAAATGTTTAAGTCTTTGACGAGACCTGACCAGGGATCGAACCTGCAACATCACGCGCCCCGAGGCGGACGGACGCTCTGTCACTACACAGCCGAAGCGGTCCTTACTTAAGTAAAACATCAGGCAGACCAAGAAAGAATGATAATTGAAAGAGATTGAAGCCTGAGATCCAAGTAATTTTAAGGTACATGCAATGTCATCATATTTACCATTTTTATCTTATCTGGAAAAGTTTACATTCAAAATGAAGTAAAAAATAAAAATAATTATACTAGTATATGTATTGGGAAGATAATCAAATCAATTTGATTGAAATTTAAACAAATTCTAAAAATCATAACCATATGTCACTCTTGTTTAAATAAAGAATTGTATATATGTTGCATTATCGACCGGTGACCTCTATACTTAAATAAATACTTTATACTTGATTTGCGTCATGATAATAGACAAAATGAAACAACTGACATAGAGTCTAAATTCATATACATTTCATTATGTAAATATAAACTATAACTATATATGTATCATATCCCTGCAAATAAAGTCATGATCAGGTCAGTGTTGCCACATCTTAACCCTTTCAGCGCCGAATTTCCTAAAGTAGACCCTTCCATGCTCAATATCGGGCGATATAATTTATTTTTGATAATAGAAATATTTGATAACTCAAATACAAACAATGCTGATTGCAGGTGAGACAGCTCCTTATGAGCTGACTCACCTGAATCAGTATTGTTTGCAAAAGAACACTCAATGTTGCCATTAGCGTTGATGAAAGTGCTAAGTGGTGCAGAGAGAGAAAGCCTTACGTCCCAGTAGCAGGATGAGTCCAACAAGTATTCCGCAGCAAACCTTGCTGAAGTTGACACGCCTATGACAAGGGTAACACACGAGCGTCAGCATCCCTAACAGTAACATGGCGGTCCCACCCACTTCCAGAGGCACTCCGTACGTCCATATGTTCTTCACTGAAAATAATATTAATATTACCTATTTCAGGCGAAAGACTGTCGGAGCTTTGGTGGATTTGTTTGTACATGTGTATGTTTGATTGATTGTTTTACGCTGCTTTAAAAAAGATCAGTTATAACGCAGCGTTATCCTGACCCCAGCCAGTCGTGATGCTAACCCCGCAACCCTGAGCACCAATAGTGGTAGCCATTACTACCAATTATAAAGTCTCTGGTATGACCCGGTCGGGGATCGAACCGGTGACCTTCCGTAACCGAGGCGGACGCTCTACCACTTCACCACCGAGGCGTCAACATATAAGTACAAAAAGTACAATTTCTAGCATCGTAACTTACTAGTCATCCAGGGATAAGGAATATGAGCCATTCCACGAGAAAACCAATATTATTGACTCTGCGTAATGTATATTCCCAGATCATCCTGCGCAAACCGCGCATGCTAATCAGGGCCTACACATTCCTTCTAAGGGTGGAAAGAGGTATAGCGTAATAATTCCAGAAACGGAACATCCACAGGAGGCGAAAACTGTCTGTCCTGGTTAGCCTGCGCGGCATTCTTAGGCTGATCCACGTCGATACTTTACGCAGAGTCCACAATGTTGGTTTTCGCGTGGAACGGCTCACATGTGATCTGTTACACTGAATGCAATACTGATGGAAACGGCGTAAAACCCGAGGATAGTTCATGAGTGTTTATTTATTATCACTTTTATTAAACGAGTTTACTAAGATGATATGCCGCCAGCCTTTGAGTAGAAAGCGTATGATTCCCATAGAGGTCATACAATACTTGATTACAGAACACACTTCATACACACGAAGACGGATATGTATGTAAAATATAGCTTATAGAACGTATGATACCCGTATAGGTCATACAATACTGTACACTATTCCTTGATTACAGAACATACTTCATACACACGAAGACGGATATGTATGTAGAATATAGCTTACAGAACGTATGATTCCCATAGAGATCATACAACACTTGATTACAGAACACATTCCATTTACACGAAGAGAAATATTTATGTATGTAGAATAAAGCTTACAGAACGTATGATTTCCATAGAGATCATACAACACTTGAGATTACAGAACACACTTCATACACACGAAGACGGATATGTATGTAGAATATAGCTTACAGAACGTATGATTCCCATAGAGGTCATACAATACAGTACGATATGCCTTGATTACAGAACATACTGCATACAAACGAAGACGGATATGTACAGAATATAGCTTACAGAACGTATGATTCCCATAGAGGTCATACAATACAGTACGATATGCCTTGATTACAGAACATACTTCATACAAACGAAGACGGATATGTACAGAATATAGCTTACAGAGCGTATGATTACCATAGAGGTCATACAATACTGTACACTATTCCTTGATTACAGTACACACTTCATACAAACGAAGACGGATATGTATGTTGAATTTGGCTTACAGAACGTATGATTTCCATAGAGGTCATACAATACTGTACACTATTCCTTGATTACAGTACACACTTCATACAAACGAAAACGGATATGTATGTTGAATTTGGCTTACAGAACGTATGATTTCTATAGATATCGTAAAGTACAGTACAATCTTCCTTGATAACAGAACATACTTCATACACACGAAGACGGATATGTATGAAGAATATAGCTTACAGAACGTATGATTTCCATAGAGTTCACTGATCCCTCCACACTCTTGCGTCCAGTTATTGCAGAAAACAAACATCCCAACATAGTGGCCTTCTACATTAAACCAGTAATTGGTACCAATAGATACCGCAGCTCCGATCTAGAATTGAAAACAAAAATAGTTTGGTTTGTTAAACTTTCTCACATCTCACATACAAGAAGACATCTGTAACAGATCACTCTGAAAACATATGAAGATAAAGGAATTTCTCTAGAAACAAATGTTTGATTATTGAGAAGAGTTGAAAACATTGTGGAAAATGAGATATTGCTCAACATGAGACATTTTGAATTATGGCAATATGTTTCAAAATATCGTCTGCTGCTGATGCGTCACAATGCGGCTGCAAGAAGAAAGGGTTAATGCGGGTTTACGCCGTTTTAATCACCATTTATCGATAGTAAAACCAAGGCCAGATAACACTTATTCATGACCCCAGGGTGGCCAAACAGTTTCAGACTAGGGAATCCTACCACGGCACTCTGTCATTACCGTGGCGAGCTGAGATCGAACCCGCGATGCCCTTGCCATAATCCATCATTCTAATCACGTGAAATTGGGGGACTCCCTGGATTTGGGTTGTGTCGCAGCTTACTCGACCTGTAATTGCGTCATTATGCAGGGTTGAAAACGTTTTAGTAATAATTAGACTTAAATTTATAAAGAGTTTCTATACTTTTTCATTAAATGCTTTCTAAATCGCCTGCTGCAGATGTATTGTGTGTGGGAAAGGGTTAATTCTAGAAGGCGATCATGTCAGCAGCTTAAAGACTAAGAGTTACATGTATGTGATATGATATGAATATGTAATTAATTATAGACCCCAGTGGTTATGAACTGACAGCAAATACTAACGTTGCTGAACTCTAGATGAAGATCAAAATTTTGAAATATTGAAACTTCTGCAAATATTGCTAATAGTGACAACAACGTAAGGAAGAAATAGTTCAAAATTATTTTGGCAGTAAATGTTGAAAACAGTCAATTGATAGTCATGAAAATGTACACAATTTGCATTACTGTATGTCTACCCAGTAAAAATGAAGCATAAACGATCAATATGTAGATGTTAATTGTACTGGAAAGTGAAATTATTACATTAATTTTAATATGATTCTAATTTTTCAATCCAACTTTTGAACAGTTTTAAAACTTTGACTATCCTATCTATAATCTAGAGTTCAGCTTCTTTAAAAGAGATGTTACCAGTGCTATGGGTAGAAAGAACCGTTTTAAAACTTTGACTATCCTATCTATAATCTAGAGTTCAGCTTCTTTAAAAGAGATGTTACCAGTTCTATGGGTAGAAAGACCCGTTTTAAAACTTTGACTATCCTATTTATAATCTAGAGTTCAGCCTCTTTAAAAGAGATGTTACCAGTGCTATGGGTAGAAAGAACCGTTTTAAAACTTTGACTGTACTATCTATAATCTAGAGTTCAGCTTCTTTAAAAGAGATGTTACCAGTGCTATGGGTAGAAAGAACCGTTTTAAAACTTTGACTGTACTATCTATAATCTAGAGTTCAGCCTCTTTAAAAGAGATGTTACCAGTGCTATGGGTAGAAAGAACCGTTTTAAAACTTTGACTGTACTATCTATAATCTAGAGTTCAGCCTCTTTAAAAGAGATGTTACCAGTGCTATGGGTAGAAAAAACGCAGCCGCCATCCCCATATTCTGTATACAGATGTGTTGATCCTTGGTCAGTTTATCTGAATCATCGCTCGCCAGGCTATCAGGGGTCATTGGTCTGTAACATATATAGAGGATAAGTGTGCCGTCCCGCGAGAAAACCAACATTGTGCACTCTGCGTAAAGTATCGACCCGGATCAGCCTAAGCATGCCGCGCAGGCTTACCCGGATAGACACATTTCGCCTCCTGAGAATTTTCTGTTTCAGGAATCATAACTCTATAATTCTATCCCCCTGAGACGTAATTTGTAGGCCCAGATCAGTCTGCATGGAATGCGCAGGCTGATCTGGGTCGAAACATTACGCAGAGGCAATCATGTTGGTTTTCTCGCGGGACGGCTCAAGTGTTCAATTTGGTGTGATATCGAGATGACATTGTCCCTGGGTGAGCAACATAAAAGATAGTTCACTGGTTGAGGATTATACGTAATAAGCTGCGTAATGTATCGACCAGATCAGCCTGCGCTGTCCGCGCAGACTGATCCGGCCGACACATTCCGTGATCAAATACGAACGGATTGAGGATTATACGTAATAAGTGATCAAATACGAACGGATTGAGGATTATACGTTATAAGTGATCAAATACGAACGGATTGAGGATTATACGTAATAAGTGATCAAATACGAACGGATTTGTTTTTACGTAATAAGTGATCAAATACGAACGGATTTGTTTTTACGTAATAAGTGATCAAATACGAACGGATTTGTTTTTACGTAATAAGTGATCAAATACGAACGGATTTGTTTTTACGTAATAAGTGATCAAATACGAACGGATTTGTTTTTACGTAATAAGTGATCAAATACGAACGGATTTGTTTTTACGTGTTGTTTACGCCGATTACAATGATGTCTCAGTTATATCACGGCGTTACCTTGGTAAGTTACAGGTACTACTTATCTATGTATCCTTATAACTGTGAGTGAATCGTAATTGTTCCCCTTGATTCATGAGCGCCAAGGAAGGAAAGTCATTGATACCGTTTTTCAAGTCTTTGGTATGACCCTGCCGGGGATGGAAACCGCAACCGAGGCGGACAATCTGTCACAACATAATCGAGGTGGACGATCTGTCACAACACATTCGAGGCGGACGATCTGTCACTACACATTCGAGGTGGTTGGTTGTTAACGAAACGAATGTATCTCGATCCAATATCTAAACAATCAACTTTTCTGCTTATTCCATGCTTGTACTTACTGATGAATTTTATAGACTGGATACTCTGTTTATTGGGGTTTTATCGCCGTTTTCAACATCATTTTTGTAATATCATTGCGGCAGTTCACCCTAGTCATGATCGATGGGTAAACGAACCAGTACTAGGCTAGCAAATGTGTCTTTCTCAAAGGCATTCCACCATGACAGCCGCGACAGGGGATTGAACCCGGGACGCCCGGTTCCAAATCCCCTACGCTTACCACTCGGTCAAGGCGAATAAATAGACAGAGTAAACAATGAACAGTATCAATTAATAAACTCACAGTTTTAACAATGAGTCTATCATGATATAATCCATTGTTATTCTTAATAATTCACTGCAAAGCACGTAAACAATAGTTAGATGCGTCAAGGGTGAATGGGATCGTGACAGATCCCTTGGGACAAGAGATTGTGAAAAGCGATATTACATTTCGAGGGCTTGGCGTGAAACGGTTGTAACTAAGATTGGTATTTTTTTACCTCGCCATTAGGTCTTTATAAGTGTTAAATAATTGTTCTTGGTAAACAATGGCAGTTTGCATTGTTTACAAAGGGGTCAACATTGCCCCTAAACCAGGGTTTTCAAAATAGGTTTTTAGTTACAACCGTTTCACACCAAGCCCTCGATTTATTTTTATCTTATGTTAGAATAATTGGTCTTCCAATTGAATGCACTGTGGTGAGACAGTCTGGGTCTTCACTGCTCGCAGATGCAAACATTCCTTCACTGGTTTTACACTGACGATACGTTATACGTACACAAGCTTATTAGAAGCTTCTGTCAGCTCATGTAGATTCTGATAATACTGAGCAGATATACAAGCAGTGAAGCTGATCTGGTTCTACACTGTTCATATTTTACTTACATAAAGCCTATCAGAAGTTTTCTGTGATACTTAGTAGATATACAATCATATCTGAAACCATGCTATAAAGAATGACGGCTTGTACCTTTTCCACGAGAAAACCAACATTATGGACCCTGCGTAATGTATCGATCCAGATCAGCCTACGCAGTCCGCGCAGGCTAATCCGGGCCGACACATTCCTTCACAGGAAGATAGAGGTATAGAGTAATAATTCCTGAAACAGAAAATCCACAGGAGGCGAAAAATGTCTGCCCGGAGTAGCCTGTGTGGCATGCTTAGGCTGATCCGGGTCGATACATTATGCAGAGTCCACGCTGTTGGTTTTCTCGCGGAACGTCTCATATAATGTATTTCAGTTCAAGAATACTGTCAGGAAATAAACAAGAACCAACCTAATTTTCTTGATGTTCGGAAAGCCCGACCCGAATGAGGATTTGCGTTGACCTGACTGAGTGTTAGAGTAAGGCGTCCCTCCTATAACGCTGTTCCTGAAGGCATGTCGCCGAGGTGTCCCGATTGGTCGCTTTAGTGTAGATGAAATAAAAGTAGAAGTTATGGTGTTAGTAGTCGAAGTTATAACAGTAGAAGTAGTTTTTGTAATACTAGAAGTAGTTGAAATAATAGTAGTTTATGTATAATAGTAGTTTATGTAATAATAGTAATTGTAATAATAGTTAGTAATTGTAATAATAGTAATTGTAATTGTAGTAATAGTAATTGTAATTGTAAATGTAATAAAAGTAGTAGTTTAAATAATAGTAGTTTTTATAATAATATTAGTTGTAATACGAGTAGTAGATTAAACTAATTTATTTTAAAATCGATTGTGAAACAAGCTTTCAGCTTATAGTAATCACGGCTAGTATTCGTGCCATTTGTGTGGCAAACTCCCAAATGCAGAACCCGCTCATCATGGGACTTGAATCCGAGACTTTGGATCGAGAAGTCCCTATTTCGAGTCCTGTCACGGATAGTAGTAGTTGTAATAATAGTAGTAGTAGTAGCTACATGTATGGTAGTTGTAGTAGCAGTTGTAAGAACATGGTCATAATTATTCTAAAATGATATAAGGAAAATATTTTGATCGATGTTGTTCGATACCCAACCTAAGACTACTTAGGTGCATCTTGATCGGAATCTGCACTATTCTCAATTACGTCAAAAAGTGGTTCAAGAAACTACACGTGTAATTATTACGCGAATGTTGGTTTTCCTGGAGCACCGCCTTTTAAGACTTACCGGTGTTTGTCCCGACATTGTTCAGGCGTCGATCAGGCAATCTTAGATATCTGAATACACCAGTAGTGGCTGAGTCCTGTTAATTACAAAACAAGTTATATGAGCTCGTGCATAGGCAAAATCTCTAAATAGGCTTGTTTGAACAATGTAGATCTAGATCTTCTTGTACATCCACACAATCGGATCAATAGCTACACTGTTCACATATTACTCACACAAGCTTGCTAAAAGTTTCTGTTAACTTGTGTATGTTCTGATAAGAGTAAGCAGTAAAACGGGGTGATCTTAACTTACACTGTTCAGAAATGCCAACTTGTACGGCTTTTCTCATGCATTGGCTCATATTAGCCGCATCATACGAAAACCGTCCTTCGGTTTTTTTTTTACAGATTTCGAAGATCCAGTCTGATTAGGTTTTTCGCTTTTCGCTATATGGTCGTGCATGCCTCCCATGAATAACGGTTGACCCTTTCCCACATACATATGCTTTCTGACACCTCTTCAGCTGACGACGGTTTTTCAAAAAAAACATTGTGACAAACTGAGGATAAAGATGACCAATTTCTCCATTTTCCACAATATTTTTCAATGGACATATCTCGTTTCGAAAGATTTTCTACATTTTTTACTTACATATTTCGGCACTGCTGTAGAATCGTCGTTTGTTGAAAAGGGGATTTAAACCGCCATGTATAAAGTTTGCTCCTAAATACCGTTAATTTCAACACCTAGTTAAGGTCGGTTTACATATAGTATAGTAACAATCCCGTTGGAATCAGACCAAACTACTTCGCTCTTCGAACATTGGACCAGACGACACCGTATAAAAGGTCGTCTCGAATGGACCATATAAATATATTATACAATAGGAACACTCGGCAATCACCGCTTCTCTATTTCGTTTAGTTATATCTCTCATGTCTATACCTAAATACTTAACGATGAAGGCGGCAATTTGATTGATTGATGCGAAGGTCAATCGAAGATGACTTTTAACAGGCAAGTATCAGATCTATACAAAGGTTTGCTACTTCAGCGAATATTTTGGTCTGGTTTTTATGAGATTTGATTTTTATTGTATGTATGAAGCTGCTATATAAACCTCGACGCCTGACAAGATTTCTTCGAACAACTGTATACAGTGTATCTATAGGTCTGCTCAATACGACGTCCATAAATAGTTTTTTTTTTTAATTATTCTAGTAATATTTAAGCTGCTATATAAACCTCGACGCTTGACAAGAGGCCTTCGAATAGTGTCGCTCTAGGTCTGCTCAATACGAAGTTCATACATCGGAAACTCGAACGCCTGTGTTTTGTTCACCTATTACATATGTCAGTTTACCTACTACATATGTCAATTTATCTATTACATATGTCAGTTTACCTATTATATATGTCAGTTTACCTTTTACAGATGTCAGTTTACCTATAACAGATGTCGGTTTACCTATTGCATATGTCAGTTTACCTATTACAGATGTCAGTTTACCTATTACAGATGTCAGATTACCTATTACAAATGTCATTTTACCTGTAACAGTAGACCTATTTCATATGTCAGTGTACTTATTATAGATACCAGCTTACCTATTATATATGTCAGTTCACGTATTACGGATGTCAGTTTACCTGTAACATATGTCATTTTAACAGATATCAGTTCACATATTACATTTGTTAGTTTACCTGTAACATATGTCAGTTTAACATATGTAAGTTCACCTATAACAGATGTCAGTTTGCCTATTACATATGTCAGTTTACCTATAACATATGTCAGTTTACCTGTAGCATATGTCAGTTCACCTATAACAGATGTCAGTTTACCTATTGCATATGTCAGTTTATCTATTACATATGTCAGTTTAATTATTACATATGTCAGTTTACCTATAACGGGTGTCAGTTTACCTATTACATATGTCAGTTTACCTATAACGGGTGTCAGTTTACCTATTACATATGTCAGTTTACCTATAACGGGTGTCAGATTACCTATTACACATGTCAGTTTACCTATAACGGGTGTCAGTTTACCTATAACATATGTCAGTTTACCTATTACATATGTCAGTTTACCTATAACGGGTGTCAGTTTACCTATTACATATGTCAGTTTACCTATAACGGGTGTCAGTTTACCTATTACATATGTCAGTGTACCTATAACGGGTGTCAGTTTACCTATAACATATGTCAGTTTACCTATAACTGGTGTCAGTTTACCTATCACATATGTCAGTTTACCTATAACGAGTGTCAGTTTACCTATAACATATGTCAGTTTACCTATAACGGGTGTCAGTTTACCTATCACATATGTCAGTTTACCTATAACATATGTCAGTTTACCTATGAAAGATATCAGTTTACCTATTAGATATGTCAGTTTACCTATTACATATAACAGTTTACCTATTGCAGATGTCAGTTTACCTATTAGATATGTCAGTTTACCTATTACATATGTCAGTTTACCTATTACATATGTCAGTTTACCTATTAGATATGTCAGTTTACCTATAACATATGTTAGTTTACCTATTACATATGTCAGTTTACCTATTATATATGTCAGTTTACCTATTACATATGTCAGTTTACCTATGAAATATATCAGTTTACCTATAACAGATGTCAGTTTACCTATTACATATGTCAGTTTACCTATTACATATGTCAGTTTACCTATTACATATGTCAGTTTACCTATTACATATGTCAGTTTACCTATTACAGATGTCAGTTTACCTATTACAGATGTCAGTTTACCTATAACAGATGTCAGTTTACCTATGAAATATATCAGTTTACCTATTGCATATATCAGTTAACCTATTAGATATGTCAGTTTACCTATTACATATGTCAGTTTACCTATTGCAGATGTCAGTTTATCTATTATAGATGTCAGTTTACATACAACTTATGTCAGTTTACCTATAACATATGTCAGTTTACTTATTACATATATCAGTTTATCTATACGTGATGTCAGTTTACTATTACTTATGTCAGTTTACCTATTACTGATGACAGTTTACCTATTATAGATGTCAGTTTACCTATATGGCAGTTTACCTATTACTTATGTCAGTTTACCTGTAACATATGTCAGTTTACCTATATCATATGTCAGTTTACCTATTACTTATGTCAGTTTACCTGTAACATATGTCAGTTTATCTGTAACAGATGTCAGTTTACCTATTACATATGTCAGTTTACCTGTAACAGATGTCAGTATACCTATTATATATGTCAGATATTCCAACTGACCGTTTTTCAACATTTACTGCCAAAATAGTTTAGAACTACTTATTACTTACTTTGTTGTCACTATTAGCAATATTTGCAGAAGTTTCAACATTTAAAATTTCTATTTTCTTGCGTCGATGATCATAAGTATTGTCCTGATGATATAAACGTTCTCTTAACCCTTTCCCTCATATAGACGCTTTCTGACGCCTCTGCAGCAGACGGCTTTTTGAAAACATTGTGACAAAAGAAGAAATTGCACAAAACGTGCAATTTCTCCTTTTGCCACAATGTTTTCCACTTGTTGTCATAGGTTATCCATTCAATTATGGAGATTTTCTATGTTTTGACAAAATACGTTCAAAGTCGTCTACTGCAGAATTGTTGTATGAGGGAAAGGGATAACAATTTTGATCTCCATCTAGAGTTCAGCACCGTTAACGACTTTTACATTCAACGGAACGAATACATGGCCGCACTGGGTTCGAACTCTCGACCCTTTAAATTTACTCGCTTTCTGATTGGAAGTCGGTGCACTGATGTGATCTAAATCTGAACTGGTCGATAACGTCCTATTTTCTTGCGTCGATGATTATAAGTATTGTCCTGATTATATAAACGAACAACAGTAACCCTATTCCATCTGCAACACAAAGTTTCACGCATTTTCAGAAGACATTGTGACAAAAGAAGAACAATACTAATAATGCTAATAATAATTATAATAGTAGTTCATTCATTCATTCAATCATTCATTCTCTTATAAAAATAATAAAAATAATAATAAAAAAAAAAAAAATAATATGAAAATTATAAATATAATGATAATACAAATAACATTGATCATTACGATAAACATGATGATACTAATACTACTACTTATAATAATAAAAACAATAATACAGATAATGATGATGATGGTAATAATAATAATGATTATAAACAAATAGACCTTTATTATATTAATGTCAAAACATCGTATTAAATTGATAAAACGCAGCAAATGACTTACTTAGAGCAATTCCTTAGAATATATTTGACACAGAATTGTCCACGAGTACTTCTTTAAAACATAGATAACACAGTCGGGTTTTTTATAATACAAGAAGAAAGTGTATATAACCCCTTTCCACATACAATACATCTGCAGCAGACGACTTTGAAATGATCAACTATAAAATATAGAACATTTCCATTATTGATAGTATGGTTATTGAATAGAGTTGAAACCATGTTGCAAATGGAAAAATTGCTTATGATGATCAATTTCTCCTTTTGCCACAATGATTTCAATAGTCGTCTCCTGCAGAGGCGTCAGAAAGCGTTTGTATGTAGTCAAGGATAAAGCAACCTTTTCCTCACAAAAAAACACACAATACGTCCTACCTTATGTTAACATTTAATTATTTTCAAAATAACAGAAAGTCAACACAAAATCTATACTTAAGATTCGTCTTTTCTCGCAAATAAATAGAACATTAATTACCAATTACACTGATTATCATTTTGTTTGCATTGTTTTCAATAATGCTGTAACACATATTTGTTTAAGCGTTTAGAAAGGGAAGTGGTGAAATGTGACAGAAATACTCAAGCGTTTTAAAAATAAAATAAAGAATAGAAAACCATTGACTGGTTGAGCAAATTCAGATAAAAGAAACGATTTCATTTTGAAAAGGTTTGTTTAAATTTAAACAATAAAGTGTTCAATCAAACTGATTTATATATATTTTTGTTTTTTATTGGTTGGTGTTTTACGCCGCTTTAAACAATTGTTCAGTTTTATCACGTCGTTTCCTATGCAAGTTACCAGCACTATTGGTCCATTTTTTTTATCCTACAGTTAGTCGTAATGCTAACCCCGCAACCCTGAGCGTGTGACACGGTTTGATTGATTGGGATTTTTCGCCGTTTTCAACAATTTTTCAGTCATATCTACTCATATGTTTACTGATTTTCTCACACCAGTACTCCACACAACACACTTTCCAAGCAACTGGCTGCTTTTCCACATAGACTCTTAGCCCGTTGGTTAAAGACGAATGACGATTGTGTCACAGTGACTTTTGTCAAACGTTGGAAAGAATGTTGGCCGAGTTGGATTCGAACTCACAACCCCTGGATTGACAGTCCGCATCGCTACCGACTGAGCTACCAGTACTAGGCTAGGAAATGTGCCTTGCCCAAGAACACTCCACCATAACCGTAGCGCCGCGACTGGGGATCCAACCCGGGACACCCGATACCAAATCCCCGACGCTAACCACTCGACCACAGAGGATTCCCGTAGATTACTGTTAGGGGCTCAGATGTCAAGGTAAGCAGGGGTATACAGCTCTTTCCCCTTAAATATCTTTCTTATTATCCAATCAAACCCAATGTTTAGGGTACTCAAAAGAATCGTCTCGTTGAGACAATTCTTTTGAGTACCCAGAACATAGGATTATAGGGTCAAATAAGGAATTTAAAACATGCAAAACGCCCCTTATCTAGAGCTATGAGGGGCTATAAGTCTATGATTGCAAAGCTACATATTTGCTTCTTCTTCTTATCCCTTTCCCACATACAGACGCTTTATGACGCCTCTTTAGCAGACGACTTTTCAAAACATTGTGACAAAAGGAGATGAGAAATTCCTCCATTTCTATAAATGATTTCACTTGAAAGCCTTTCAATAATTGAATTTTGAATAATACATCTTTTCCAAACTACTTTATGGATCAAAATGAAAACGCTCTATAATCTGTGGATTTTCTGTGTCAAGAATCATTACTGTATCCCCAGAGACGAAATGTGTATACCCGGATTAGCCGGCGCGAGTCTGTGTCGATACATTACGCATAATGGTCCATAATGGTTTATTTTTGTGTGGGACGGCTCATATTATTATCACGGTGACAGTTAGTTACTTGTTTATGATCTCTGGGTAAACCAACCAGTATTAGGCTAGGAAATGTGACGTTACTAAGGGCATTCCAACATGACCGCCGCGACTGGGGATCGAATCCGGAAGTTCCGGTTCAAAAATCACTTCGCCAAACCCCCGGGTACGGCGGATTCCTGTTGTAGGAGTAAATCAAAACCAGTAATTTCCCCCATTATCATCATAATGACAATTTCCCCCTATTATCACATTGTATTAATTCCATTAAAAAATATTATTTCATTTATAGAGCTTTTATCTATGTTTGCGGGAATCCGCCGTGGTCGAGTTATTAGCGTCGGTGATATAACAGAAATAATGTTGGAAACGGCGTAAAACCACTATAAAACAAACACACCTATTTTTGTCTAGATGTTTTCAAAGGCCGTTTGCTGCAGATTGTGTGTATGTGGGCAAGGGTTTACGGACATAATATGGCGATCACAATGGGCCGAATGCCATTTCGTTTGATTTCCGTTTACGAAAGTGGTGTGATTTTTTAAACTGTCCGAATGTCCCTCCAAATGTGTTTTCCCCAATGTATCACCGAATGCTTTCCGTTTGCTTTCCGAATGTTTTCAGTATGGTATCAGAATGCTTTCAGAATAGACCGAATACTTCCCGCGTGTTGACTTCGAAATATTTTCTTTCCGTATGCTTTCCGAACTCTTTCTGTATGCTTTTCGAACGCTTTCCGTATGCTTTCCGAACTCTTTCCATATGCTTTTCGAATGCTTTCCGTATGTTTTCCGAACGCTTTCCGTTTGCTTTCCGAACGCTTTCCGTATACTTTTTGAACGCTTTCCGTATGCTTTCCGAACGCTTTCCGTTTGCTTTCCGAACGCTTTCCGTATGCTTTCCGTATGCTTTCTGTATGCTTTCCGAACGCTTTCCGTATGCTTTCCGAACGCTTTCCGTATGCTTTACATATGCTTTTCGAATTCTTTCAGAACATGGCGAATCGACGAATTATTTCCCATGCATTCTGAAAGCATATTTGAAGTAATATATGTAGATGATTGACAGTATAAATATGGAATAAGAAATATCTTTCAACAATTATATTCACACTCTCCTAAACTGCTTTAATTTATAAGCTATTTTTGAGCTATACTAAAATCAGGAAACTTCAAGTTATTTCAGATTATTATTTGATGTTCACGTATAAATTTGTTTATGTAAATGTATGTAAATGAAGAGATACATGTATTTGTATAAGTCAGATATAATCTATCTATCTATCGGGTCAATTGAAAGTGTGATTGTTGGGATTTTTAAGTGATTTAAATTGTATCACGTCGATATATAATGTGCGTTTACTCTCGGCTAGAAAACCCGTTTAACATAATTTGTCTCTTTTCCGGCGTGCTTCGTCGACCACGGATCGTTCCAACTCTTCGGGTCTAATCGGTGCCACCGAATCTGTTCGGAAGTTTCCGGTAGGTCCTTTCCGTCATACTTTGACATGTCGATTGGCTGACGTCGTTTATAGAACTCTTCAAGTTCAAGGCCTGATAATAAATCAACAAGAGCAACGTCATTACTAATAGATCAGCAGCAGCAGCATTTATTTACTTACTCAACAACGGAGTATTACATAATCTTTGGAGCTTTCGAAATTCCTTTTTTCAAATATCATTTTCGTACATATAGACCGAGCCCCGGTAAATAAGTCGGTAGCAAAACGGACAGTCAAACCAAGAGTTGTGAATTCGAACCCCAGCTCGGCCAACGTTTTTTCTACGCTTGGCAAACGTCTATTACATGCGTCATTCTTCTTCCACCAAAGGGCTAAAACTTTATGTTGTAAACCAGCATCTTATTTGGAAAGCCGTTGTGTGGAGTACTGGTGTGATAGTTTGATTGATTATAGTTTATAGTTTAAGCCGGGGGGTGGGGGGGTGTGGGGGGGGGGGGCGGGTTATAGCAGAAGTTTAAGATATTTAAAGAAAACATACCTATAACATCAGTCTGTGTTTTCTTGTTCTGGTCTCTGGTTTCCGGAATCGGCCGTATCTTCCATTGTCCGGTACCAGCATGTCTTTAAAATATTTGAAATTCATTTAACATGATTAAGTCATTCTATTCTTTTAAATTCTTTTCAGATAAACTGTTTAACCCTTTGAATGCTGGAATCGATTTTGCGAAGCCTGTGCTACCAGTATAAAGCCTGGCTCTATACTGGTGGCTGCTCAAACTCAACATTTTCATCTTGGTATTCCTCTAATATGCTTTATATATATATATATATACACTCATACAAATGCAAAGCTGGACAGGTCCTTTTAAATATTTCAGTATTGAAAGGTTAATAAGTATAGAAAAAAGAATATAAACACATTTTTTATTTGTAAGTCGCGTATGTACCCCTTTTCATATGATCGCGTTTATTTCTAAACTTATTTATTTCATTCATTGCGAAACACGCTTACATGTTCAAATAATTGAGCCAGTGCCTGGGAATAGGTGCAATTCGGCTTTTATGGACAGTATTGATGCATATCAGCCTGTATATCCAAACAGTCTTCTTTCAACTTGTGTAGATTCTGATAAGACTAAGCCAATTGACAAGATGGTCTGAACTTACACTGTTAAAAGTGCCAAGCTATGGTTGGATTTTGCATAGTGCCATCCATATTTGCAATAAAGAAATTATTTTTATTCGTGAAATTAGTCGTCGATAGAAACTTTTGCAAGATATGCAAGTTCGTACATTTTGTCAAATATACGTTTCCACGTTTAATGTTTTAGTCCACATACGGCCTTTCCCTTCGATTGATAGATTTCGCATTTTCAAACAAGATGTAAGTTTATAATCGCTTTATATTTTTGAGGAAAATAGCCAAAAAATGCAATTTTGTCATTTTGAATGTTGACGCATATATGGCGGATTTTATGAACGAATATATATATGTGTGTGTTGAAGACCCTATATTAGATAATATATTTTTTGTAATTCAAAATTCATCTTAATACTCAACAATTGTATAGTTCAAATATTTATTATCATTATAATTTATATTATTATCATTGATATGTTTTCCGTATAAAGTACATTCTGAGAAAAAAATCACTGTTTAAACGAGAGAACAATTCATGAGCGTACACTTTAATCCAGCAGAATTTCCTCACGAGAATATACAGAACCACTGGCATTGCTAGGAGTAGCAGAACTATCAGTATCAGCATGGCAAGAATCGCGCCGTTGTCGGAAGCAGGGATATCACCGACAGTTGTCGAAGTCACAATCGTGGGTGTCGTCGTGTTCGCCGTAACATTTCCGTTAGTTGTCGTACCCTGGGAAAGAAAACCAGTTGAAAGAGTCAATAAACAGAAAGCATGTTCTCTCTCTCTCTCTCTCTCTCTCTCTCTCTCTCTCTCTCTCTCTCTCTCTCTCTCTCTCTCTCTC